>OY720451.1:36819261-36976761 GCA_963082715.1 Harpalus rubripes | reverse complement strand
CATGAACGAATTAACAAATTGGCATAAATTTATCTCCCTCACAAGAAGCGTATGCTTTCAGATGGATATGACACGCTTGTCTTTCAAACATTCATATTGTTTCGCCAAGTTAGGACATTCCATTTTAAAACGATGCTCGTTGTTGACAATACTTTCGCTGTAACGTAAGTTTATTTATTAATTCAGATATATTACCTTGATTCATAGGCGTACGAATAACGTTATTTCTTTATCAGTATCATTAACACTGACATTGTGTCAGTATTTTATTATTTTTCACATATTTAGTTTTACGTTTGCTAATAAAGTTAGCAGTTGACTTAGTTTTGAATTTTGAATGCTTTTCTTTAACATCTTACGTACCCTCATAAAAAATAGAAAACAACACTACTGAATTTCACAGAACAAAATCTTAATTCATACAATACGTAGATGACCTTGATCGAACATCTTAAAAAATAATACCTTATACATATGTATACGTATAGGAATATATAAATAAATTCCAATTTATTTATAATAATTTTTTTTATTACAAACCAACTTTTATAGAGCTCCTTTGTTAAAAAAAAGCCGTGGAACCTTATGATGTTCGTAAAACATATAACTTATATAAACATATACAATATACTTGTACATAAACATACCCGTATATACGAATATATACATAATTTATACATATAAACTTATAAGCGCCCGTAAGACGGGCCAACATCTCTGTAGTACATATAATGTGGACGAATATGGTATGAAACATTTTTTTTAAATTCATTTAATATTAGAAAAAACCACATTGAAACTTCGAGTGAAAGTAGTGATGCACCCGAGACGAGACGAGATATGTAAAATATCGATCTCGTCGCGTTTCCGGATCCGTAATCTCGTTCTCGTGTCGCATAGCGCTACGAGACGAGATGCGAGAGATTTCTCGCCTCATGCATATATAAATAATGCAGGCGAGGCGAAAAATGTTAAATGTCGATCTCGTCTCGTTTTCGGATATGCAATCTCGTTCTCGTTGTCGTCTCGCATACCCCTACGAGACGTGATGAGATGTGAGAGTATACCTACTTACATCCTACATCTATGCATATCTTTTGCTCTCTTTTGGTTGTACTCGTATTTACTTGCACAGATGAAGTCACAGAACTTAAGAAATATGACTGTGTTATTATTTACTTATTCACTCCAATAGATACAGTCAAGTGCATATAGGAAAACGTCAGATGAAATTTAACAAAAAAATCTCTACATGATGATTGCGGATGAGCTCCCATAATTGTTCTTATAATCCGTTTTTGGCTTATGAATGCTTTATCACGGTTAATGGTAAAACCCCAAAACATTATTCCTAATCTTATGACTGATTCCACTTTAGCGTTATAATAAATGAATAACTGTTCTACGGTTAGTATGGTTTTGAGGTGCCATATTTGATAACGTAAATGAATTCAGTCTGGAAATAAAATGATCCACATGAAAATGCCAATTTAAATTTTCATCAATATGCATTCCTAAAAAATTATTATTAGTAACTTTAGCAATGGCGTAATCGTTAAGCGTTATATTATTTCTAAATTTTTATTATAAGAAGTATTGCAAAACCGTATATAGTTGGTTTTATTTTTATTGAAATATAGATTATTTTTCAAAAACCAATCTGACAATTTTTTTAGTCCTATTTGGCACTAGCTCTCCAAAGCACGCTCGTTATAGTTTGAAATAATCATTGATGTGTCGTCAGCATAGAGAATAATTTTACTTTCATTTTGCATATAGTGAATAAGATAATTTGTATACAGAATGAACAAAATTGGAGAGATGACACCGCCTTGTGGTATACTTAAATGGACATCTAAAAAACTTGATTCGATATAGAAGAGAATTCTTATTTTAATGTTTAATTGTAACAAACTGTTTTCTGTTTTCTAAAAAACTTTTCAGCCATTGTAAAGTTATCCCTCTTATCCCATTTTTTTCCAAACTTGATAATAATAATTTGTGATCAACGCAGTCAAAAGCCTTTGACAGCTCACAAAAAATTCCTACAGTATGTTCACCTCGTTCCATTGCGGAGAAAATATCTTCAACAAAGGACTACACCGCTGGATTAAGAGTTTTGTTTTGTTGAAACCCATATTGATTATTAGTTATTATTTTATTTTTTGTAAGATGATTGTAATCTATCAAGAAAGGCATATTCGAATATTTTTGAAAATACTGAACACAAGGCAATAAATGTAATAAAGGTTTAATAATGACATGTGCTACTTGTTTTACAAGAAAACTAGGGATGTTATCTGGACCAGTGGAAAATTTATTCCTAACTTTATTTTGGATTAGAATTATAAGTTCTGCTTCTGTAAACGGCGTGAGAAAAAGGCTGTTTGACTGCGTTGTCCCACACGGACAATTGTTATTGTTATATAATTTGTTACCTGTTGGTATATTTTCAACAATTTTGAGGGGTGCCCCTTGAAAAAAGGCGTTAAATTTATCTGATATACGTTCGAGATCGGTGATCACTTCATTTCCAGACATAATTGTGATATTAGGATTTTGAGTTGTCTTTGTGGAATTATTTATAATAATCCAAACATTTTTTGTTGAATTTTCTGAAACAAGAATTTTATTTTAACAAAACCTTTTTTTGTTTTAGCAAATAAAATACAATATTTACGTTTTTCACTTTTATAAAATTCTTTCAAAGAAAGAAATGATTTTTGTAATTCAAATACTTGACGCAATCTGCTACTGGATAATTCTATCTTATTATTTAGCCATTTCTTATTGGACTTTCTGGGAGCAGTAGATTTTAAAGGAAATTATTATTAAAAGAGTGTATAAAAGTTATATGAACAATATTAAATCCAAGGTTTACATTTTTCCAATCGATATGAGACAGTTCATTAGAAAAATTTAAAATGTTTGATTTATGAAAGTTTCTTTTCTTCATAATACAATTTATAGGTTTGTTTACTTTAAAATTGCAATTAGCTAAAATATTTTTATGATCTGAAATGCAGTTATTTTCAACATAACAATTTGCATGTGTTAACAAATAGTATGTCTAACATTCTATTTCCTCTAGTAGGTTCCGTAACGATATTTTTACAGTTAAAACTTTGTAGTAAATCAGCTAACATATTAAAACTTACATGATCACGATTAGGATCCATATTAAAATCTCCACCCAGTTTGAGTTTATAGTTCGGTTTAAGGATGTTTGTCAGTAAATTATTAAATTTTTCTACAATATCATTAATACAATCTAGACTTATATAGCCTGGAGTTCTGTAAAAAACTAAAAATATGTAAGTGACGTTGGAATCTGATATATATTTAACTCCACATACTTCAAATAATTTGTCAATAGAATAGGAATTTAACTCTGAAAATTGTGTATTGATGCTTTGATAGCACCAGATTCCAACCCTACCACCCCTAATGAGATGCGACAGTAACTTGAAACACATCTGAATTCAGGAATATTAATAGAATGAATTGATAATTTGTTACACAACGTTTCACATAAGCATAAGAATTTAATAGAATCATATTTAAATATATATACATATATATATATATATATATATATATATATATATATATATATATATATATATATTCATTCAGTAGCAAATTACACTTGTCTATTGTCAAAGCATCACATTTAAGGTACAAAATATCACTAAATTTTACTGGAGAATTTTCGTCCTTGGAACGGTTTATTATTTCATTTTCGTAAGCAGTACACGTTTCTGAAAAAAACGGTTCACATACGTACCTTCAGGGCCAAATTTTACTGTCCATAGCTTTATCAAAATTTTTTAGATCGATCACAATTTTGAATGATGAATAATGTTCGGGATATTTTGTCTTTAATTTTTCACATACTGCTTCCGGAATATGTTTGCTTACATGATTATTTACTATTTCTTCAGATGTATTGGGTTTGAGCCTTGAAACATACAAGAATGCTTTTCTGAGTCCGGTTTCAATATTAGAAATATTTGTTGCACTGCCGATGACAGCATGTCTCGATTTTTTTGAATTATTCTTTAGCGCTTCGGACCAAGATAAACATTCTTCTTCACAAACATTTTGCACATTTTCACTTTTTGCACTGGGTTTGTTTAAAACATCCTATGAGATTATATTTTTGTGCTTTGTTTGGCCTTCACTTGACGCACTAGGCATCCTTGTCACATTTGGTTCAGAGTCTGTTGACATGTCTTTGTTAATTAAATTATTATGGTCAAAGTTCTTGTGCTTTAGCGATAAGTTTGCAGACAAATTTACAGATGGCGATGGAAAGTCGAATTCATTGAAATCATGATTTACATAAATTTTAAATCTTTTTTCAGCAGAGAAATAACAATGTCTTTATCTTCAATAATAGTACACTTATCTTTAATTATTGTGTCTTTCTCTATTATAATTTTTTTGAGATACATGATTTCAATTTTAAATGCATTTATATCATTTAAATCCATATCTATACTGACTCACGTGTATCAGCAAATTTTTCATATGTGCTACAGCAATTCGCCAGGTTATCCAGTATTGGAAGATTTTTTTTCTGACAACAGTTTGAATGTAAAAGGTTATTGCAATTTCTACACTGGATTGTATTTTTCACAGCACTGCGATTGCAAATTTTACAAGTTTTTTTAATAATTTCACTAGTTAGCTCAGACACAGGACACAGCTTCACTGCCACTCGCCATTTTACATACATATGTAACTAAACATTAATATACCCCATTATCACATTTCTTTATATAGTGTATATGCTAAATTTTGTTATTCATATTTAGTTTGTTAGTCAATTTGTAATATGATCTAAAAGCTTTTATCAATATTCATTTATGGTGCCCGAGTAATACCAGCAATGCACAGCGCTATTAGGCAAAATAACTGACGCTATCAGATTTTATATACTGTTTTTGAACAATTTTAGCTTGCAATTTTTCTAAACGTAACCATGACTTAACGCACAAAACTCACACAAGCAAAACTCGTGCCGTTAGTCGTTTTTGTATTTGTAAGCTAAGAAACAAACGCAGATTTTGAAAATTGTATAATATGAACTGGAACAAAAAACTTTAAAAAATTTGAATAGAAACTCAAAGAGGACTATGTTGAAAAAATGTTTTTTTCAAGTAAACAACATTTTCTTTTTTTGTACGTACTTGTCAAACAGCCATTGTACACTATGGTCAATAGAAATATGCACAGAGAAAGTGTTTAAACTTCAGTAATTAATTAATTCGCGTATCCACAACACACAGTAAACAGTACACGAACTATGTATGTATATAACTATATTTGTTGAAATTCAAAATGAAATGTCTAAATGTAGTGTATTGTGCACCTACACCTTTATGCAAATATCTGTTGCAAAATTAGTTAAAGTTGATTATTCATTTTCGTTCCTCCCTGCCATATTCAATTACTGATCGACCGATTCATTGCGAGTTTAATTACCGGTAAACGAAATAAAGTGTGCGGCAGTTTCATAGTTTTATAGATTTATTATTGTAGCACACCGACAGGCGGACGGTTTATTGTTACTGCAGCCTCTAACTCGTATGTTCTGCGTTTTATTGTTTACACAATGTTGTATTTGCGGACGACATGAATTTTGTAATAAACATTTTACGTAAGCGAGTTTTTGCGATTATTAAATGGTTAAATTTTGCAATGAATTGTACTATACTGTACTGTAGCATAAAATAGAGTGGTTAATAAATTTTCAATTAATAAGAGGATATTTTGGTACTGGTTGGTGAAATATATTTTTCAGTTTATGAATTTATATTTTACGAAAAATGGGAATACAATGAAAAGAGAAAAGAATATGACATGATTAGAATTTATATTATATTCTTGTTTTTATGTTTTCTTTAACGAATAAATGTACCTGTATCTATTTTTTTCTACAATTGCATAGATCAGGGGTCACCAACCCAACAATCAGGAGCTACCGGTAGCGCGAATGGATACTTCCCGGTAGCTCATACGTATATCCCAAAAAAACTAAAAATAATAGAAATTTTATACCTAAACTTTTTGTTTGTTTCATAAATAATTATTAAAGAAGAAATTTAGATGTGAAAAAAAATATCATTCCATACTCCATTCAAAGATAATAGTGGGTAATCTCTATAATACAATAATATATAGGTATATATATATATATATATATATATATATATATATATATATATATATATATATATATATATATATATATATAATTTTTCAGATTACATATTGTATTAACATGAAGGAATAAGGTCTGTGGACAACCTTCGTAATATTTGGGATAGTAGTATTATGTTACAGTTTATTGACGAAGATTTTCCATAGAGAGGGATGAATCGTTCTGACAAATAATAACAATGTCAAATAAAGAAATAAAGTTATCTACTAAATAGTTTTAAACTATCAACGTAGTTGTCAGACATTAACATCATTAAAAATTTATAAAAGATGTAATATAGTTATAAATAATATTAACAATAAAAAATAAAACGCATGTTGGGGAAACAGTATAGTTATAGTGGCAAGGATCGACTGCATGGAAAAATGCCAGAAGTTAGAAACTAAATATCTCGAGGCAACTGTAATTATTAAAAATTACAACAATACCATCTAATTACTATATCATTACTTATTAAGTTCCTTTGTCCGTTTGATTTGTTACTAGTTGATTGAATAATCTATTCTCATTAACACGCACCGATTGCTTTGTACAACTTACATTTCTGGTTAATTTTTCTTTTAAAGTAAGTGCGTTTTCCTCTTACAATTTATTGACCTTTCAAAAACAATAAAAAAATAATGCTAACGGATGTATGACTATAGTAAAGACCTATGCAATGACTTACCTCGGTTCTTGGCGCCCCGTTCGGAGCGAATAAGCACCTCACGGTCGTCCTCTTCCCATATCTCTCCGTCCGCCTCCACAACGGCCAACGCCAGCACGGCCAGTAGCGCCGCCACGCACCAGAACATCACGGGCCACTTCATCCTCAACAGCGGCTGCTCTTTTCTACGTTCCTGCAACCAAACAAACACTTCTGTATATTGTTATAGGTACATTAAACGAGATTTATAAAAAATTAAAGTAACAAGTAATACAAAACGATATATTTTTTTTATTACATGCAGTATATTTAAAATTTGTAGTACTACATTCTGCCGCCCGCAATTTGTTTATTAATTGTCCACAATTGGTTATACAGAAAAATTAAGAGTGTAACGTACAACATTGAAAAGAATGGGAACTAACAGACAGTTAGCAAAATAAGAAAACTACAATTTGCATTTCTAGGACACAGTACGATAGAAAGATGTGGAATGGGATGTCTACAATGGTTTAATAACAGGAACGAGAACTACGGGAAGACAACCACTGTCATTACAAGAAGAACTTGATATTAGAAGTTACGAAGATCTAGTGCGCACTGCAAGGCACCGTAATTTGTGGAGGTTCATGATCGCCGACGTTGCATCAGACATGACACCTAAATGATGACAATCCAAATCACAGATCACATCTTGTATTTGCGTTACTTGTCACTTATCAAACATGCATACATAGGTATACAGGTATCCCAAAAAACACGCCCTGCATGGGGATCGCGATAACTATTAAGAGAACATTTTAAAGATCTATCGTTATTTGAGAAAAATACAAGGTCCACTAAATATAGACTTTACAGTTTTTATTTTTTGCAAATAACTGCCAAATGTGAAATAATACTTGGTTTGCATGTCTTTTGGGCGTTCTTTCAAATGGTGGTGCTCAAAATTTCTGTATTACTTGTATTTCGAGTTGTGATTTATGATGTCAAAGTTTTCATTTTTATATGGACGCCATATTGAAAAGTTATACCATTAAATATTTTTTTTTAGTTTTCGTATATCTTTTAGTTCTCGATATCCCCATGCAGGGCGCATTTTTTGGCAAACGTATATTTTTAATATTTGCAATTTAAGTTAAATTATTGTTGAATAACTTATTCTTTGCAATTCCGTTTCATAATGTTAACTTATTGTTTGGCATTTTGAATCGCACACTTCATCCGACGTTTGAATATTTGACTGCAATTAAATTGTACATGACATATATATATATTTTTTTGTAATTCCGTTTCATAATATCAACCTTTTGTTTGGCATTTTGAACGTTAAAATGACATTCTTTTTCAAACTTATACGTTCACCTGTCTCTTTAAAGTGACCAAAGTAACCCATCGGCGATATATGATTAGTTACAAAATTGTGTTTTTCGCACATGACGTATTGCCGAACTCATTTCGTTCGTTCGTCAATCTTCATGTCCAGTGCGAAAAATACAACCATTTTCAACTAAACACATAAATATAGATATATTCATATGCATATTATAAATTGTTTTTATACATTTATTTATGTAATATTCAGAAGTGATAAATACAATTATTAAATAACGAAGAAAGAGATGCATTTTTCACGTCTTTAATGCTAATTGCTAGTCTTATGTACGTTTGTACCGGTATCACGTATTTGTTTCCCTTAGTTAAGCACACCTTAATTGGTAAGTTGCCCTTAAGCTTAAATGGTTTGCACAAATGGAATATAGTTGTCGCTTACATAAGGGTAGCTTGGAAGAAGTATAAGAAGAAATTCCAGTACCTTTCCATTTTCATATTATATTATTCTAGTAATTATTATGTCAAATGTGAGAGTGTAGGGGCTGAAAATGTAAATAATTAGTTTTATACGCTGCTACAGATGATAAAAATATTAATAAGTAATTAAACATTTATTTATGGTAAGTAAAATTATTTTCTAATTCTTTTAAAATTACACGTTATATTTGCAATTAAAATTTTTTAACATAATTATTATGACTATTGATTTAACCTTATTCATTTATTATATATATATATATATATATATATATATATATATATATATATATATATATAATCATACTAACTTTTTCTTTTGTAAATAATAAATATAATTTTTCATTAAAATGACACATTCACATGGAAAGATAATTTTAATTTTACTTGCCGGATTTAACGAAAATATCTAAGCAGTCACTAAAATTTTTATGAAAATAATAAAATAAAAAAGAAGAAAGGAAATTTGTTTCGAGTGTGTGATTGGATATGCTAAAAACCGGAGGAGGAAAACCAATTCCTACTGAAAGTGTTGTGTTGGATATCCTTATACAAAAACTATAACAGGTTTTAAAAACATATTCGACGGTGGTAATATTAAGATTTGTGATACGTATATTATACGAGTATTATACACAATAAATTTGTACATTTTAAATTATTTCACCATATCACATCATCGAGTGCTAAAGAGCTAACGAGCTCTATCGATATTATGGCCATATCATGGTCAAAACTGTAAATCTAAATCTGTAAAAAAAACTGACAAAAGCACATCAATTTTTGTTGATCAATATAAAATTATACAAATATACATATTTTTCAAAGTGTACATTTGACGTGGAATTCCAATTTTTTAATATATATTTATAACCTCCAAATCATCATCCACTATATCTAATTCCAAATCATTATCCACTTTCATCTGTAGAAAATCAAAATATTAATACTTCTACATAAACAAACAATTATTAATTTACTGGAAGGGCCTGAAAATGCGATATTTATTTTAAGGGAGCTGACGTGATTTAATGGGACTTTATAAATTGGTGCAATGCACTTATTTTGATAAGGGGTACCTACTAAAAATTTAAGTATAACCGGTGCAAACGGCTATTAGACAAGTATACCCTCCTATTCCAAGCAATGAATACTCATCTGATAGTGCGATATTCTAATCGATGTTTAAGGAACCACAGTTTAGTAACTATATTGTAAACTGTTTTTATATAGTTAACGATTCAATTAATAAATACGGCGAAATATTATTATTAATTAATAATATTTTTTAATGTATTATGTTACATTAAAATAATATTTATTAGTTTTTTCCTGTTTATATTACCTAAGATAAATAAGACATTTTTATACAATTTAACAAACTGTTATTTCGTCATGCATTCAAGTACTTGTATTTTCAGAGTTTCAGCGTAACATATGCGTGCATTTAATTTATTTCTTAGTGGGGCAGTTCTGGTGAAATGGAATGATCGTGGACGGCTTAACAACTACTCTCAAGTGAATTTCACAGCACGAGCGTCGCCAACCATCACAAAGAACTGTAAATAATTCCCTATCTTAATTCGCAACACTTAGATCATACAACTCCACGTATTTATATTTAATTACGCCAGAAAAGCGGCGAAGAGCGGCGTTCTCTCGTGTTCTAAACAAAGTTCTTACTCATTTAGTTCCCGTTTCATTCCAGTCTGCAACCACAAATCACGGATTGCACGAACGCAAAGCAGGGAAATTGTGCGCATCATTAGCTGTGTTTGAACAATGTGATTCTTCTTCTTACAGATTAATAATTGTACACAGAAGTTGTCAAGACTGTGAAATTATATTACCAACCGACTGTTGAATTAACTTTGTATATTAAAAACATATAATTTTGTATAAAATTCCAAGATATTTGATCAACAAAAAGGAAAGTATATTTAAAAGATATCTTTTAGTATCAAAAATACGGAAACACAATTTTAAAACTCAAAATAAAGGACAGGATGAACAAAAAAATGAAACGATTCATTATTTCGAGTTCTATTAAGAAAACAAAACACAATCAATATAGCAAACAATTGAAAGAGGGAAAATAATTGAAATAAAATAACAGAAAAATACGAATGTCAACCAAAAAGAACAATCAAGATATAAATCAAACCAACAAATGAAATGAAGAATTAGAAATTAATCTCACACAAAATAAATTTGGGGAAGGCAAAATAGATTCTAGATTTCGTTTAATAATACCGAAAAGTAACTAATATTGATTAAAAAGTGAGTAGCAATAGTTAAAATGTTTTTAAATTAGCCATAGTATATTCAATATTCACCTTATACTGTGTATATTTTTGACTGGCATTCAATGGTTACACTCAAACATAATTATTTCATTTGTGATTTCTTCTTCTTCCTAGTTTTAGATCATATAGCCTTCGTAAGGCTATATGATCTAAGTTCCTAGTTTAAAAGCACTCTACAAAAACATCAGCAGCTCAGCCGTATTAGCTGGTAGTTGAAGTAGAAACATTTGACGTAAATCTGAAATCTGAAGTAGGTACGCATTGTAGTGTAATTCATAAATTCTTAATTATGATGCAAAAGTGTGAAACTCCAAATAAAGCCTTCTCACATGGATGTCATACAATATTGTATTTAAAAACCAATTAATTAGTTTGAGGTTATATTGTTCACTTCTGAAGGTATACAAATTTTTTCCTCGTTCATAAATATTTCAAACCAATTATTTCAAAAATACCGAAAATATTTGTAAAAATATCATTAGATCTACAACAAATTAATTTATTTTTCATAATTTTGTGTAAATATATTGACTTTTTGTTATGATAATGTCAAAATAATGGCTATTAGTGCTAATTGGTATATACATGTTTAAGGAATATATTATATTTTCTAAACACAAACAATATACAGGTATATGCAAATGGTTCACAGTCCATATTTCAGTGATCATAATACCCTAACAATTAATTTGAAAATACAGTGCGATTGAAAAAATAATTCAAAGTAGGCTGTGCTACTTAGACTTACAAAACACTTTTGACAAAGTTGTGTCAACACTCAATTAAAATTTAATAATTTTAAATTAAAACATATGCCTAGTTTGACATTTTTTCAAATAATATTGTAATATTTATAATCTAAGGATATAAGTTGTGAATTAATAAAAAAGGTGTACAAAAAACTTAAATATACTGGTCCTTATTTAATTATTTTGAAACAAGTAAATGTTTCAATTAGGTAAATTATTACATTGATTTAATTGAATCCGTTCTCTTAATCATATCTCTTTTTCTCATGGTATTAGATTTTATACTGTATGTGTCAATATGAAAAAAACAAAACAATTTTTAATTTGGAGCAAATTATTTGTAATTTATAACAATATTACAACTACTTATATAAATTTGATAAATAAACTGCTTTTATACAATTATTATGGTAACTTTCAGAACCGCGATAGATTCAATTAATTAAATACACTTCATCCGACGTTTGAATATTTGACTGCAATTAAATAGTACATGACGCCTGGTAAGCGCCCACACGGTAAAAATATTTCATCATTACCTATGTATATCTTACAAAGCAATTTGGCACACCCAGCAATGGGTATATATATCGTGATGATATATTTATTTATTTTATTACAAATATTATTTTTTGTAATACCGTTTCATGTCAACTTTTTGTTTGCTATTTACAATGTTAAAATGACATTCTTTTTCAAACTATACCTTATTCCATCTTACCAGTTCAATATTGTAGATAATAGGGCATAGTTTTGAACTCTCTGATTGGCTAAAATGGGAGAAAAATATTTTCGCAATGTAATTTCAGACTACAGTAAAAAAAATTAAATATGTCCGAGCAAGGTCATCTATGAATTGTATGAATTAGATTTTGGGTAAAATTGGATAACCGGAAGTAACTCTTTACTTGAAGCCTATAACAGGTTTTAATGAGAAACTGTATTAAAATATAATCCAAAACATTTCAATTTTAGTATTTAATGCCCTGTTTCATAAACCAAATGTTGATTCACCAACGGGTGTTAAACTTACCAACATGTTAATTCTTATGTTAATTTAAAAATAACTTCGAGGTGCTTCTAAATTTTTAACTCATTGCTAAATTTGATATTTGATAAATTTGTTAAAAATGTTATTACGAATATTTGGTTAGATAAAAGTTTTATAAGTTCGTTTGTGTAATATTGATAATTACATTGCGAATATACTAATTTCCATATTATGTTAGATGAAATTTATAGTACATATTCAACTGTAATTAAAATTTAGAGAATAAACACTTAAATTTTTTATCTGATTCGGACTCAGAAGAAGAATGTTTTGAAAATGCTATTGTCTGGATACGTAGTCCGAGGCATTTTAGAAACCATACAAATCCGTTTGAAATTTATAATCTTCTTAATACTTTCTTGCATCTGTATTCTTCTGTACCACTGCGTATCTCAATCGATTTTGACGTTTCACTGAGCGGTTTTTATAAGAATATATAGTTGTTATATTAACTTAATAATACCAAAATAAATCATAATTCCCTATAAATAATTTAACACTTATATTAACTAACAAATTGTTAAAAACAAAATGTTAATTTTGTGAAATACTGTCAAAATTTAACAATTTGCTACACAGTCACATCAGACCTAAAACCGTAGTTTCAGTTTTTTTCATAAGAAGAGTTGAAAAAATGCTTGAAGTACAAACCAAGAAGCTTTTATTGACAATGGTTGTTTTATTTGATCAGTGTTTAAATTACGAATTGTTTTTAATAATAAGACCAACTTTAAGTTGTGTTTTTATTTATTTCCTGTGATTTCTTTTTGTACATCACCGATATATCGATACTCGATATATCGAATATATGTATATAACTTTAAAATATATCGAATGATGCGATATATCGATATATGCTACTACTTTTGCCATCCCTACATATGCACTGGTTTATATTTTTATTCCCTGTGCTATTCTATTCCATTATGCACTATATAAAGCCTGCTTAATATTTTAATATAATACCTAAAGAAAATTTATATTTCATTTTTATTATAAAATAAATCGCGAAAAAATAACATTTAAAGGCATTTTTCTATGAAAAACGAGTATTTTCAACTTCAAGGAAATCGTCATTTCCGGTTTCTCAATTTGCACTAAAATCTTATGGTTTCTTTTTTCTTTCTCTATTAGAATAAGATAGAAATACATGGTTTCGAAGTTTTCTGAATATTAGTATTTGAGATAGAGCGTTAAGAGGATTCACATACAATATATAAATGCGGATTTGCAATAACAATATTAATTGTCAAGAATTCAAGATATCTTGACAAGAAATATTGATTCTTGATGATACTTCCTTGTCGTATCTTGGGAAATATAAAATACCTCTTCTCTTGATTTTTGTAAAACACTAACCTTTATTTTAATAATATAAGGTGCGTTCGGTAAATCAGTTCTATTCACACTTTTCACTCTACACACTCCCAGCATCGTTCGGTAATTATATGGTGTGATACGCGTCTTAAAATGGAGCGTTCGGTAAATGCAGGATGGAGTCAAGTGGAGTGAAAAGTGTTAACTCCATAAGAGTGAATACGCGGAAATATTACGTTTTGAGTGTTTAACCTCAAATTTTATCATTTTCAAGAGAATATAATCGCCCATTTTCTATCTAAGTAATTAATAACACTGGTAAGTGTAATAACACAAATACGAATGCAAATGAAAACTGTACTGAATAAAATGAAGAATTTTCTACTTTTTCTTATATCATACTTTCCGCAGAATCATTAAAAATAATTATTTTGCAAACTAAATAACTTGTGAATCATTCATTGTTACCTTCCGTCACATTTAGGTAAGGAAGGTATTGTCGTTGGTCAAAAAATTCGGTGGTGGGTTTTTAATGAATAAGCACGTTTTAAGGTCCCTAGAATACGATTTTACTATTTTTACGATGCCTGTGTGTGTGTATGTGTGCGTGTGTGTGTGTGTGTGTGTGTGTGTGTGTGTGTGTGTGTGTGTGTGTGTGTAACAAAATTTTCGTCTGCGATAACTCTAATACTACAATTTCAAAAATTATAATTCTTTCGTATTCCTCTTCGTTTCATCCATATGAAGAGCTGATTAGATTTTGGTTTTAATTGGTCAACCGGAAGTACCCTCATTTGAAGATTTTAACAGTTTTTCTTGAAAAAATGATGTTAAATATCATTTTTTCACATTTAATATTATTATAAATATTAAAGAACATTGTATTCTCTATACGATTTGACTGCATTTTATACTTCATATTAAATGGATAGAGAGTTATAATATTATAAAGAAATTAAATTTTATAAATTAGTCAGCTATGGTACTATATTAAGAATTTCTGAATCTGATTGAAATTTGTCAGTGTCACGTGCAATTGACATATTTGTAGTATATTTGTATTATAATTTTACTCGAAATATAGGATCTTTTTGCTCGAAACTGGAATTTGTATAAAATACATACAACTGTCGAAAGGTAATGTACATACAATAAATTTAATATCTTTTGCAAGGAACTTTCTGTGTGGATTTTATAGAAAATACATACGCATTTACGAAAATTCTAGCGGTAGAACCGACTGTGTTCGACAACACGAGTGGTAAATAGTTACTGTGTTTGAAATTTTTTCAATATCTACCAGATCCATCTACCGGATTCATGAAGAATCTAATCTCAAAAATAGGTAGTGATGCAAAGCGAAGCGGGCGCGTTACAAGTGGAAATGTGTTCAAAGTAGGACTCTGCTCAGTTTGTTAACTACGTCAAATTTCTAACCTGTTTCAAATTTTTTCATAGGCTATGGATCTACCTTGTTTACCAGTTGCGTTCTTAAAATATCAATTCTGTTAGCTATAACCTGATAAGAAGCTGTTTACCGGTAAAAGTTCACCGGTAGAAGTTTCGTAAATACCTTATATAACTGACGGAAGGTAATATGCTGGCCACATCAGATTTTTTTAAGCAGTACATAAGATTATCAAAAAGGAGATTGTGATATTCGTGCGCCAAAATTTTAACTTTATTCGTTCGGTTAATCACAATTAATGGTGCCTTTTTTCCTCGATACACTCCAACTCCAGCGCTACTCCCATTTCATTCTAACACCGTCCCGTAAATACTTCAACTCCGTATGATTTACCGACCGCACCTATAATAACACACACACTATGTACACAAGTCCAAATGAAGCTAGTGCACTCCTTCGACCTGTACTCCTTGGTTCTCAATGCATCTTCAGTCTTTTCACCATACAGGCCATAGCTCGTTCAACATTTCCGTAGATATAGAGCGGGCAACTGTAGTTTTGCGTTCTTTAAGGTCATTAATGTCAGTAGGTCTTCCAACATACACGCGTTCTTTCACCATTCTCCATAGCCAGAAACCACATGGAGTCAATTCTGGTGACCGTGCTGGCCAAGCCAAAGGTAGTACCATATAAGTGGTAACATCTTTTTGGACAACCCGGTACATTTATATCAGATCACTTTGCAATTGAGAATAGTTATTCCAAGTGATAAAGTGACAAATTTTCACTGCATATCACTTCAGTGAAAATGGAGAATTGGGCCCCAAATCAACCAACCAGCGATAGCCTGTCACTTCTTACTCTAATGCAAAAAAGCTAATACCCTCCTGGCCAAAAAAAAAACGTCGACTTTTAACAACTCAAATATGGGTTTATTATTTTTTATTAAAATATAAATAACTGATCTGTAAACTAAGATTAGAAAATAAAAAATCTTTAGCACACACTTTATTTATTAAGAAAAGTTTTATAGCTAAGGATTAATTTATTTTGAGTAAGTAATGGTGTGTATTGCCTTCCCGAGCTGTAAAGACTTGTACCATATGGTTTGATAAACTTTCAATACAGTTGGTAACTCTTCATGGTAATTATTTTTCCATTCTTCAGAAAGCGGTACTGTTAGATATTCAATGGTTTTTGGTACGCATTATCGATGCTGAACTCTTTGCCTTAACGTAATCCCACATTTTTCGCAGAAATTAAAGTCAGGATTGTGATCTGACCATCGTAATAATTGAATATTGACTTATTTTAAATGTTGCTTTGTTATATGTGCAAAGTTAGAACGCATGTTGTTAACTTTTAAGATGAAATTCTCGGGAACAAATGAAGCAAGAGGAACTACGGAGTCAGATGTGCATTTTCTAATTTACAGAACTACCGCCAAACCACCATATTTAACAAAAACTTTACTCCCACTGTCAAATGGTGTTTTGCAGGATATGCAGTATCCTGAAAATGGTTCTCCTGACATTGTACACGCTTATTCTTCTTTATCCTCGTCTTTATCTAATGAATACGGACATAAATGGATTTCATATGTGAACAATAAGGAACTCCAGCTGTCCATATCGTAATCCCTATGTTCTCGCGCAAAACGTATGCACTATACTCTATGTGATACGAGCAAAGCTGAGCAAGACAATATTCGCATAACCTTCGGCGAACGGTTCGTGCAGAAATTTCAATTCCACGAGCATCTAAAACTTGGCAACAGACAACAGTTGGTAGTAAGCCCCATTTTTGTAGTACAAATATTGCTATAAATCGATGTTTAAACGGGTTTGTAATGCATAGAGTTCCTGATATTCATTAACAGGTGCAATCCCCTGCTTGATAATAACGCCGAGTTACATTTTGGGCAGTACTTCTGGGAACAATCAAGGCTACAGCGAAGTATTGTGTAATCTGATCATCTTCACCTGAAGTTTCTACTCAGGCTAATTTTTCCGATTGAATTATAACAAATTTATTCACATTCAGTATTATAAGAACTAAGAGTGCAATACAAGTCACACCAAGATACCTGTATTACTCATGGAAAATTACTGGTTTTAGATTTTTATAGAAAATATTTACATCAATCAGTAAAGCAATCTTTTAAATTAAAATTATTTAATTGTAGATTCATAACATAATAAATATAAATTTTAACTCTAATCAAATTTGAAATTAACTGTTGTCAAAATGTCAACTGTCAAAATCAATTAAATATCATATGTTTATTGAAACTGTCAATATTACCAACTTTATTATTACCTATTTATTTATGTATATTCCCTGAAGAAGGCAGCACTGTATGCTGTCGAAACGTCGGGTATTTAATAAAAATACAGAACATTAACTAAAAAGATTGTATTATGAATTCTAAAAGGTCTTTTAATATATTACCAACCTTATTATTATAATATTTCTTTGAATAATAATTTTGAAATAAAAGTAAATTAACGCGAAATAGGCAAATAGTACGAAAAACACGTATTACACGTACTTTGCGTAACTCGCCTACGAGCCGTAGGCTCGATTACTCCAACTGTACAAGGATCATTTTAATACGTGTCTTTCAATATTGGCGACTGAAATGTTTTATAGAGGCACTGCGTTCATTTAAGATGACCAACTTAGGTGTTAATTTTCTAAGGTGTGATTGGCTGCCATTACCAATTCGAAGAGTTCGCAAGTTTGACGCTTGGTGGCTATGGGTTAATTTCAGTCGCGAATTCTATTGTACTCGTACATATATAAATAATTATTTTTTATAGAGAAAATGAAAAGAATATAATACATTAAATAATAAATATCTATCTTAAAAATAATCTCTTGTATGAAGATTTCTTTAAGTTGTTTCATACGTAACTATTGTATGTAGGTCTATATTGATGTTTTTGTCAAAGACCTCTAAAGGCACTCTACGCAGTTCTATAAAGTAAGAACGTGAGTAAAGAAGGAAGAAACAAACAGGGATAAAAGACAGCAAGAAAATTCCTCGCTTTGCTGTAACAAAAGCGGCGGGGCCCTAACAAACGAACGCTACTTTTTGCAATATTTTTCCACTCGGGTTATCGAATTGATTCGCCATTATTCTCTACCAGCGATTGTTTGCATGAAAGCTTTATAGAATCTTTTGATTAGCGCTTTCTCGTTAAATTCGTTCCAATAGCTACTACGGACTAAGTACAGTGCAAACTGCAGTTATTTTCATGGACATTTCAAACTACACACAGTTTGCCAGTGTCACTATTGTATTTTCTTACAAAGGGTTTCATTATGCTTTTGCATTAAATTTCGCTGTATTTTGTCGCAGCGTTTCGAGTGCTCTTGATTTTGTACAATGGCCTGGTCAGTGTATGACTCGACACAATTTACAGATTTAACATATATGTAAGTTACCAATGACAAAAGTTTGTACATATATATTAATTAAAGTGGCCGCCTCGGTGGCCGAATGTATTGATGCAGCGTGTTCCGACAGCGCTTAAAGCGACCATCACCGCTCGGATCCTGGGGTCGTGGCTTCGATTCCCACCAGGGACTGTCCGTTCATCATCTCATCTCCATCAACATAACGTGAACAGGTGTAATGTCACAAAAAATATACAATGAAAATTGTAACTTTGTTATAAGTTTATATACCCACCTATAATAAATATTATTTAGTGTCCGTCCGTGAGAGATGGCTTGCCGAGTGAGATGAATTCAAATAATAATAGAACGATGTTAACGAATGTTTCCATATTGATAGCACATTTAGTCAGTCGGTAAATTTCACTTGTGTTGTTTCTCCCAATAAATTAACGAGTAAGTTATTACTAGATATATTTTTTCACATCCCTTGAAAAAGTTTTGTATGTAATCCTTTTGACATTTTCTTCATACAATAGCTATTTGTGTATTAAGAGCGCAAAATGGAACATTGTCGATTGAGAGGTTGTTGACGCGCGACGCAGGAGTGCGGCATTCTCTCGAAATCGACAATGTCCATTTGCGCTCGAAACACACACAAGATTTTTTCTACAGTCGTCACAATAGGGTCCTCCACCATAACAAAAATTTATTTGTTTCAAGTACATTAAACTAGTGCAGTGGAAAAGTGGATGTCCATTGGGAGCGTTCACGCCAAACTTTTGCAGGTGGCAGCACAACTGTTCACACAATTTATTTTATATTTAATTTTAATTTATCGTTATTTTCCATTTTTCTTGAGCTATTGCTTGAATCTAATCTAAGTATTTTATACCTTCGTTTTTGTAAATGAATGCCTTATTTTATTTTCACAGCAGTGCGACATTTTATTTGGTTATGTAATATACCGACAGAGCAGTTATAATATGTCAGATTGACTTGTGTTGTGAAGATGGTAAATGTGTAACTACAGTGCCATTAGTTCCTGACTAAATGTTTTCATTAAGAATGTAGACAAGTGACATTTCTCATCATTGTATAGTTAGAAATTAAAGTAATATATTTTTACAATTCATGTAATTTCTCAAGCAGAAAAAAGGTTCAATGACAGCCTAACCCACATTTAATGTAATTTTGGGATAGTTGACCCAAAAAATCAAGGTATAGATGGCCCTTTATACTGACCAATTGTAAATATACTGGATGATCAAAGAGAGGATAGTGGGTGGACGGAACCTAAAAACTAACCTAGGAAGAAAAAAATAGTAAATGTGAAAAGAAGAAAATAATTAAAAATAAAAATAAACGAAATAAAAAAATTAAGCAGTATGATTTATCATCTTCAGATGATGAAATTTTAATGACCATTTGCGAATACAATGATTTCGAAATGAATATGAACGAATATAAGTGTATGAGTTGTGATGAAGATTATCAGTACCTACACTAAGAAAACGGAGTATTGGATTCAATGCGTTTTTTGAGGAAAATCGATGCATGAAAATTGCACGAAATTCGCTAGTATGTGTGACATGTGTGGGAAAGTAATTACTAAGTAATTAGTATGTGAAAATAATTTATCTCTCCTACAACCCTGCCTGAAATGTACTTTTCACGCACTCTTTCCAGTGTCTAAAGAGTCACTTTTCAAGCACTAGTGCGTGAACAGTACTTTTCACACACTCGTGCTTGAAAAGTAAATAGGTGTTGCTAGCATTAAAGTCAAGTAGATAATTAAGTAGTAAATAATAATTAAAATAATAAAATTTATTAAGAAATATTAATATACACTGTAAATGAAACAAATGTTATAAGTTTTTTAACAGATTGAGTACCTACTAACCTAATTTTTAATATTAATATTAAAAGTACAATTTGTACAATTATAGAGTACTAATCCACTTCTTTCTGAGATTCTTCCAAGTGTTTAAATTATATTTTGTACAGTATTATGAGAAAGAGCACTAACAGTATTTGAAGATGCTGAATGCCTGTACACTAAGTATTATGAGGAAAAATATTGTATGATACACATGTGTAAAATAGGTTTTTTATGTCTCGTGCTACAATTTTTTACAAGTAAAACATCGTACTCGACCATAGAAGTACTACTTGTTGCATAAATAACTATTTTAAGTAAGTCATCTCACCCGCCAAGTGAAGCCATCTCACTCGGAAGATTTTCGATGGTAGAAAAATATGACTATTTTTGTTTTTCATTTTTTGTACTTTATTATTATTATATAAACATAGTTTGTAGTATACACAACCATAGCCCAGGGAATTTACGATTAACCTCAAATAAAATCTTTTTTTACGAAATCCCGTACAAAAATGCGGTGAATAACATACAAAAGGAACATACAACCAATAGGGTCCCATACCATGTTTTTTTTTATTTTTTTCTGTAAGAACAGGATGAAATAAGAATTTTAGTGCAAACGAAACTTAAAAAATTTACGTAATAAGCGAGATACGAATTTTTAAAGTTAAGGAATTCTTGCGTGACGTAGCTGGTACTTCCAGTTGTCGACAAACTATTGTTTTAGAAGCAACTAGTTTTGTCATGTTTGCATAGCTGAAATATTTTTATATAAAAACTTATACGTTATATTCACGAAGAAATTATTATTAAGCATAAATAGCATAAATAATAAGCATTTTTTTCTTAATAAATTATAGAACACTGAAATAGTTTGTCTATATTATGACACAAATTTTGACGGCGGATGGCGCTAGTGTTTGCTTGTTTTGATTAGTTAATATTATTATTAATTTAATTAATACATATTAAAAATTGATTTAATTTTAATTACATTATTATTCTTAATATTACGAGATATTATAATATAACAAATTCATGAAACATAAAATTGTAATTTTTTTGTTAGGTTATACAACGTGACAGTTCATAATCTTTCAAAGGTGACCAAAGAAGACGCGCGAATCTCGTTTTTAAAATCAGGCGACCAATCAAATTCTTAGGACCTAACGCGTCATACCTAATTAGTAGTCAACTTTAATCGCTTGTAGTTTGCGACCTAATCAAGATTGAAACAATTTTTTTTCACTAATACTCATTAATTTATGTATATTTTCGTCTTCTTATTTGAGATAGTTAAAGATAATAGTTATTTGTATACCCAGTGCTAAAAGTGTTTCTTTGTCGTACCAAAACAGAAGTTGCAGCCTGAGCGAAGCGTTTATGCGCGACAAAATACTTTCAACACGTGCTATACACGCTATTTTTTCTACTCCTGCAAGATAAAAAATAAGAAAATAAAGAATTATTTTTTAAAAATAATTTGATATTTATTGTCAATTTTTGTATTTGTGATGCATATCTATGACAACAACAAACGTTGTATACAACATTTATAAGTTAAATTCATTGCAGCACGCAGAGTCGCTTTTAGCATGAAAAATAAACCAGAAAATTTTCCAATATGGCGGCTATATAAAAATTATTAAATCTTTGACATCATAAATCAAAGACCAATAGTGATAAAAAAGTTTGGGTATCGCTATAGAAAGAATAAAAAAGTGCCTAAAAGATGTGCAAATTAAAATCCAGTATTACACACTTGGAAGATATTTGCACAAATAATAAACTGAACATTTTCGCCTATGTATACAGTGATCTGTGCATTTTTTTTGCAAATATCAAATCTCCATTAAAATGGTCACTTAGTGCGGCACCTTTGTCTATTTTATCCGACTTTTCTTAAGCCGGTATCCCACTGTAAAAAAATTTATAAAAATTTTTATAATTTTTTTTATAAAAACGTTCCATGAAAAGTACTGCATCCCACTGTAAAAAAAATTACGCGTTTTTATGGAGTGTTGCATAACTCATGAAAGAGAATTGGCGCCAAAGATACTTCTAAACCTCATTATGAAGCCGTTGTTCTGCAGAGGTAGTTGCGTTTTGTAATTTCATTATGAATAACGTCCATTCAAATAAAAAAAATGTTGGCTGCAATAATTGTTGGAGTAATGGGTTACACAGTTATACAAAAAATAAAAAAGTCAGAACATCGCTGGTGGACTAGTCCACGGCTGGAGAAAAGAAATAAAAATCGCAGTGTTTTAGTTATCGCACACAACGAATTACGAATAGATGATGAAATAAATTACAGAAATTTTCTTTGAATGAAAGACCATTTCTTAAAAATCATGGACGTGGTTCAAAATTAAAGTGAGACACGTGACACTCATCTAAGGCAGTGTATTTCGGCACATGAAGGATGGGCATTGTTCTATTTAGTGTACACATAAATTTTGAAAATTTAATACTTTTATCATGACGACTTAAAGGGTACGACGCGAGTATATATGTGAACAAAGTCCATCTTAAAATGCTTGAACGGGGCGGATTTGTATATGGGCTTCTCATTTACTTTATATTTTATTTTTGCAAATTTGTATATGTAATTCAAAATACACTTTCTTTAAATTATAGATAAAGATATTTATACTAATACTACGTAAAATTATTGGTTGACAAACTTTGTTGGTTACTATTAATGAGTATTCTAATAGGATTCGGACGGAAATTTAAAAGGAGAAAAAGAAATGCAAAGAATAACGCATGTAAATATTAATTAAATTTAATACTTATTTTTTGATGTTGTACTGCCTGATTATTATAAGATAATAACATTTAGCAGTTGAAAATCGCACTTTGCCTGGCGTATTTATTATAATACTCACATTTTGTGTGGTATAAAACTTCTTCATTTCTATACAAATCATTAAAACGTTGACTGTTCAGGCAACCACACTACACATTTTGATCATTTTGCTTTATATTATTTCCAATTTCAATATAAACACACGCTCACTGCTGTTCAAATTATGTCAGGGAATAACAACAACGCTGTCGCTTTAGAAAATGATTTTACACATGGTTCAAGCAACCGCATTGCGCACGCCCGCATTAACATCCAATCATAACGCAGCTTTCAACAAAATGAATACAAACTGCTGTATTTATGTGACGTCACATCAAAATTTTTACGTGACGTCATGCAAATAAAGTTTTCATAAAAATTCTGTCAAAACGGTTTTTATAAAAATATTTACGTCCATTTTTATAACAATAATGACAATGGGATACCGGCTTTATAGTTCTCGAGATCCTCTTGTTGGACAAGTTATCTTATCCTGGACACGCTGTAAACTATAACGTGGGTATATTTCTAAAAGTGACCAAGTCAAAAATTATGGAAAATGATTTAATGTGCCCAAGTCTTTTAAAAATGTAATATTTATACAAGGAAGAATTACCCAAATCTGGACTATGTTTTCTACAAATAAAAATGACAAAGTCAAAAATCTGGTGTAGCCCCATCATTTACAAGTCGAGTCACAAAAAAGTTTAAGCTAATCCTTAGTTTAGGATTAGCGAATTTTACTTGAATTTTGGCAGTTTATTTCTTAAAATATAGTCTAATCTAATCCAAGTTGTCACATATGTTTAAAATAATTAAATAATAATAGATGATTATGAATGAACTGTCAATCTGTGTTGTACATTGTTCACTGAAATAATAAACTGTATAATAAAACTAGTATATTTTACTTGGTTAAATAATATAATACACAAGTGACTGGGAAAGAATAGAATTCACTACTCCAAAAATGAGGATTAGCTTAAACTTTTTTGTGAATCGTTAATTTTTATTCATCTAAATTAGGGTTTCACGGGCTTGACTTGGCTTGAAAAATCAAGCCAAGCCTGCCGTTCAAAAAAGCTTGACTTTTCAAGTCAAGCCAAGCTTCTGTTCCACCAAGCCCAAGCCAAACCAAGCCTAACATTTAAAAAAGCTTGAATTTTATTTATTTATTTATTTGTTAATCACTCAACAGGAACAGATGTTCCCAATTACAGAGGATTATTGACAAAAATAAAGAAAAATACAGTGTAGTTACAAGAAAACTTTGAAATAATGAAGTGACAATATTATAAATAGAAATAACTCAATTTAATTGCTAAGGATCAGACAAGAAATAGTTCATAATTTGTTTTCCAAATTTGGACTGAGTATCATAGAAAATGTCAAGATTGTTAATGTATATGGACACAGTGTTGAATGTAGCACACAACTGTCTAATTGGAGATCGAAGTTCATAGTTTGTTCTAGGGGTGCTGTATATGAAGGTTAATTTACGCCGAGAACCTAAGCGAGGTACTCCAAAATTTAGGCAAGCTAGCGAATGAGCATCATCAATTAGATTATTAACAAGTTTATAGAGATATAAACATGATTGGATTTTTCTACGGCAGTCCAAAGAAATAACATTGAACTCAATTAGACAGTTGGAGTAATTACAAATCGTATCAATGCGACGATGGTGGAATTTAGCACAACAATACCTTATAAATTTTTTCTGTATACTCTCCAGAGCTTGTACATGTTTAATATATACAGGATTCCAAATTTGTAATCCATATTCCAGTTTACTACGCACAAATGAATAATACAAAGATTTGAGAGTCTGTAAATTATAAAACGCTTGTGTATTACGAATTATGAAGCCAAGATTTCGGTAAGAAGCTTTTCGAATATCATTAAAATGGGGTATAAAGCTAAGTTTAGGATCGAACAGAATTCCTAAATCTTTGAATAAAGTTACTCGCTCCAAAATTGTGTTATTCATTTGATAGTTAAACGGTACAGTTGTTTGCTTTAAAGAGTAGGTCATAATTTTACATTTGCTAAAATTAAATAAAAGCTTTGAGGCTAAAGACCAATCAAGAACATTATTAATGTCAGTTTGTAATAAAGCACAATCATTAGCATTGTTAACAATTCTGAAAAGTTTCAGGTCATCTGCATATAAAAGAACGTTAGAATGTTGAATAATATTAGTGATGCTATTGATGAAGAGAAGAAATAGTAATGGCCCTAAATTAGACCCTTGCGGGACACCAGAGGTTGCGTAATAACATTTAGAAGTTGTACCATCAACACGAACACAAAGCTCGCGATTGCTCAGATATGACGACATGAATTGTAGCAAGTCATCAGAGAATCCAAAATCAAAATGGAGCCTACTTAGTAATATAGAGTGGTCGACTTTGTCAAAGGCTTTCGCAAAGTCAGTATAAATAACGTCTACCTGAATGTTGTTATGTAGTGAATTAAGTGCTGTATCCGTGAAGTTCATTAGGTTAGAAGTAGTAGAGCGACCAGAAAAGAAACCATGTTGGCAAACGGATATTTTGTTTCGCACGGAAAAACTTTAGCCAAGTTGGAGAGAATAGAGATAGGGCGATAATTTTCAAGCCAAGCCAAGCCTTTGACTGTCAAGTAGCTTGGTTGAAAACAAGCTTTTTCAAGCTTTTCTTAAGAAATGTTGTCGAGGCCGACAAAACCGTAGTTTTATGGTGATAACGTACTTTCTCACTGCTTCGGCACATTTTTGCGAACCTCTAAGAATTGGAGTTTCCAAAAGGACCAGCCTTCATTACCTGCCATTCCAGTATGCTTCAAAACTTTGTAAATAGGACACTAAACCCTTCATCATTCTTATTATGCAAAGACCACTTATTTTCTCAATCTGAACCAATTATCTGTTTTAACTATAGAGTGGTGAGAAGATGGGTACAGTTTGAT
This sequence comes from Harpalus rubripes, assembly GCA_963082715.1. NCBI lineage: Eukaryota > Metazoa > Arthropoda > Insecta > Coleoptera > Carabidae > Harpalus > Harpalus rubripes. The sequence continues at coordinate 36,950,162 of OY720451.1, read as the reverse complement.
CTTGTTATTTAATTGGATAATATCGGAATATTATCCAATCAAAATACAAGATCAAACTGCAACTATCTTCCCACCACTCCTGTAGTTAAAACGGATAGAATATAACCAATATTCATTTGAATTTTAACTAACTTAATTTTAAATACCAAGCATCAAACTTCAACACATAATATTTATTACTCGTATTTATTGGAATGCTACAAATAGATAATTTTTCTGCAGAATAAAAATTATAAGAAATAATAATATACTCTACAGCGTAAGGTAAATTGAGTGACAGACTACATAAATAATGATTATTGCATTTTAAAGTTTCATTTTGTACATTGTTTTGTTATTCTGGTATTTCCGAATCATAGAGACGAGATAATTTCTGTTTGTGGATATATATATATATATATATATATATATATATATATATATATATATATATATATATATATATATATATTTATATTCAAAGATTTTCAATGCTATTTATAACTCAACCCCTAATGTAGCCCTAATATAAACCGATCTTGTCTGTGACAGGTATAATAGACAATAACAAAGTACCGACAAAGAAAGCATTCTCTTTTAAATATTACCTTGATACAAGTTGTCATTGTTTCCAAAAATATGTATTAATAAATAAGCAAATAAATATATAATCACGGCTTATTACCTAGTTCTGGAGGTTTTTAATTTGCTTTTATTCATAAATTTCAGTAATAACGACATATTCGTATCGTTGAAGGTATTTACTTTTGTATTATTTGAATTTGCACATGATTACTTTAATTATATTTATGTATTTAACTTACATGATTCTGTACTCAAAAATCAGTAGAAATTTCATAAGAAGAGGCGAGTAGGTATTTGTCACGATCAAACAAAATTTCGGGGAAATTTCCGTCTGTAGGGTTTTATGATTTCCAGATGTATTTGAAGTAGGTATAAAAGATCAGTCTCAGGTCATTTTCATCCCATTGTACATTCCAAAATATTTATGTATTTATTTGAACACTGTTGTTGCGTGTTTGGGGTCTTGAGTTTTTTTTTTTTATTTATATAGGGTGAATATGAACTAAATAGTATGACAAACTTTAACAGTTTGTTGGGAGGTCATTTAGTTAAAATACAATAGTCCAACTAATGGATATGCCTACTTGAACATAACATATCGATATATTGATACATCAATATTCCAATACATCGATATATCGGATATATTAGTATATCGATATATTTAATTTAATTCACATCGAATATTTATATTAAGATCTTGATACCGAACAACTACTACTGGTTATAACCTACTGTGCGCATGAGCATTTATAAAGCTTGAAAGCTGGAAAAAGCTTGAAATAGCTTGAAAAGGCTTGAAAAAGCTTGATAAAGCTTGAAAATCAAGCCAAGCCTAAAATAATTAAAGCTTGAAGTTTTCAAGCCAAGCCAAGCTCTGTTTCCATCAAGCCCAAGCCAAGCCAAGCCTAACATTAGAAAAAGCTTGAAGTTTTAAGCCAAGCGAAGCTTTTTTATTTCAAGCCAAGTAGCTTGGCTTGGTGAATCCCTAATCTAAATGCATACCTACATATTTAATTATGCTGGAAACTGTATTGGTTCCCTTTCCTATTGTTCTATTTACTTTCTCTTTTTAGAACGTTACTATTATTAATTTGAATGGATTAGTTGTTTGACAGTGGCATTTATCTGTCAGTTACATACATTTAAATAACTGCGTAACCAAGGAGTTTTGTTTGTTTGAAGTCTAGGCTCCAGGATTTGAATAAATTATAGATAATTTTATAAATTTATCCATAAGATATGTAGAAAATTAAATAATCTTTATTATATAAAAATATTAATCTCGAAAAATTAACATTTAAAGTTTCACGCGCACACTCAAACACCACACGCATGCACGGATGCGCACTCGCGCACACACACATGCACACGCGCACGCACCACGCACGCACACACACAAACGCGCGCGCGCGCTCGCACACATACACACACACAGCCACACACAGACATCATCGAGAAAACCAAGGGTAGCGGGAGGTAAAAACGTACTTTGTGAGGCAATTTAATTTTTGCAGTAATTGGAAAAATTAGAATTTAAATGTTTCCTTCATTATTATTATTAATATTTTCCATAGTGGTCATTATTTATTATGTTTTATAACAATTTTTTATAGGGTAAAGGAAGAAGGAACAGGTTTTGATTTGGTTACTTTTTTATCAAAACTACCAATGAACAAAGCTTATGTTACCATCAAATAATGTAATTTAACAGCACGTTTGATAAATACAGATTATTGAGTTTGAAACAACAAAATCAAGAACTAAAAAATAATACAAATAAATAAACAAGTAAACAAGTAAAATAAATACCAATGTTATTAAACAAAAAATATACTTAAATTCACAAATATTTCTTCTAAACAGTCATCTAAATCGTCAGAGTCAATAGCTGGTTCTGGAGCACGTTCTTTTTGTCGAAGTGACCATTGGAATTGACTTGAACTACGCATGAAATTTTTGCTATTAATTTAAATTGCATTATTTGCTGGTAACTTGCTTTGTTAATTGGTACTTTTGATGGTAAAAAGTGACCAAGTTGAATTATATTCAAAAGACATTCTGGTAACAAGCTTTGTTAATTTGTACTTTTGATTGTAAAAAGTGACGAAGTTGAATTATGTATGTATTCAAAATGCATTAGAGAGCAAGTCTTAACCCACCCCTCCTTCAAATTTCCTTTACCCTACAAAATAATTGTTATAAAACTTACAAAGTAATGACTACTAAAAAAGTAAAAATATTATAAAATGAAGGAAACATTGAAACCCTGATTTTTCCAATTATTTGCTCAGACTGTTGTTGCTCCACGTTTGAATTGACCACAATGGTTGTGGCATCAATAGAAAGAAAACATTTCGCCATCAAATAACACCAAATACATGTAAATTTGTAATATTTTAGACTCATAAATTAATTATTACATTTATTCAATTCCATGATGGCATTTGAACGAGACAAATAAATGTTTGGCATTTTATCTGTCAGAATTCGTTAGGTATAATTTATTTATATTAATTTCATTTTAATATTTGTAACAGATTAGAAAAGGCTTGAAATTATAGGTACCAAGTGAGTTAAGATAATGTTTATTCATGAAAAGAAAGGTTCAGCCGCGAGCCCGTAGGGCGGGTGGGTTAAATTCTTTGAGTGAATAAACATTCTTAACTTACGTGGTTTATACATTATTTTATTCGTTTTTGACGAAATAATAATAATAAAAACCATTATAATATTTAATTTTGACAAAATAAAAAACTAATCAATCAGTAGGCAGTGCATGACAATCGTTGTTTACAGACGCCAAATCGTTTATTTATAAATTATAAACAAGCTTTATTTCCAGTCATTTGTGTCGTGAAAAATAATGAAAATGGCTGATCTGTTTCATAGAGACTGTGGTGAGCGTTACATTTCTGCCTGGCGATGTTTTAAATGTATTTATTTTTTGCAGAATGAGTTAAAATTCTGTGAGAGTGATTTATTTTTTTTTAAATCATTAGCAAATAAACAGATACTTATACTTGTTGATATGGAGTTAATAATGGTAGTTTAAAACATTGAATAACATAAATTAATAAAATATTTAATTTTATTTTAATTTAATGATTTTAAAATAATTCACAAAGATTGCGGTTTTTTCAAAATACTTTTAAGGTTGACGAGAATTTACAATTAGAACTCCTTAATCTTCAATCAAGCTAATGATATGTTGAAGTTACTATTTAATGATTGCGTTAATGAATGAATCCGAATATCAGAAAATAAAAAAAATTGCCAATTTTTTTTATCAATTTTTGGTAGTACATCATCTTTTTTTGCATATTGTGCATATGCAAAAAAAAGATGATGTATGATTTAAGTTTATGTACATTTATGATCCAACATAATTTCCCATAGGATAGTAATTAATATCCGGCCCTCTACATATTTTAAAAATTCGTATGTGGGCCGCTTCTCATCATTTGACATTCAATCCTTCTGATGTTAACAACGTAAAAAAATCTAGTATTTTATATTTGGACAATCAAATTCATATAATAAATTTCTGGAAAACTCGGCTAAAATCTGGCATACCTACATTGAAAAATAAGTTACTTCTAGTAACGAAAAAGATACTCTAATATAGTGACGGCTAAAATATTTCCTACGAAAATAAAATATTATTTCTATTGAGTTTTAATGTTTCAGAAATAGGCATTTCTAATTAATCAGCAAAATTATCTGATATAACTGAGTAGAAATCGCCATTTCAGTGATTTATTTTGCTGAAATAAATATCACAAATTCTAATTCAAGTAAACCTTACATATACCTTCTTTATATGAGAAGTACTTTATGTCTACAATATTTCTTTCATATCGTAGTATCCGACGTCCGGTCCTCGTCGTGTTAGTGAATTCATCTGCTATAATGGACCACAATAACAAAATAGATATATTTAATATTACTTACATTACTAACGAGGCAACTGTTTTTTTTTTCAACACAAATGAACATGGACTGTTTTAAGTTAAGCAGTATAAACGAGTGACAAGTTGCTTACGACGTCATAGCTTTAGGATGAGAATTTAATTTTGAAATAGTAATAAATTTTTGTAATTCAATAATGTGGGTAATATTTTCTTCTAAGTTAGAAAATTATTCGTTAGAAATAAAAAATTGAACTCAAACAAATCTGCATTAACTGAGGTAAAGAAAAAAAATCTACTTTAGTAACTTTATTATCTGATTTTAATAAAAAAGTATTAGAGCCCCCGCACACTACCGATTTTTGATCGGCCGACAGTTTAATCGGTTGCAATGACGACTATAGTGATTTCGAATCGTTGGGTGTGCGCACTCACTATAGTCTTCATAGTAATTAAGCAACCGATTAAACTGTCGGGAGCTCTTAAAGGCTGACACTCGCAAAAGTGCACTTTCTATTCTGCATGTCGCACTCGATGTATTATTTTGAGATATCTTATATATATATATATATATATATATATATATATATATATATATATATATATATATATATATATATATATATATATATATATATATATACCGGGTGTCTTAGGCCGACCGACACATGGGCGATTAACATGTAAAATTAGTTAATTGTGAATAGTATCTCCCCAGTGCAAGATATTAAGATGAAATTTTGCATGCTTATCCGGGGATACTATTTCTATGGATTTCAATTCAAATCAGTCAATTTACAAGTGTAATATTAGAATAAATTAAGAAAAATTGTAGAAGTACCATGAATGTTATTCATATCTTGAAAATAATAGTATCTAAGCAACAGCTCTGATAGAGTAGGGGTAACGTGCGCGCTTCACAATTTAGAGAGTCGGGTTCGAAACCAACTGACAGCAATATTTATTTTTTAATTTTTTCCTTTCAAAATAATTTTTATTATTAATATGTTTTTAATCTTTTATTAATATTTAATTTAATAAAGTGGATACATTGTACGTAACAAGATTTATTTATTTAAAAAATATTTTATTATTTGCTTTATTGCTTTATTATAAATTAAATTTCTTCAAATTATAGTTAGCCCTGACGAAAACAAAAAAACGAGAACATTTGATTTGAATAATCAAACGTCAAATGCAGATTTGTATTGTACTATCTTTATTTGTTGCTAGTGTTATTTAAATAATATGGATTTAACTACAAAAGATAAAATTCGTATTGTGAAATTATTTCACATTGGTAATAGCCTACACTGTAAAGTTTTGAGGTAGAAACAGGGAAGATGAATCTACAAACAAGTCGCTGAACCTTCTTTTGGGTCGGTTTAGGGTAGAGAGGTAGAAAAATGGGAAGAAAAGGGTAGGAAATTTTGGCCAGGCAGATCAAGGTCCCTTACAGGTATCTGAGTTGCACTGTAAGTAAGTCAGGTAGACGCTTCCACCCGTTTTGCATCTTTAGACCTTTAGAGTTGATTCTGCGAATATGAAATACAGTCATACCAAAAATATGGGTACGCAATCCACCGTTTCGAATAACAATAGCTTTTTTTGCTATTTGTCGCAAGCTATTGACTTTGTACCGAAAATAATATTTTATGATAAATTTCTTTTCTTGGTGCCATTTTATTTAGGTATTTAGTTTCTATAATTAGTAATAGATTCCGTACTATCAATAATTCCATAATGAGAATAAATATTTTGTTAATCAAAAAATTGATATTGGAATAACGAATAAATTCAACTTAACATTAATAACACAACAATGTAATATATCTTGAGAAGAAAATTGTAATAGTGGGTACTGACGGTAAACTAATGTGTTGTGATTATGTAAAATTTTAAATGAAGTAAAGGGAAAAGTGGCAAATAAGATTTATGTTTTATTATTTTTATTAAAACACAACACATACTGCATATTGTTAATATAAATAAATTAAATTTCTCAATTAATACTAGCATATTTTATAATTCCGGAATGCATACATTGTTTTCCATGTTAAAAAAAAAATTAGTAATAAACTCTTGCACAAGATAGAACGTTACAGCATTAACAAATGTGTGAAATAGAAAACTTGAATATAACAAATTACAATAGAAATTAAGTATAAATCACACGTAGGTATTCAACAAATTATATGAATGATTAAAATTTGTTTGAAACAAATTTGAGGATGTCGGTGTGTAAGACATAATATAAACAAATAGCAAATGATATTAGTTATCTGTAACATTTTGGAAATGAAAAGTGGTTGAAATAAATGATGTTTAGCATTTCTCAGAAATTGTGATAGCATTGCACGTGCATTGCAAGGTCAAAGCACCCGATGGGTTTTTCGGCTAGCTCGGAATAACCGAATATTTCTTGGGTAAGGGTAGGGGGTGTCAAGGAGATGCGAACTTGTTGTTTTACGTATAATTCTATCATATTGTCGACAGTGAAACTGATCAGTTGTTCTATAGTGGAATTGTGCATTATTTATCTGGTAAGTTTTCAAATGTTATTTTGCTTGATTTCGTAGTATTTGTTCATTTTTCAATACTTCAATAATATAACGTATATTTTAGAAAATTCAATATGGCTGTTTTTAAGTGCAGTATTATATCCAACATCAGCTGAGTACAATTTGGTGTGCTCAAAATTAATTTATGTCTATCCAGGATTGACGGATAAATAAATTCCTAGGCAGTTATACATAAAAAATTCTAATTATTATGTAAGTATATTTATGTACTAACTATAGAATATAACACGTACCAATATTGTTATAGGACACTTGGTTAGCAAGCTTAAAAACCAAATTTAAGACAGAAAGAGGCAAACTGCAAGATGACGAAGAAGTTTTTGAAATGAGAAAAAAATTTGCAACACAAAGGAAAAAAGACGTCGCTACACAAGACAGTTCCAAACAATACAGAGGGAACAATATTGAAATTCCAGTCGTAATTGGGGAAGACAACAACACAATTAAAACACATAAATAATATGAAATTAGAATTAAACAATCCGACACCCGACTTACTCATAATATCTGATCGTATGGACTAAAGGACACAGATTTGGGATGTTTCGTGAAAATACAGTGAAAGAAATTTTGGAAATGTATCCTGTCTTAAGACTTGAGAATCAGGTAAAAATATGTTTTATAAATTAAGTATATGAAAACTAATATTCTACTGTTTTTAGCTCCATCTTGATTTAGAGAGGTATTACAAATGTAATAATATTACATATTATGAAAGAATTGTTACTACAATATTTCTCACAACCAAGTATAAAGAAGATGGTATCTATATCCGAAAAACGTGGACATTTTGAGAAACTGCGTTTTACATATAAGAATAATAACTTTCAAGGTAATTTTTCTTTATTTTATATTTCTACATATTATTTCATTTTCTTTTTATTTATAGATTTTCATTTATTCCATTCGTAATTGTATAATATCGAAATTATAGAATTTTATCTTTCCGCACACAGTGACTATTTAATGTTTATTTTTCATTTAACAATATATTTTTATTATATATTTATATATGTATATGAAAAACTTGTATTAAGTATACCTACTTTTGAAAAGAAATCTAATAATGTTTTTTGTTTACAGATCTTTCGTTAGACACGGCCATGATAATTTTACCGTGCCTGCTGCAAGAAGATACGCAGAAGATCATTTTAGTTACTGATAATGTTCCCCCAGGACCTGCAATCGTTGGAGCAGTACCCAGCAACAATGATCTTTTTCTAAACAATTTGTTTTACGTTTGCGTAGATAAAATGAAAATTTGCGAAAGTAAAACCATTACTGATGCGGTCATCGATTTGATGGCCGCAATATATATTTTCAATTTAAAATATCCTCCCGCTTTTAAAAAAAACACTTACGTTTTTAAGTGATTTTGTCATAAAATTAATAAACCCTTGTAAAAATATCACAATCCAGAGATTGTTTAATACCTTATCTGATTAAGACTATGAATACCATGTATATATTTTCTTATTATGTAAAGTTATTTTTCAGTTATGTGTTTTTTTTTTTTATATGATATAGTGACAAGAACTCCCGAACATAGGACTTTAACATGTAAAATCATACTTACATCTGAATCAATAAGCAAAATTAATTTTGCATGCCTTCTAATGACAAATTTGAAACGTCGAAAATCACCCCAAAAATAGCGTTAGCCATGAAAATGAAACAAATAAATTAACAAATTATCTATCAAGTTAGGTTAATTTATTTTTATTAGGTCTTTTTTCTAATTTCTGTTTAAGTGAAAAATGATTTAAATTTAAATATATAATTGTTCACTCGAACAGAAATTACAAGTAATAATATAAATAAATTAAACAAAGCTTGACCAATAAATCATTAATATTTGTTATTTTTGGGGCGATTTTCGACATTCTTACAAAATATGCAAAATTAATTTTGCTTATTGATTCAGATGAAGACTTTTATTTAAATCTCTTTTGCCTAAAGGAAAAGAAAGCAGGAAGTACGGAAGTATGATTTTACATGTTCTATATTTGGGTTTTTTTTAAATAATATGTACCAACTTTATTTATTTATAATATGTGTTTTTTTGTAATGTGTACTTATTTTATTTGTGTTTTTTATAATATGTGGCTTTAATATGTTTTTTGTTTATTATGTTTTTTGTTTTTTTATTAATAATAATTTTTATTATTATAAACATTTTATTATTTTTCCTAAATCCTAATATTTTTAAAGGAATTTGCAACTTCCTTATGTGGGGGATCATATAAATCACTATAAAGTATTTCTAACAACCATACAGATATTTCCAAGTACCTTGTGTTACGTTATTTACAAATCACTATAAAGCATTTTCAACGACCATATAGATATTTGCAAGTACCTTGTGCTATGATATTTATAAATCACTTACAAGCATTTGCATAAACCTCTGTAGGTATTTCCATCCCACTATATGAAGGGTCGCATCGTGTCTACCTGGGTGTGAGGTAGGTTTTCCTACCCTAAGCAGAGATTGGTGCATCGACCTTTTAATAAGGAAGGATAGTTCTACCTTGGGGTTGCATATAGTTTCAACCCAAAAAGGTAGGTCCAGCTACGCCAAAACTTTACAGTGTACAGCAAACTGCTGATGTATTTTCTGCCGAAAATCCAGAAAAAGTAGTTAATAAATCCCGTGTAAGGCGTATTATTAACAGATTTGAAGAAACTGGGTGTGTTCCTAATCACACAAAGCAGGAAATACAACCAATTGAAAATGAATTTGAAGAAATAATAATTGCGCGGGTTGAAGTGGAGCCTACTATTAGTTTAAGAAGTTTACAAATGGAATGTGGAATAAGTAGAACAAAAATTGCTAGAATACTTAAGAAAAATGGATTTAGAAGTTACAAAGTAGGTTACCATCAAGAATTGCGAGACGGCGACGAAGAAAGAAGAGCAACTTATTGTGAAACAATTATGGATAAAGCCAATGAAAACAGAAACTTTTTGTACTCCCTCTGTTATACCGATGAATGCACATTTACTCTTCATAACGAACCGAATGTGCAAAACTATCGCCACAGGTCAAAAGATAAACCAACTCTTCAAAATTTATCAAGAACCCAATATCCCCAGAAGGTTAATGTTTGGGCGGGAATTTTGGGATCACATATTATTGGACCATATTTTATTGAAGGGACATTGAACGGTCCAAAATATTTAGATTTATTGGAAACAGTAGTTGGGCCTAGACTTACAGAATTAAATATGGAGAGGATATGGTTTCAACAGGATGGGTGTCCAGCGCATAACGTGCAAATTGTCAAAGAATATTTGGACAATTCATTTCCAGATTCTTGGATTGGTTTAAATGGACCAATTAATTGGCCGGCAAGGTCTCCTGATCTAAGCCCCTAGGATTTTTTTCTTTGGGGTCATTTAAAATCAAAAATTTACGGCCATTATGAATTGACCACTTTAGAAGACCTGAAAGCGGCAATAAGGAATGAATGTAGGCTTATTTCTAATCGACAGCTAAGCAACGTGAGACAGCAATGTAATGTTACGATCGTCTCGGATTTTGCTTAGCGCAAAACGGCGGCCATTTTGAATATTTATTATAATTTTTAAATTTTAATGTTGTAATTAGTAGGTACGATTTAATATTTTTTAAATAAATAAATCTTGTTACGTACAATGTATCCACTTTATTAAATTAAATATTAATAAAAGATTAAAAACATATTAATAATAAAAATTATTTTGAAAAGAAAAAATTAAAAAATAAATATTGCTGTCGGTTGGTTTCGTACCCGACTCTCTAAATTGTGAAGCGCGCACGTTACCCCTACTCTATCAGAGCTATTGCTTAGATACTATTATTTTCAAGATATGAATAACATTCATGGTACTTCTACAATTTTTCTTAATTTATTCTAATATTACACTTGTAAATTGACTGATTTGAATTGAAATCCATAGAAATAGTATCCCCGGATAAGCATGCAAAATTTCATCTTAATATCTTGCACTGGGGAGATACTATTCACAATTAACTAATTTTACATGTTAATCGCCCATGTGTCGGTCGGCCTAAGACACCCGGTATATATATATATATATATATATATATATATATATATATATATATATATATATATATATATATATATATATATATATATATAAGTGAAAGAATAACCGCTAGGAAAATCTACACCGTTTTACATATCTACGCCAAATTTTATAGAAATGTTCTTTCAGCTTCAGGACGTATCGTATAGAAGTTTTTAGAGTTCAAAATATTGCATAGTTTTTTTTATAATTAATTTTCAAAGATTACAGGAGAGTAGCATTATCATTATTTTCGATAGCGGCCTTACCGTCAAAATCTCACTTATTTGCTATCAATCAAATACTTTCTTTAAAAAAATCTACATTTTCAACTAGTTTTAAGTACCTATAAATAAATGATTTTCAGTTAATTTTGTGTGTTTCCTGTAAATTTCAGTCGAATTCATAACCAAATAAAAGTTTTGGAAGAATTGCGAAAAATTCGCAACGGGCGTTTTTAGATATATTTAAATAAAACTTTGCCCAGACGATTTGAAGATTTGGAATTGAGTTCATTTATATTTTAAAGTCCGTAGAATACAAATTTAGTGTTAATTTGAAAATAATTTAACCTGTTTAGGAGTAAAGAGCAAAATAATGATTTTTTTGTGGCAAAATTTTACCAATTATTTCAAAAATTTGGTTCCTATTTTCCCCAATCCCTAAGACCTTATTGATACTTTTAAAAAATTTATATATCAAATCGACCCTCCAGAACACTATCCGAAATCGAGATATTGACCGATTTTTAACTTCACATTTTTAGCAAAAAATATACAATATTGAACCCAGGTTTGAGGAGTTTTTAATCGGAAATTTAACCACTTTTATACCGGAAATATACAAATTAACCCTCTAAAGTTTATTTTTACAAAAATATACAGTATCGAAATCGTGATATTGAATTTTTGGCCGAGACTAAACATATAAACATGCTGACATGATCTTTTCCCATTTTCAAAATTTATTTCGAATGTAAACATGCATTTTTGGGGGCTCATAACTCATGAATAATTTGAAATATTTTCAAATTAACACTAAAATCGTGTTGTAGGGGTTAAAATATAAATTGAGTCGTACTTAGTTATTTCACACTTTAACATTTAAGGAACAAACGATTGCACAAATTGTGATACACAAATGCTGATAAGGTTGTTAATCTATATGTATTATTTAATCAATATTAAAATATTTTGGTTTTAATGTTTTGCCCGAGTAATCGTATTTATTATAATACATAACTATGTATCTTTTTGAGTAGCGTAAATATAATATTTTGTATTTGACTGCAACTACCGGTCCCGCATAGACCGACGGCATTAGAATAAATCGGTCCCGATGCACGTACAATGCAAAGAGCTCTCCTCTCATGGAACTTCCACTGTGTGCTTTTCATTTTGAATACAAATATACCTAAGCTGATTATGATATTACCTATACATTTATTCTAAAAACAGCACAAACAAAAATAAATATAACGTTGATTTAAATGGCACGTGCCTCCACTTATAGTTTTTGATGTATGAAATTGTGAGTTGAAAGGTTTTCCAGTCTTTGAATTTTTGTTTGCTATTTTTCTTTGACGGGTCTTTATTAAATTACACTTGAATATCTTACAGAAAATTTTGTGTGTTCGTTCATCGATATTTGATTTATATGTAGGGAATCGTTTCAGAAAGTTTTATATTTGATTTGTAGTTTTATAATGCAAAGTATCGAGGGAATATTGTTCTGACGTGCGCAAGATACTTCTACGAGATTTTATTTATTTCTTTTACTTCATTCTTATTCACAAACATTTGCAGAAGCAAACGTGATCTTTTTCAGATTTCTTACAACAAATATATGTTTCTGTACTAGAAATAGATTATCTCATGCAGCACTAAATATTGAATATCACATAATTTTATAATTTATTATTACCATCTTTTTAAATTTCGTTTTATACCTTGTTGAGATTAGTGTTATTAATACTTTTCCTGTTTATTCGATTTTATTAATTAGGTCTTTCCATTCTTTTCTGTTTTTTCGCTTTTATCTTTGCTTCCTGACAGCTGATGTTGTTTTTAGTTTATATTATTTTCCCCTGACTTCGGGGGCCTTCCTCGTTTCCTCTAATGTCCAGTTGCACCACCAATACTTAATTTTTAATCTTGGTTTTATTCAGTTAGCCAAATAAAATGTTGTTAATACCAGTTGAATATTTTTTTATTTTTAATCAAGTTTAAGTTTTAAGTTTGGTGGTGGTGCAACTGTGCATTAATGTTATTCTTGCATTCCATACTCCATACTAGTTTTGTTCGTCTGTCGTTCGGCATTCTTGCCAGATGTCCGTACCATGCCAGTTGTTTTTTCTCTATGACGTTGGAAATGCTTTCTGTTTTTAGCCTATTTTTTATCTGGTCATTTCTTATTTTGTCCATTCTTGTAACAACTTCAACTTTCCTCGGAAACTACATTTCGGCCGCCTGAATTTAATTTTTATTTTCCAGTTCATTAACCAAATTTGATATAATTTACTAAACATTAAATAAAATGAAATTTGTATCAAGTAGATTGATTAATTAATTATATGGGATAGTATACATTCAAATGTGACTTAAGGTGTGAATTAATATTACGGTATCCTCTAATATGCTCAAATCATGCAAGTCTTCGCAAATATTCTTTTCCAATTAATTGTTCCTTTACAAAAAATACGAGAACAATAATATGTGGAAAGGATGTCTTCAATTCACAACAAATTAATTTCAATGGCAGGGCTAAGGCTAAGGAGAGACAAAAGAATACCAAGGTTCCCTTCATTTAAAAAAAAAAAATTATCTCCCGTCACAAGGAATAAAGATATAGGAATCATGATAAAATCTGATTTGAACATTTTAATGTTAATTTCTCTGTGTCTGCATGTGTTAGTATGATTGCGAGCATACGAGCCCAGGCTCATAATAGTTCGACCAACTTACATACATTTTCAACAAATTATAAAATGTACTTAAATGATGACATATTTTCACAAAATTCTTTCGATTATTTTAAATATAGTCTTAAAACTTAAATAAAAATCTGATGTGGCCAGCACATAACCTCTCATCAGATATTTTACCTGGTTGTACGAATAAAACAAAAAATATTTTTAAATACAAATACATATATTCATGTCTCACTACAAAATAATTCTCACATATATTTGCAAAATCTATGAGATATTTCAATATAAATTATGTCCAATGCATACATTTTCTTTATATTCAATATCCTGAAATTTTCTTTTTCTACTTTCCTTTTCTTTTTCTTTATATTCGTCATTTTTTCGAAAATTCCTTTTATATTCTTTTTTATGTATATTCTTTTGCGTTGTTGACTTTTTTTGCATAATCTTCATAATGATGTACAAATATTTTTGACAGTGGCAAACAAATATTTTTGACAGTAACATTTATATGTCAATTACAAACATTTGAATTTCTTGCCTTGAAGTAGTTGGATCTGATAATTTTTACATCAAATTATTTTATATACATTTCTTTATCTCTAAATCTATAGAAGATATAATAATGAATTTTTTATATTTTGCGTTCATAATGAAGTCATTACGATACGCAATTGCGTATCGTAATGGCCTTCATTTCGATACGCAATTTTTTGTTTTAGACGGTTGGTACTAGATGACGTTTCTTTAACCCATTTTTACCTAATTTATTTTTAGTTAATTGACAATTCATTTTAATAATATAACGTCGAAATTATTATTATTTTTTTATTTAGGGAAGATTATTTACATGAAATTGTACAAATGGTTACACATACGAGTATACTCACAAATTGAGTAAGTAAATGTTATTGTAGAAGGCGCAAAATATAAAAAATAGTATAAAGAACTCATTTTATAAGACTTTCTTTCGCACGCGTCAAAATTTAGAAAACGAGCGTTAGCGAGCGAACGTGTTTTATAAAACACGTTCTTTAATATACTATACATTTATCGAATAAAGAATTTAACGGTCTTTAATATAAGTAATTACATAAATTTTCGATAAATAATATTTAGATGATTTTTTCTTGCAACTACTACTTCTGGTGGTCCAATTGTTACCAAAACTTAATCAACTCTTCCCATTATTATTTGATTGAAGAATCCATAGTTAAAAATGTCTTAAGTCTTATAGTATTTGAGAAATCGTGGATCCAACATCCACACCCACATCCACACACACATATGGACATCATCGTAAAAATGTTATAATCGGATTTTAGGGACCTTAAAACGTACTTATTCACTAAAATCTGGATATGCGATTTTTAGCATGAATTCAGTACCTCTCTTAGCGAGAGGTAAAAAACTGTAGACCATATAACAGCCGATAATAGTACAACCGGCATTTAAAGCGTCATCTTGAAAGATATAATGGACAATACTCTAACAGAAGAATCTGCAGGGTTTGTAGATACAATGCCTAAATAGAATGAAGAGTGTCATTACCTAAAGGCGATGTAGTCCAGATGTAAACCAGCCGAAATATTATGAGCTCGTATGCATATGTATGCGCGTGCGTGCGTTTATGAGTTGGCGTACAAGGGCTTATAAAATAAGCGTGTGTGTGTATGTGCGCATATGATTATGCGTGTAAGTGTACAGGTGCGCGTACATGTGCGAATATATGTATGGATGTCAACACGATTTTCACATACTTTGAGACTAAAATTCAAAATTTAATATTTCAGAGTTGGTATGAGCTAATTAGTTTTTAATAATAAATGATCAATCGGAAATAGTATTTCAGTTGAAGCTTCAAACAATTTTCTTTAAAAATACCTTTAAATATCACTTTTTAAAATATGTATTTGTAAAGTAAAAGTCTGTTGTTATACATCTTGCAGCGCCTGTAACTTCAAGGAAATAAATTAAGAAATTTCAATGTTTGTAATTTACAGAAAGATAAATACCAGTGTTAGTTTATGTTAACTTAATGATATAATTGTGCTAAATATGAAAATTTAAATATATTTAAATATGAATTTCAAATGAAAAAAAATGTACATTATAGTTTCACAAGAAATTCGTATTATACTTATAAACTAAAATAGGCTGGATTGCAGTTTATCCAGAATAGTAGAACTTGCAATTTTTTGTTGTAATGTCTTATTTTAGCTAAAATATAATAAGGAAACATAAAATTGGAGCGCGGAAAAAGGTATTTATATATTTTTGGAAAAATATTTTTTTTTAAATCCTGACAAAAACAATACTTAACGCACAGTAATGTTTTAAGAATTTTTTTAAAGAATCCTGGCAAAAACAATACCTACTGCACACGTATTTTTTAAGAAATTTTTAAAAAATCCTGACAAAAACGATACCTAACGCACACCAGGCACACACATTCGACATCGCTCGGCCCACTATCTTCATGTTAGTTTACAATAGTTTGACAGATGAACCTAAAATTATAAATAAAAAATGTTATAAAACGTAGTATAAGAAGGAAAATAAGACATAATTTTGCAAATATACATTAATTGAAACAGTATTATTCGTATGAAAGCGTAAGTACCTACTTAAACATGGAAATATATGTAGTTCATCTAACCTATTTTTTTTCAGAAAAAATGCCAAAATCTCTATAAATATTGCTTTCCGCACCCAATTTTTAGTGGTATTTTGTGTTTTTAATGGTTTACCAAGTATATATAACCATTAATATAAAATTCTTGAATTCTGGATAAACTGCAATTTAGCCCTAAAATAGAATAGAGGGTTATGATTTTGTCACACGCAAGAAAGAATGCGACGATGTAGAAGTTAAGATGGAAGATCGGATTACAAACAAACCTCGCCATTTATAAAGTTCTGTCTTCTGTCACTTGTGTTTTAACACTTATGATTTACATGTGATTCAATATCTTCGGATGACTGTGGAAACTTAAAGAATTTCACACTTGTCGCGTATTCTTTCTAATTATAGCGGGAATCACTGTTGCAAAGACCATATACTCGCTTGATACTTGGCACCATCTTGCAACTCTCACCATGACAGCGATTTGTTTGTAATCTAGCAACGGAGTGAAATGAGTCACAAGTGTAGTACAAGGAAAATAACAATAGCCCGCAAATATACCTCTGTATAACCCTCCACTGACGTGAACTAATGTAGGTATAGTTCGCGACAAAAAAAAAACCGGTGCGATAAGGGAGAGTATCCCACTTACTATGTTCCGCCAATCACCAACGTTTACAGGAGAAGTGGAGAACAGTTGGCCAAATGCAGTCTCAAAGTAATGTCACTGCGAAATAGTATTCATGTCACCGGTCTATTGAATGAAATAGAAACGGTATTGTAACCGCGGTAATGAGTGTCATTTTCAAATATTTGAATTATTTGAATATTCGTATCATTCTATTATTCATGTAAAGGTTGCACAAAATTGGACAATTGCACGTAAAAGTAAATTAAATTTGAAATGGCCCAGGAAAAAAGAGTTTACTTGGGAGAAAATTTTATAATGTTTAATACAAAAAAAAAAAAAAAACACAACTGTCGCGAGCGACCCACCATATGATTTCGGCCCGGGAGTCAACGTGTTAAATTAATAAATAAAATATGAAATAATAATTGTGTTATCGAACGTCTTCCATTGACATGAATGAGATGTGATGTATAGGGAAACGTGTTGAAGGATATGGGCATGATGGTGATGAACAAGTTTGGCGTTGGCAAAGGATGTCCGAACTTACGTCACGATTCGGATTCGCGTACTCTCGACCGCCCCAGATTCAGATTACAGTGGACGGCGCTGCACAAATATTTGAGCAGCGCTACTTTGGAACTGTATGCTCAAACACGAGTATGTACGCACACTTGCGGGAGCTATTTGTTAGCATTAGGGATGTCATGGATCCACTGAATTACACTTCTAGTCAGAAATGCGATGACTCATAACCAGCAGAGGACATTTCATTCGGGTATGTGCTGTATAAATACTTTAGGGTATTATTAGCGCTATCAGCAAAACTATATTGAGAAGTTGTCATAGTTGTTATTCATTTATTGATTTTAATTTTCTTTAATTATATAATATATAAAAATGTGCATATATAATTATAATTATTATTATTTTTCATGTAACGATTTATTTTTTGTCTCTGATACCTGCAATATTACAATTCCAAAAATAACAATATTTTGTATACTTCGTTTCAAAATGAGCTAGCGAAATACACCAAAATTTGTAAGAATAGTAATGGATTTTTGTCAGAGATGCGGCAAATAAAAAGTTAAATATAACTACTAGGGTGCTCATAGAAAGCCACCCGTTTTATACCTGGAACAAAACTTGCTTCTACAAGAATAGAAAGACCTCAATAAACGTTATATGATAATCTCTTTTGAAGAATTACTCGTACATTATACACAGACGTCAATAGACGTTCTCAAAGGGATCTCTTCTACCTATTTAACACTATCTTTAAATAAAAATCCTTTTTCAAAATTTCTATATTTTAATGGTGACTTCAGCTGATTTCTAGAAAGTAATTGAGAATTAAAACGATCCATTTCTATCAAATTAAGTCTTTGCGACTATCCCTTCGCCCTTAGCAAACAATTATTGACGTGCCAGTGAAAAATATTACTTAATACTCCAGCTCAACGAAGTATAGTCCACGTTCACATTACTACATCTACATCCTACATGGAGAGCTGATTAGCTTTCAATTATAATTGGTCAACTGGATATGTAACTTTACTTCATAATCATTGGATTTAGAGATAAAAATTACAATGTAGGTAATTAAGTATGAACAGCATGGAAACAGTTAGATATGTTCAAATATTAGTACCTAATTGGGTATTCTACTGAAATTTTATAATTTTTTTCAGACAACATAAAAATCTAGGAGTAATTCTCAAAACGCGCTGTTAAAATTCGAAATATGTAGTAAACGAGATTTAAACCAGTGTTTTTGTTTTATGTAAACATCATTGTTATATTTGTGAATTTCATTTACAATTTTTTTTGTGTAAAATTTTAAGTTTTACACGTTGTAAGTACAATACATAGTTTCTAGTCCTACGAGTATAAGAACTCAAATTTGTAGAAAGTGTAAAATATAATGACAGCAGTCAAGATGTCAAGATTGAAATGAATACTACAGTGTACTGTACTACAGTTTGGAATAATGGGCAAGGCAGAAGCGTTTCGTGGTGACCCCGGTTATTGGTTTGCATCAGTAATTAATTTTGCTACTACGAATCAAACAGTATACAAACTTCCAAACAAGTAGTGAATTTGCAGATTCATTTGGTGAAGAAACCAGAGTATAGTGTCTGTCTTAATATTATACACTGCTTATTGTAGCACTATTTTAGTTATATTTGTAGTTCGGCACAAATAAATGTGTATCAAACAATCTGTGATATCACGAATCCAAGTTAGTTATGCTTCTGAAAAACTTAATTCTAGAGGTATATGCATTGCTCGCATTAGGCAAACACTTTAATTTATTTTTATAAAAAATTGTTTTCCCTTGACAAATTATGTAATATTGTAATAAATAATAAATATGTACAGAAATGTTGAAAAATGTTTAAACTTAACAAAATATTACAATTTCATGAAATATTTTGAGAATTATGTTAGGATAGCACTACTGTGGCTAGGGTACTACGCTAACGCTACATTTCAATTCAAACAAAAACAACGAATAGCAGGTCTAGTTCTCTCAAATTTATCCGAAAATTTCCGATAATAACGATTCAGTGACGTTGCGTTTACAATAATTCAAAATTTTTATTACAACAAAGTAATATTTAATAATTTTCTTTTTACTCTAACTCTTAATTTAAACAAAGTACATAGTTCATAGTTATTGGAGTTTACTATTTCTTTGCAATGGTAGAATACCCCTTTTGATTGATGTCGGTATCAAATGTAATTTACGAGTACCCAGTATGTTTATGAAATAATTTTACTTGAAATATATAATTTTTAGAATTTACTTCTTCTGGTTTGCAACCACAATTTATGATATTTTTTATTTATCATTATAATAATTTGTTGCAATGTTTCAACATTTTCCTTGGGCCATATCTCTATTGATCTAATACATGGTTACATATGGAAAAATACCCGAGTATATTTTGTTATGAATTTCTGTTATACATATATTATGTTAATATTATCTATATGACACCTTAATTTTGTATGTATTTTGAGCTTTTTAATTTTTCCCAAGTGGTTTTATTCAAAACGAGTACTACATCTTCAGGTTACAACAGCTAAACGAACTACCTTAAATAATTTCTATAATATTAAAGATACAATAAAATACTATTATAAGACAATCATACAGAAGACCAAGAGTGACATCCGATTAGAGAAGAAAATATTTCGGAAAAAGTTTTGTTTTATTCCTTCATCGGGGCACTGTGAACAATACGATAATGATTTAATTTACAATAGTATTCTACAATACTACAAGCTTATATTGTTGAACTTACTACTAAATGAAGTTAAGCCGACAACCATGCGGATGAATACTTCGAGGGATGCCGAAAACGTTTAAAAATTTGTTAAAATTTGAATAAAATACAAACACCATCTCTGAATTTACGTGTGACTAAATTTCTAAGACCCAGACAAAATGGCGTCCAAAGTCCTAGTAAGTGAAACCAAGCGCGGCAAATTTAAAATTGTGTGTGCATGTATGAATTATATATAATCTTCTGTTAAATTAGTGATAAACTGCCCCTGTATTGTTTGTATAAAAATAAATTGAATTTTATAAACCTTGTACTTTCTTTAATAGTTCCAGAAAAGCACCAGAATTTGTCAATAATTAACAAGGACCTGGTTTTATAATTATCTTCTATAATCTTTTGCAGTTTTACTTTAAAACTTTCTATCATCTTTCACATGTCTTTGACAGCAAGTTAAGAAGAAAAATTACGCAAGCATAATCTGTTCGCAAAATCTACGTGGGTATACATGCAAGATATTTAAGCAAGTTCTTATAACGTATAAGATAAATATCCCATCCCTTAGATTAACTATAACGAGGTAGATATGATACAAGGCATTTATCTTCAGCAGAAAGTAAATTATCCATGTCCAGGGTCTAAATACATGAGTAATTTAGCGACCGTAAATCATACATGCTGGTGCACAGGGACAACAGAGAACAATACATAACAGTTTAACAACGTGTGTTTGTGTATGTGTTGTTTACTTGCATACCGAAATTGTTTCATTCGCTTATAGTACAACTAAGGGTGATGAATTCCACTCAAATGCATTGAACTGATCCTCATATTCATAGCTGATATGACCAATTCATTAAGGCTCATTAGCTAGCAACTGATTAGCCATTATGTACTAGCATTACTAAAGCACACATATCCTGACTGTGTGTTGTACAAACGTATGTCGAAAAGAACTTAAAATATTGGAATACCTGAAATGTAACAAATGGCATATGGTGATTGTTGCAACATAATTAGTCCAAAAGTGTAAATACTAAAAAGGGTTAGATATAAAAAAAACTACATCCAATGATAAGGTACTAACACTAACTTTTTTTACGGCCAAGAAAAAGCAAACAAGAAATGGCTTTTATAAAGAATATTACAGATTGAGAGTGCTGTGTATGAAAAAAAAAAAATTAACAGAAGATAAATACATTAATTCGACAAGTCTATTACATGAATAAACAAAATTGTTTAACCGTAATTATTAATAAATTATACTTAAACGCGTACTGCCATATTTTATTTTATAAAATTTAACGTTAATATTCCAGTAGTTTGTTTTATCGATTTTCACGGCACTCTCAATCTGCAATTTTATGTACCTATATATGAATGCAATTTTCGTTTGCTTTTTACTCAGGCATAAAAGAAATCTGATGTGGCCAGGACACGATCTCTCGCCAATTTTATGTATATAATAGCAATGAGCTTTAAGTAAAGTATCACTTCCAAATGACGTTGTTTTATATTATATTTAAGTTTTAAATACCAAATTTGAGACGTTTTGGATCATATTTTAATATATTTTTTCTAGAAAATCTATGGCTTTAAGTAAAGTACTATTTCCGATTTATCAATTATAGCAAAAACGAAATACGTCGTTCTCATTAATATAAAAGTCATAAATACCAAATTTGAAAATTTTCGGATTATATCAATATATATTTCACGAAAATCTGTTCAGAGCTTCAAGTAAAGTATCACTTTTGGATTATCAATATTAACCAAAATCTAATATATTGCTTCTCTTCATATAGAAGTCTTAAATACCAAATTTGAAAAGTTTTGGAAAATATTATAATATATTTTTCACGAAAATCTGTTCTGAGCTTCAAGTATCACTTCCCGTTCATAAATATTAGCTAAAATCTAATATGTTGTTATTCTTCACATGGAAGTCTAAAATACTAAAATTGTAAAGTTTTGGATTATATTTTAATATAGATTTTCATTAAAAACTGTTTTGGGTTTGAAGCAGAGTAGTACTTCCGATTGTCCAATTTTACCCAAAATGTAACAAACTCTTTACATGAATATAGAAAGCTAAAATAAGGAAAATGGAATTTTTTGGAGGCACGCGCCCGCGTACTCATTCACCCTCACACTCACGCACACACACACACACACACACACACACACACACACACATACAACACGCACACACACAAACACGCACACACACAAACACACACACACACATACAACACACACACACACACACACACACACACACACACACACACACACACACACACACACACACACACACACACACACACACACACACACACACACACACACACACACACACACACACACACACACACACACACACACACACACACACACACACACACACACACACACACACACACACACACACACACACACACACACACACACACACACACACACACACACACACACACACACACACACACACACACACACACACACACACACACACACACACACACACACACACACACACACACACACACACACACACACACACACACACACACACACACACACACACACACACACACACACACACACACACACACACACACACACACACACACACACACACACACACACACACACACACACACACACACACACACACACACACACACACACACACACACACACACACACACACACACACACACACACACACACACACACACACACACACACACACACACACACACACACACACACACACACACACACACACACACACACACACACACACACACACACACACACACACACACACACACACACACACACACACACACACACACACACACACACACACACACACACACACACACACACACACACACACACACACACACACACACACACACACACACACACACACACACACACACACACACACACACACACACACACACACACACACACACACACACACACACACACACACACACACACACACACACACACACACACACACACACACACACACACACACACACACACACACACACACACACACACACACACACACACACACACACACACACACACACACACACACACACACACACACACACACACACACACACACACACACACACACACACACACACACACACACACACACACACACACACACACACACACACACACACACACACACACACACACACACACACACACACACACACACACACACACACACACACACACACACACACACACACACACACACACACACACACACACACACACACACACACACACACACACACACACACACACACACACACACACACACACACACACACACACACACACACACACACACACACACACACACACACACACACACACACACACACACACACACACACACACACACACACACACACACACACACACACACACACACACACACACACACACACACACACACACACACACACACACACACACACACACACACACACACACACACACACACACACACACACACACACACACACACACACACACACACACACACACACACACACACACACACACACACACACACACACACACACACACACACACACACACACACACACACACACACACACACACACACACACACACACACACACACACACACACACACACACACACACACACACACACACACACACACACACACACACACACACACACACACACACACACACACACACACACACACACACACACACACACACACACACACACACACACACACACACACACACACACACACACACACACACACATGCTTTATGCCCGAATCACACTAGCGGGTTTTGAAGCGGTTGGCGGGTGCAAGTGCGTGTGCGTGTGCGGGTGATTTCTTTACCAATAGGAGGGGCTATTTTTTCACCCACCAACCGAACCCGCAGCAAAACATCGAACCCAATTCTATCACGTTACTGCCTTGGTTTGACATGTGCTATAGTTTTCTCGTGAAAAAACAATGGATAAGTTAAGAGTTAAATGCTGCACGGTCACAGAAGAAAACTATAGCACATGTCAAAGGAAGGCAGTCACGTGACAGAATCGGGTTCGATGATTTGCTGCGGGTTCGGTTGCAGGTGAAAAAGTAGCCTGTCGGCTATTCCTTCATCCCCTACCGCTAGCTGCCGCGCTCCTATTGGTCGAAGAGTCACCGGCGCACGCACCCGCACCGGTAAACCGCTTCAAAACTCGCTAGTGTGTTACGGGCATTACCCACTGAAATGTCACTATCGAAATTTTGGACCAAAAATATTACCTCTCTAATCTTCGGTATGGCGAGAGGTAAAAACAACTGAGCAACAAGCTAATACTCATTGGCTGCAGTTTTTCATTGTAAAAATTTTTTTTGTTTATACTTTTGGTCTCATTAATTACGGAAGTAACAATTATCAGGAAAATAACATTATATCTCCTATGTTATAAACATACATAACAATTCTATGTACACAAAGTGATAAATGAGTAAAACGGCCAGAACTCGCACAGTAGTCCAGTACTTGTCTCTACGAGTATATATGAAAATTAACATCAAAATATGCGATCAAACTTTGATTACTAGACTTACTTTATTTTTAAAGGTGAATTGGATTGATTAGGAATCACGGTTGGTCTGTGGACCATCTCTTAATTAAGGAAAGTGAATTCGGCCGTAAATTTAAAACGGCTAATAGAGAAGTAAGAAAAGAATTATAGTTATTTTAGGCATAATTTGGCAATAAAAAAGCAAAAAGGCAAGAAATAAGTTTAAAAGCTTGCAAAAATGCAAAATATGTAGTTTGCAAGACAAGATTAATTTAATTTTCGTTTTATTTTTCCAAGCAAGCCAAGAAGTAGAAGTAAAACTCTATAATTCATACTCGTATATGTATGCAGGTATATGATACCTCTTTCAACCTTCATCTTAATTGTGTAACAGCCTATTCAAATTCGTCTGGTTTTCTGTTGAACCATGCTCAAATACTTACTCAGCGTGTACTTACATTTAAATACAGTAAATGACATAATTTAGTGAGTGTTACAATTATGTAAATAAAGGCTCTAGTGTGCGAGCCATGTGTGGGAGGACCGGAGATGAGGCAGGCAAGGCAACACGCCCAGAGGATGTGAGTGCGTTTATCTTTGTAGGTCGGCCGAGGACCTTAAACACAAGTTACGGCTACAATCCTCCGACTCTTTTACTCAGTTAACTATTGACAATGTGCGAAAGACCGTAACGAGACCTTCAACCTAGCAACGAATTTTTATTTTTGCACCCAGTTTCGATTATGAAAATTAAAATTGCTATCTGTCAATTTGACTTATTTAGTGCATAATTCGTCCTCTTGGTATTTATAAAGATAAACAAATATTTATGTTTCGTTTTAATTTAGGTACAAATTTTTTTATGCATAGCCTAACGAAAAATAACTATAAAAATAAAATTTATTTAAATTTCAATTGCATTTTTCTCAATATTTTTGTAATGTAAAGATATAAAATGATTACATGATTGAATTCAGAAAAAATACTCTATCGAATGAGCCTAAATACTATCGCATTAAAAAAATATAGCTTTATGTTATAGTTTGAGAACCACTGGTTATAAAATTATTTTCTTTAATAAGTAAATGCCTCCTTGATCTACTATAGCTTTTATTTGAATGATTTTCTTGTATTTCCAAATATAACGAAAATAATCGGGCTGTCCCTATAACATTGAATTTTATTTTCGACGATATGTTTATTATTTTGTTTTAAATAAAATAATAAAAAAAAAAGAACAATGAAAGAATAAGGATTAGTATTTGCATGAATTATATTTAAGCAAACAAATGAAGCAAAACTTATGTAGGACCCGTTATAAGAGAAAATACCTCCCGCCAATTATATTTTATATTATATAAGTAGTTCTTACAAAGAGTTATGTATCTATTCCTGAAACTACCTAATACTTGTTTTCACTAAAATTATGGCAAGAATTTAAAATGTAAACCACACATGAATTTTGACAATGACAGTGATAAGCGAGTGTCTATTTTTAGCGATGACGCAATAGCCACGGAGGGTCGTGCGTTGTCAACACAGTCCGAACCTGCTTAATTACTCGAGTGATGTAATCTATTGTGTTTGAGTTTTTATCTGGAATAGTGTTCTAGTAATTTCTCGAATACAAACGCCGGAGTATATAAACATTGTTAGCGAAGGCATTTGACAGTCTGGTATAAATAAGCGTCGCGTGTTAAATAGTTGGTGATATAAACAGATAGTCGACAAGTAGTAAACATAAAGAAATATAGTGTTATAAATAAATGAGTTATATATTGTTTAAATAAATAATGTTAGTGTTAAAGTGTTTTATAATATTCTTAGTCTTAGATAGTGTTTAATATTTGTTTAATCGTAGTGTTCAATAAATTTATCCGCTTTTAATTATATTTAATATATATTTATTGTTATAATAAACTTTTATTTTAATTAATAATAATTGTCTAATATTTACACGTCACCCAAATAAATAAAAACGTTACAATATGATACGTATTTATCTAATTATATAGCTATAGGAGATCTAATGATATAGAGAATACAATGTTCTTTAATATTGGTAATAACATAAATTGTTAAAAAACAATATAGAGATTTATTTTAAAAAAGCTGCTTCCAGTTATGTATTACTTCAGGTTATAACAGTTAGCGAAAAATAATCTTCCCATTAATGTACAAATAAGGAATACGAAATTTCATGTTATCATTGTATGCGCATACACACAGATATTGTTGAAATTGATTGATTGTAGGACCTCAAAACGATTTGTCAAAATCTCCATTTGTGAATTTTAGCATGATTCCTACTCCTACATTTTCTTTACATACAGTGATAAAGTGATGATCAATAAAATAGAGCAATCAATATAAAATATAAAATTTGATGTTTTATAAAATTATGTGTTGAAATTATTCAATGAAAAATTTTATACTGTGTCTTCAAGCAAATTATTATATCTGTCATTTTTTTTGGTACTGACAAGTTTTATTTGATGAAATTAATAAAATCACTATTTAATTCTTGCTTTAAAATTGTAATAAATAATTATTTCAAAGCAGTGCAGACACTGTATTTGAAAAGATGAGATTAAGTTTTCACAATAATAGTCTTCCGCTAAATTCCGATTCTAGAAAAAATGAAACATGGAAAATATTGCACATCCGAAGAAATACCGGCAATATTAATATGAAGAATAGAGAGAAAGTCTCAATGTAAAATTCTAAAATTGTAGGATGTTAAAGAAAAATAGTTGAAAATGCCATCAAATTCAAAGGCAAATGAGAAAAATCGTGGTAGAAAACAAAACACATCAACCAAAATTGATAGACGATTTGTTCGCACTTCGAAAATGGATCCTTTCAAATCTTTTAAAGATATGAAAAATTTAATTAATTTACTAATTAGAGCCAGAACACTCAAAAGTGTTACAAGAAAATAATTTGCATGATAGATAACTAACTTAGAAAAGAATAGAAGAAATCCATTGCTAATGATCATATTAATTAGAATAGTAGCAACGGTATCTTGAAGAAATATTTTATGGACAAATGAGACAAAAATTAATTTGATAGGTACGTTCTGAAGTAGAAATCCGTGTTTCGTATATCTTTTTAAATGTCAATCTTCATATTTCGTTTTGATAACATAAAACTTAACTATATTTCTCAGTAATTTATTACATAGTTCTATTTCAATTACCAACTATAAATTGGAAAATATATACTTATACTTTGTTCCATTAAAGCCATCTAGCAGATAGCGCTCACTTCAGTGCCAGTTTTAAGAAGACTAAACTTGTATCTAGTCTCTTCTCTGCAATTTCAGCCAATCAGAGAGATCAAAACTATTCCCTATTCTCTGCGTATGAGTATATGTTGTCAAATTGAACGGCAGTTTTATTACTTTATTTACTTTTCATTGGTAAATTCAACGATTAAATTAGTAAAGTGCGTTTTGACACCTAGTTCTAAGTGTATACTATGAAGATAAAGTGTCAATTTCTCTGCTGGAGTCCTGTGAGTAATCTGTAATCTATTTTACATAAATCAAGGCTACATCCACGCTGTCGATAAGGCACATATTCGCAAATTTTTTACGACAAATTCGAACAGCATTGAGCGCTTCAATTAGCGCTAGTTGTCTCTACTCGTACTCAAGATAGTAAACTATCGGGCAAGCTCGACTTTTTTCGCAATATGTCGAATAAATGTCCAAACTGCAAGAAAGATGCTGGAAATGATCTACAAAAAATTATTAAATGCCATGGCTGTCACAATCCAACACATCTTGCCTGTCTTCACCTAACATTAGATGACGCCAATCGTTACACCCGATCAACTACTAAATCTATCAAAATCTTGTGTGATATATGTCTAGATGAAGCTGCTACTCTTAAATCTTTAAAATCACTAATTTTGTCCCTCCAAAATGAGTTACGTGAAATTAAAGAAAAAATTGCGAATAATAAACCGGCTGAAAATGAATTTAACATAGATTCAATTATTGTTGAAATTGAAGAACGGCGTAGACGTGAAAAAAACGTTATAATATCCGGTATTCCTGATTTAGACTTATCTACTGACTTACAAACGAGTGTGGCTCCCATTATTTCAAAAGTAGCGCCTAAAGTCAGTGTTAATAACAGTAAAATATTTAGGCTCGGCAAAAAGATGAACGGAACACAGTCTCCACCTCGACTAGTAAAAATACAATTCTCAACTGTCGAGTCAGCTAAAACTGTTCTTAAAAATGCAAAATCACTTCGAAATGATCCTCTATTTGCCAATATCTATATTAATTCGGACCGCACTCCTTATCAAATTCAGAAGTATAAACGCATGAAGGCTGAACTGGAATCCAGGAAGGCGGATGGAAACCCAAATCTCACAATCAAGTATAAATACGGCATTCCAGTAATTGTTGAAAAAAACTAGATGCTGCACTGTCCAATCGTTCTTTCAATATATATTATCAAAATGTACAAGGCTTGAACATGAAAGTTAATCAACTTTATTCTATTTTAGCAGCTTTAGATTTTGACATAGTCGCATTTACGGAGACTTGGCTCAGTACTAGTGTTCTTGATAGTGAACTATCTCATGATGAATTTTCAGTTTATCGTAAAGACAGAAATTTCGCTCAGTGTAATACAACTCGTGGTGGTGGTGTTCTGTTATTGGTGAATAATAATTTGAGTTCGGAGTGCATATCTCTTGATTCTTACAGTGAAAATATTCCCGCAAAAGTTGACATCGTGTGCTGCAAAATTAAACTCAATTCCACAAGTATTATTTATGTCTTTAGTGTTTATGTTCCACCTAATATGTCTGTAGAAATTTATGAACAACTTCTAGATTTTTTTGAAATTTTGCCAAATTTACAAAATTCGATATTTATAATATTAAGAGATTTTAATATACCTGAATTTTATAGTAATACTTTTTCTAAAACTATGCAACTGTTTGAATACTGTCTTTCACATTTTGATTGTAATCAAATTGATAATGTCCTGAATAATGACAACAAATTACTCGATTTAGTTTTTAGCAACCTGAATTGTACTGTCAATAGAGAACATTATTTGCTGTTTGATAAGGAATATTATCATCATCCTACATTAAATATTAAATTTTGTATTCCTCATCTTACTGAAAAAGAAAATACTGTTAACAATGTTAATTTTAGAAAATACAATTTTCGAAAAGCAAACTTCCCAAAATTTTATCAATTTATATCAAATTTTGATAGGAACCAAATTGAATGTATCACAAATGTTAATGAAGCTTGTAACTTTTTATATTCGGTATTATATGGCTTTTTTGATGAATGCGTGCCATCCTCTCATTTCCACAAAACCCTATCCACCCTGGTTTAATAAAACAATACGTATCAATTTGAAATTAAAGTCCCACTACTTAAAACTTTCTAAAAAAATTCCTAGTAATGAGCAGTACCAATTATATAAAACCTTAAGAGCTACAATTAAATGTGATATAAAAAAATCGTATGCTACATTTGTTAAAAATTGTGAAAACAATATCATCACTGACCCAAGAAAATTCTGGCACTTTATTAAACTAAAAAGGAATTCTCCTAATAATTATCCATGCCAAATGCATTATAACAATTGTAACCTAAATAATATACCAGACATTGCTGAAGGTTTTGCCAAATATTTCCACAGTGTTTATGAAGTTCCTAATGATAATAATAACACGATTCCAGAAATTAACATTGTTTCTAATGAATTAATCTCATTACCTTATATTTCTCAAGAAGATATCATTTTATCAATACGTAAACTTAAATCTAATCTTTCTTCTGGCCTTGATTTAATTCCTAATCTAATTACTAAAGATTGTGCTTTACCATTTTCTCAGGCGCTGCAACACATATTTAATTTAGCTCTTCTTTCTAATACATTTCCTTTGATTTGGAAAAGTGCTCGAATAGTTCCTATATTCAAATCCGGAGACAAGAGTCACATAGAAAATTACAGACCAATAGCAATTTTATCCAATTTTAGTAAAGTTTTTGAAACCATCATTTTTAATTCTATTTATAATAAAATACATAATAATTTGTCTTTCTCTCAACATGGATTTGTTCAATATAGGTCAACATCAAATAACTTGTGTTCTCTAACACATTTTATCGCTAATACACTTGATAATCGCGGACAAGTTGATGTCATTTACACGGACTTTGCCAAAGCATTTGACAAAATTAGTCACAGTTTAATTATATATAAATTACACTCTTTTTCCGTCTCGACACCTCTTATAAATTTAATTTCATCTTATTTACATGAAAGATCTCTTTTTGTTCAAATCAATGGATTTAATTCAAATGCTTTTACTGCCACATCAGGAGTACCACAAGGCTCCAATCTTGGTCCTTTACTCTTTTTAATTTTCATTAATGACATCACATCAAACTTGGACAATCATAATCTTCTCTTTGCGGACGATCTTAAATTTTATCGCTCAATTACTGATGTTAATGATAGTATATCACTACAAAATGACTTAACCGAACTTTACAAATGGTGTATAAAAAATAAACTACTTTTTAATTTATCTAAGTGTAAAATCTTAACCTATACTCGAAAACAGTCTCCAATATTATTTAATTATTCAATAAATAATATTACTCTTATTAGAACAGACTTAATCTCAGATCTTGGAGAATTTTTTGACCCCAAATTAACATTTACAATCCAAACACATAATGTTATTTCCGCTGCTACAAAAACTTTGGGATTTGTCATTAGAAATACACGAGATTTTGTTGATATTCAAGCAATCTTTAGTTTGTATTATTCTTTAGTACGATCGAAAATCGAATACTGTGCAATTATTTGGGCTCCCATCTACAATAATTATATAAATGCACTTGAATATGTTCAGAAAAAAATGTTAAAATACATATATTATAAAATAATGAATTATTACCCTCCTAGAGGGTTTGATTATGAAATTTTGTTAAAGATATTTAAAGTAGAATCCCTTGATATACGACGAAAGAAATTACATCTCACTCACTTATACAAATTATTACACAACAAAATTGATGATCCTTTATCCCTTCAATGTTTGAATTTCCATACTCCCACAATATCCACAAGAAATACAACACTGTTCTATTTGCCACCTTCCCGTACTAACTTGGCACTAAAGTCACCCATTAATAAAATGTGTAAGCTTTACAATAACTTAAATAACTCAAATGATATTAATGACCCTAAATTTATTTCATCACTCTAATTCACTACTATTATGGTTGTACATATATTTTGTAATATCGCTTTACTGTAATAATTGTTTATTGTTTACCTTTATTGGTTCAATTTGTCATATTATTTTTTTGTATTATATCCTGTTCTGTAATAGGGCTTTTAGCCTGTTGGACAGTGCAAATAAATAAATAAATACTGAATGGCTTAAATGGAATAAGGTATAAATATATTTTTCAAGAAAAATAAGGGCGGCCTTCCAGTGAAATGTCATTTTCAGGTGACGAATTACAAACAAAAACTAACACACATCTCGCACAGACATAAACGTAAAAGTAGTAATATCAAAATCTTATTCTTCATGCCTTAAACCGCGCTTATTCTGCTATCTAGCTTACATATCGTAAGCTAGAGGTACAAATAAAATACTTTGTTCTTAATACATTATTTAAAAAAAATTTGAATAAGTAAACCAGTGGATTATTAAAAATTTTCAAACAAAGCAAGTGGTTCGTCGAACCAGGGTACTGGAGGGCAGTTCGCGATGGTTCGCGCTCTGACGAGCCAGGGCTGACAAAACGACGCGTAGTTCGTTCAAATTTATGATGTAATTGGTTCGCCGAACCAATATGGATACTTTCGTGGTTTCGTCTTGTGACTACATAATCAAAATTATAGTTGCTAGGCAACAAATGATTGCGTCTACTTCCTTGTGTATTATATAATATGAATTGTTGATGCAAAATCGTTAGAAAAAACGTTTTAAAAAATTGGTGAATGGTGTCACATACACTGAGAAAAAGATATAATTACGTGAACTGTGAATTTATTTGTTACAAATAAATCCTAAGCTTGAATAGATCCAAATATATCTATAATTGAAGCAATGTAATAATTTATTTGAAGC
Source organism: Harpalus rubripes (assembly GCA_963082715.1). Classification (NCBI taxonomy): domain Eukaryota; kingdom Metazoa; phylum Arthropoda; class Insecta; order Coleoptera; family Carabidae; genus Harpalus; species Harpalus rubripes. Next base: position 36,916,799 of record OY720451.1, on the reverse strand, counting down.
ATTTATTTGTCTCAAATAAGTATATATTGAGATCAATTATAGCTTCTATTTAATGAGAACTATGTATTTATTTACGTTAAGAATTATTTTAATTGCGCTAAATGTATTTCATTGCTATTGGATATATAATAATTTATTTGAACCAAATTTATATACCTACCTCTCATAACCTGTCCACTCTAAATAGATTAAAATTGAAGGAAAATAATTAAATAAAGACAAGTACATTTAATTTTTTCGCCATATTTTTATTAACTCGCAAATTACTACTTACAAATGATTAATATACATACATATAATAAAAATTATAAAAGTATAAATACACACTCTGTTACAGGTACCGATGCATGTGCCTTCTTGGCATAAAAGATACACTGAAAAATGCAAAGCAAAGACCCAAAACTCCAGTCAAGTAGTATATTTTCACTGTTTCGTCACCCATGTTCACTACTTTTTAGCACACGTATGAAAAACAAATCACCAGAAATGAACACTGTCAGAAATGAGCACCACCATAAGCAAGATGAAACGTACAACAAATGAACAAGTCCATACAAGTCACTTCACTTAAAATCGTCATTTGACAAATAGAATATTGTTCACTCAATGGAAATATTATTTTGCCACAAATAATATTTATTTGTGACAAATAAATCTAGATTCATACAATAAAAACTATTTTTCTTTGTAATTAATATAAAGTTTACACAAATATATTATGAAATTAAATCGAAACAATTACATATTTGCAGGAAACAAATAAATATTTCAGAAAATTATAAATTTATTTATTAAAAATCTTAATTTAAAATACTAAACATAAATATATTAGTTTATTTGAGAAAATTAAATTAAATTTGAATGGAATAAATCACTGTCAAATAAATAATATAACTGAATGAATAAAATACATTTCATATTAAAGATTAAATTTTATTTGTTGCAAGGTTGCAATAATTGAATGAATGAAGTACCCCTTAATTATGAATATTTATTTGCTAAAAACCAGTCATTTTTCTCAGTGTATGAAAAATAGATAAAAGTAAGCAAATCTGGCTTTCTAATTGAAGTTCTGTGATTAATTTCAAACATTTATCTGCTGGCAACGTCATAGTTCACACCTTATTTGAATATGTCAAAGCTTGACTATTGTGATTTGCACTGCAAGTGGTCCGCGATAAGGCGAGCCTACGCGAACCTGCACAAACCAACACGAAGCTTGTACGAACCAACGTGTTCAGCGCCTTTGATCCGTGCCAATTTACTGACAACCGATGGGACCTAGCGAACTACCACGAACTACGCATCACGAACCGCAAGCCATAGCGAACCGTGTAGGTATGTCAAACGGTGTAAGGTTCGTGGTTCGTCGAGACAAATTCGCCGAACCACGCGCCGTGTAACTTCACCTTACAGATACACATAATAATATCGTCAGAAATGAGTAAAGCCATGATGATGTATTTATACTTATTAACCCTCCGTTTGTCAGGTGCCCGCCCTTGCTGAAACACTTTCAGTCGAGTGTGGTCTGTAGAGACCAAAATAAAATATCCTCTGAAGGGCAACAACATATCTTCCAGTGCTAATTTCGCATATATATATATATATATATATATATATATATATATATATATATATATATATATATATATATATATATATATATATATATATATATATGCCTAATACGGGACTAATTCCAAACACATTTTTCTTGTGTCAGTAAAAATTGAAAAAAGCTTACAATTTTACCGCATATTTTCCAAAATTTGAAAACAACGCGTAAAGAAATGAAAATAAAATTGTCCTATAAGAATATTTATTTAAAAATATACAAATTATTATGAAAAAATATAAAAACTAAAAAATAAAATTCTATGCATATACAGGCTGTCACAAATGAATTGGGTTCCCCATTGGGATCTCGGAAACTATATAAGAAGAGCTACGAGGTCCGTTAAATGGGAAATGTTGTGCAGTTTTGAGTGCTCATTTAGATTCCGTTGAGAAAAATTTAAAATTCTGAACATTTATTTTTAAAAAACTGAAAATAGCGATTTTTGTGCGCAAGACCAATATGAAGTATAGACCCAATTATAAAATTGCACGTATTTGACGTAATTTGACATTAACATCTACTTTTTATTTTTTGTTATTTTTTGATATATATATATATATATATATATATATATATATATATATATATATATGTATATATATATATATATATATATATATATATATATATATATATATATATATATATATATATATATATATATATATATATATATAGATCGTTTATACAAAGGGCTAATTTAATAATACTTGATGTGCTAGACGCAGAATTTAATTCTCTAAAACTCTTATTTGAAGCATTTATTTCTAAAATCAAAATAAAACCATTTCATTCAAGAAAAACTTCAGGTAATACATCACTTCTTGTTAGCCTGTTTTAACCAAAATCTACTATGTTATTCCAATTGATATAAAAGTCTTTTATACCAAATTTTAAAAGTTTTGGATTATATTTTAAAAGTTTTTTTTTATTAAAATCTATTATAGGCTTCAAATTTCTGGAAATTATGTAATGACCAAAAAGTACGTACAGACGTCACGACGAAATTAGTCAAAATGGATTCAGGGATGGTCAAAATGGATATTTCCGTTGAAATCTGAAAACCGAAATTTTTCGCGATTACAATACTTCCTTTACTATGTACAAGGAAGTAAAAATGTTTCATATTAAAGTTTAATGATTTGATAAGACAAATTTAAAAATGATGTCAGAATAAACTTAAAGATGGCGGATTCCAAGATATACGAGAATATATATTGTTACGGTTGATCGGATGGTGTCTGTCAGGACAAAATGACATGCGGCAACTATTTGAAATTTTGAAAAACAGTTTTGTATAGGTAAAACAGTTGTTGAAAGGTACAGTGACAGTACAAATTTTGAAAGAAATAATGTACAAATTATCTAAATATTTCAATTTGCCGTGGACTCACCACACCCGATAGATGGAGGGTTAATATGTACTACATTTTTTCATATTGTTAATATTTACTCGTTTAACATTTTTAGCAAACTAGTAGACGTTGCAGCTTTGTACCGATTTCCATTAGAAGTTTCGATTTATTATTTTAATATGTAACACACGGAAAGTGACAGGAGATTGCCCATGAAAAAAATCGCTGTATCTCAGAAGATACATTAGCCCTCGACTGTAATGAAATATCTCCCACCTCGGATGTTAATATATTCCGATCTCTTGCAGAAAATTTTCCGAGATAGCTCAATAAAGAAGGATTTTCCGATCTACAATGTGATCAGAAACAGCTTATTTTCTGGACGATCGCGAAAAAATAATTAAATAATTCTCATATTCCTTGGCTTTGAACCTTTAAATATTCTTCAGATACTAACCACACATTGTAATATTGTTCATAAATTTAAATAAAAGTGATTGATATAATTATTATTTTGAAAAATTCGACAATATGTCAATGTGTGTATGTATATTTGATTTGATTGTTGGAGATGGTGGTACAAATATTAATGAATTAATTTATATTTACCTTCAGCTTTTGCTTTTAAAAATTTAACGAAAGTTTACATACCGGTGAAAATTTTTTGTAAAAAATATATAGATTTCACCGGGGCTTGAACGTTGAACCCGGGACTCTCCTATAGTAAAGTCTTCTCAGGGTGGAGCATTTTCATACTTTAAAAAAAGATTTTTTATTAATAATTTTAAATTTTTTCACCCCAGTAAATTAATAATTCATCTTTTACTTATGCTTTATATATATACATACATACTGGCTGTTCTTTTACCTCCCGTCATACCGTAGGTACGGGAGATAATGTAATCGTGCCAAAAATTCGATGGTGAGTTTTCAGTAGATAAGCACGAATTAGAGTCCCCGCAACACGTTTTTATTATTTTTACGATAACGTAACTTCAGAAAATTTCTATTTTCCGTATTTAAGCTTTCTACATTTATATAACAAGTTGATCAGATTTTGGGTAAAATTGGACAACCGGAAGTGATACTTTACTCGAAGCCCATAACAGTTTTTAATGAAAAAATATATTAAAATAGTATCCAAAACCTTTCAATTTTAGTATTTAAGACTATCATACATAACATATTAGATTTTGGCTAAAATTAATAAACCAGATATGATAATTTACTTGAGGCTCTGAACAGATTTTCGTGAAAAATATATTATGATATATTCAAAAACTTTTTGAATTCAGTATTTAAGACTTTTATATGAAAGGAAACAAAATATTAGATTTTGGCTAAAATTGATAAACCGTAAGTGATACTTTATTGAAGTTCTGAACATATTTTCGTGAAAAATATATTGATAAAATCCAAAACTTCTCAAATTTGGTATTTAAGATTTTTATATTAATGAGAATGACGTATTATATTTATTTATAAAACTGATAAACCGGAAGTAGTACTTTATAGAAAGCCATAAACAGATTTTCTTGAAAAAATTTATCAAAACATGATCCAAAACTTATCAAAATTGGTATTTAAAACTCGATTTTGACTATAATTACTTAATTTGGAGCTCTTAACAGATTTTCGAAGAAAAACATAATAGAATATAATCCAAAATTTCATATTACAGACTTTTCTATTTATTGGAACGAGAAATTAAATTTTGTTTACAAACGATCAATCGGAAGCACATTGCTATTTTAAGCATGGAATTGACGGGAGGTTATGTGTTGGCCACATCAGATATTTTTTAATAGGGCCACCATTGGTATCTCGGAAACTATAAGTTTTACGACTTCGTTCTTATGGGACAAAATTGCCATATTAGGAGACCATTTTAGTGATGTATTTATTTTTGCAAAAATATACATAGGACACTTGATAATGGCGGAAAACTGATTTTGGTTATTTTTTACCTCCCGTCATACCATCGGTATAGGAGTTAATGTAATCGTACAAAAAATCGATGGTGAGTTTTCAGTAAATAAGGACGAATTAGGGTGTGTTTGTATGTGTGTATGACGATTTTTTCGTTCACGATAACTCTTATAACAAACTTCCAAATATATATATTTTCCGTATTTAAGCTTTCTGCATTCATATAAAGAGTATAATTTGGAACTCAACAGATTCTAGAGGAAAAACATACTAAAATATAATCCAAAATTTCGTATTACAGACTTTTCTATTTATTGGAACAACAAATTAGATTTTGTTTACAAACGATCAATCGGAAGTAATACTTCACTTAAAGCTCATTGCTATTTTAAACATGGAATTGACGGGAGGTTATGCATATAAGCATTGTTTGCTAAAGAATGCAATTTATACAAATTTGTTACAAACAAAATTTATTATGTACATATATCTAGATATGACTGAAGTCATTTGAGTTTTAACTAGTTAATAACCATATTTATTTTATAATAACCTACTTAAACATTTCATATATACGCGTTAGAATGAACATAATTAAATACAAGGTATCAAAGAACCTTTGACAAAAGTAATAAACTATTATTTTTACTTTCTTCCTTACAATTTTAAATATTTAGCGGTTAAGATTGATCTTATGTCGAGAATATCACATTGCATATGTAATGGAGCGGCTTAAAAATCATATATTAAAATTTTTGTGATTAAGCATGTTTCAATGTCTCTAGATCTAGAATCACGTTTTAATATTTTCACTGTAAGTGTACTCGTGTAGCCGGAATGTCCATACAATTCTCAAAAAAGCAAAAGAGCTGTAACATTCAGTTACCGAGAACGAATGAACTATAATAACAAAGAAATATTTTTCACGAATATATAATGGATGTCTACTTTATATTGTTATATAAGAAATGCAAATATAAAACAATAGATGGAATTACTACGAGTCCAATTTAAAAGGTTCAATATTAATTCTAGTTTTAAGTTATATACACTTTATTATTAATCACTATTATTTTTATACACTTTATTATTAATCAACTAGAGATTGGAAGGTTTTGGGTTCGAGTCCCGGCGAGGTCCATGAATTTTTCACAAACCATTCTTCGATATTTACTTTATTATTAATATTAATTTGGGTCTGTATATTTGTTTCATTTCTCATGGCACTCAACTTGATGTGAGTTTCAATTTAAGTCTATCTCGTGACAGAAATATTTAGTATATTAATAAAGTTGAGCTCATTGAATTGAAAAAAGTAGACACCCGGTATGTACACATATTTTTGAAACACTATTCAATAGGGTACTTATTTATAGCACAAATAGAAATAGCGAGAGGTACTAAGCTTATCATATTATCAAATTAGAATTTTTACTATTAAAATTTCGTCTACACCAATAAATTATAACATTTTAACTTATTTTGAAATAACTACCATAAATGAAGTATTAAATACGTTTTATTTTTAACAAATGAAGAAAATATGGAACATTTGATGATTTCAATCCATTTATAAGACTTTAAGCTGAAATGTACGCTAGTTTGGTACAATAACAAAAGAATCTATGTAGCCGCTTAAATTACAAAGTGATTGTCGCGCACAATACGAACTCAAACTGCACTATTATGAATAGGTCATTGAAACAGCAATAAATACTGCTTTATGGTCTATATAGCTGTTAAGACAAGTCATCATAAGTGTAACTATAACCTGTTACAATACACATACCAAACATTAAACAAATACAAGAACAAATATTAAATGCGGGATCGACATAAGATATTATTAGGACTAGGTTCAGAATGTTTTAAATATAAATAAAAATAGAAAGTCAAAATAACACTATCGTTCATATAATATTGCATAATTTACTAATGCATTTCAACTCCGAGGTTCTTTTCGAGCCCTTGTTTTTACCTCCCGCTACCCTTAGTAAGAAAGGTATAGGAATCGTGCTAACAATCGCATATCGAGATTTTGGTAAATGGCATGGCCACGTTTTAAGGTCCCTAGAATCCAATTTTAACATTTTCACGATGATATTTGTGTGTATGTGTGTGTGTGTATGTATGTATGTGTAGATCCTCTAACTGAAATACTATCATTCAGAAAATTTTGAAACTTTGTATTTCGAATTTTTTCTGTAACGGAAAAACCCCATTAGATTTTGAAAAAGCTCAAAATAGTTTTTCTTCGAAAAATACCTTTAAATGTTATTTTTTCGAGATTAAACTTATAAAAATTAAACAATATTAAATTTCCTACAGATTTGCATTAATACTTTTCTATATATTTTATGGATAAATATATAAAATTTTCTATAATTTAAATCCCGGAGCCTACGCTTTAAACAAACAAAACTCCTTGGTTGCGCAGTTATTTAAATGTATGTAACTGACAGATAAATGTCACTGTCAAGGAACTAATCATTTCAAATTAATAATAGTAACGTTTAAAAAGAGAAAGTAAATAGAACAATAGGAAAAGAAACCAATACAGTTTCCAGCATATGTAAATATGAAGGTATGTATTTAGATTAATAAAAATTAACGATTCGCAAAAAAGTTTAAGCTAATTCTCATTTTTGGATTAGAGAATTCTATTTTATCCCGGTATTTAAAATTTAATCTTTATTTTATTATCAAAAAAGGTAATTACTTGGATCAGATTAGACTATATTTTAAGAAGTAAACAACCAAAATTAGAGTAAAATTCGCTAATCCAAAATAAGGATTAGCTTGATATTTTGTGGGACTCGGGCGTTAAATGGCGGGAGGTTTGGTGTTGGCCACATCAGATTTTTTACACTGGTGTCATAATATGACATTTTTAAATATATATATATATATATATATATATATATATATATATATATATATATATATATATATATATATATATATATATATATATATATAATTAATTTAAGTTACCCTCGCTCTAGATTACACCAACTGCACCACGTCGAAAGTAAGTTCAAAAATGTATGCACTATAATTTGTTCCACCTAACCAATTCAGTAGATGGCGGTAAACTGTTGTTATCTGACATTTTATTATAAGAATAAAAAGCATAATCCAATAGAATGCACAAATTGCATTTTCTTTATCAAACGTTCCAGTTTTAAAACGTTAATGTTGGATCTACCTAGTGCCAGTCATCGAACAGATCTATTAATTCATAAGTACACAATTCCTTAATCATAAATAAACTTCTAACCCTAGAAAGAATAATTTTAGATTGATACAAAATGTTGTGTCGCTGAAGTTAGACCTGTAACTAAGGCGTTGTTTTCGGCATAATTATTTTGAAATGTCAAAATGTGTATACGAATTTATCCAAGTCGAACAATTGGTAATTGAACAATTCTAGTATTCCAGTTGCGTATTATTGCTGTAATTTATTTAAGCTAATTACAACTTGGCAAATTTCGCCCTTCTGAATTACAGCACAACCATCATTAAAAGCTTGTTGAATAATATACATATTATGGTCAGCCTCTCTCCAAGGAGTTACGCACCCGTATAAGCAATTGTTTAAAAATGCATTTGTATTAAAAAAACTAGAAAATCTTTTAAAAAATAATAAATTTATATCACTTTATCGATCCACCATTTTGAAATTTTGATGCCTGAAGTTTTTATTTTACGAGTAATAGGTATACTCCACCGCAGCTCATTTAGATTGAGATTGCATGTCTCTACGGACCAATATCAAAAGACTAGTTATATCCTTATATTTTTATTAAGGACGAAAAGATAAATTAAATGACACGTATTCAAAGCTAGATTCTTTGGGTAATACGGGTACTACAGGATATTTACGGACTTTTTATTTTTGATGCATCAAAAGAAGGCGGTAAATATTAAACACCTTAGTAAAAGATCATAACAGACAAAAAATACCTAATATTTTATTTTGAAGAGGTATTACATGGTCAACAGATAAGGCAATAAGTGTTAAAAAAAACTTAGTATAAAGTTGAGAGAAATAAAATCTACTTATATTTTTTATGGGTTAAACGAAAGCAATGAGTGTTTCTACAGCAGTTTACCCTACTACTAATTTAGTCCATTTTAATTTTAACTGTCTAAGGTAGCTCTTTATCACTGGGGTTTGTTAAAAGTTTAGTATTTTTGTGTTAAAAATTAAAACTGCTATGTCCCGTCAATCTAATATTGAACTAGTTGCCACGATGCTAATTTATAGAGAAATGCATCCTGACGCATGCGTACACAGAGCGAGACTATACAAAACCATGCTAACAACCTTAGTAACAACTTTGAAGATCTGTTGTAGAAACGCTCATAGATATATTTTGATCCTAATAACCAATAAAAATTAAAAAAATAAATATTTTTACTCTGTCATCATACAATTTTTAATAAAGTATTTTAACATTTATCGCCTTTTTTGACCTGAGTGTCACCCACCAAAAATAAAAACGGACGTTCGTGACAAATTGTCTATTCACATTTTAAAATAATTGCATAAAGAACCATGGATATAAACCTTCTTCCTTTATTTTTTAAAACAGCCACAACGTGTTGAGAACGGTGCTGAACGACCAAATCCGAAATCTGATCATTATTCGCGTTGTGGTCTTGTTTTTGGACCACGACGCGTTGTGGACAATGCTGAAACGGCCACGATGCATTCTGGATTATTCAAAAAACTCATAAACCGATCGCGGTTTTAATATTTAACTACGTTGACAAAAATAATAACTGAAAATTTCAAAATATATTTATTTAAATATGTTTATTTTTGCATGAAACTATAGAAATGGAATCAACTAAACCGCAGGTAGTTAAGTAGTCCAACATTAAATTCTAACCCCTCCTTCATCCCAGTTAAAACCACGATTAATTGAGTTCTTGCCGTCCCTGAAAAGTTAGAGGTATTATATTATGCATCGATTGTCTCGAATCGCCGGTGTAGCGGTTAGGTTTTCTAATCCATATTTACTGTAACATAACCAGAGATCTGCGCGTGAGGTTACTGTTACATTAAAGTATAATCCAGAACGCGTCGTGGTCGTTTCAGCATTATCCACAACGCGTCGTAGGTTGTGGTCAAAAAGAAGGACCCCAACCGGAAAAATGATCAGATTTCGGTATTTGGACCTTCAGCACCATTCGCAACGCGATGTTGCTGTTTATGTCGCTCACTGCTCGGTTTCGATATTTGCGCGTAACAGATGTACAAATAAAGATGATTTATCTTTGAAAGTAAACATGGAAGTAAATGATCCGTTTTTAACAAATTCACAACGAGGTGCTCTAGTATCGAAGAATATTGCATCAAAATAAGCATATCGTTTAAAAATCAACTTTTAGCAAGCAATTTCAAATTCAGTGTCATAATATATCAATACGCGTTTTGTCTGTTAACATTTTCTTTCCTGCCATATTTCTGTTTCCCCTTACCCATCGACGCATTGGCTAAGTAAAGATTTAAACCTACATCTAACCATGTATGTATATAAAAAATCCGTGAGAAATGTAGGTAGTTTGAAATAAAGAAAATATTTTTTTATTGTTCCTTTGAATTGCAGGTGAAATAAAAGCTCAGTAGTTCCAGTAGTGAGCACAATCCCGTTCCCTGGCTTGCGCCACTACTTCGGCTTGCTCCACTACCTCCGGTATGTTCCGCGCCACTCACTTCAGCTTAATCCTCTTTTTACTGCAGTAGAGGGAAGCTCGTAAAACTTTTTCTTCTCCACGATACATCTACCCCGACAATTTATTTCCTGATTCACTGCAACAGCATTTCGCCTTCCTTTGCATCTGAATTTCTACTGAAGTTGCCTGTCAATTAAATTACACTAAGGCATTCTTTTTACAGAGGTACGAGTAGATAGGTGATTAAATGTAGTAAATACAGATACTGTGTACAATTCTGAATATCTATGGTGGATAAAATTTTTAGAGACCGTTGTAAATTTTGAGTATCGTACTTGTCGCACTTAAATTCTTTAAAATTTGTTTCATATGACATTGTAAACTTTTCTACATTTGCATACAACTTTTTACCTCCCGCTACCCTTGGTAAGGGAGGTATATGGATCATACTGAAAATCGCATATCGAGATTTTGGTAAATGAGTACGTTTTAAGGTCCCTAGAATCCAATTTTAACATTTTCACGATGATGTCTGTGTGTATGTATGTGTGGATACTCCGCTCTAATTCAAATACTATCATTCAGAACATGTTGAAACCTTATATTTCTACCTTATTCTAATATGGAAAGAAGCTATTAGATTTTGGTGTAAATCAGATAAGCAGAAATAGCACTTTACATGATGCTCAAAATAGTTTTTCATCGAAAAATATCTTTAAATGTTATTTTTTTAGAGATTTCTGTTATTATAAAAATTAAAGATTATTAAATTTTCTACACGTTGGCATTAATACTTATTTTATTAGAATTAAAATCCCGGATTCTACGCTTAAATAGTAAATAGAACAATAGTTATATGGAAAAGAATTTAATACCGTTTCCAGCATAAATGTAAGTATTAATAAAAAATAAATGGCGGGAGGTATTGTGTTGGCCACATTAGATTTTTTACTTAATTGTTTAGGTTTACGTAAATTATATCCGTATTCAATGTTTAAAAGAAATCTACTTTTGGATTTTTGGTATATGATTGTACTATGTCGATAATTTCCTATTCACAAATATAACAAATAAATCGACAATATTAGTAGTAGATCATTATCATCTAAAAAATATTCCGATTTTTTTTGTACCCTGATAGAAATTGATAAAAAATTTATCATTATTTACTATTTTCAAATATGCTTTTGAATAACATTCACGTATCGTTATCAATAAAACATCATCATATATATGATAAATAAATGTAAATTAAATATTTTCAACGTGCACAGGCTAAACAAACTACCCCTATTTTTCAACGAAGGATTCATTCAATTAATAAAAAATGCAATGTTTCATTTTAAGAAGATGAGTTTTAGGAATTTTCTGATCTATAGGTTCACGTAGAAATTACAATTTTCAAAAATAGTCAATTATTAATTTGTATTATTGCAAACAAAAGCTTTCTTTATAAAACTGTTTTACAGATTATAGATTCCGTTTTCGAGATAAGAGTGATAAGGATGTGGCCGTTTTTAGATGAAAAATTAAAAAAAGTTGAATTACGCCGGTTGGTTGAACATGAGTAAATTCTTTTTATGGTTTCATCTGTAAAATTTTCTGCTGAATTCAACGATAAAATAAAAATATAGCTTTCCATTTAAAATAAGGAAGCTAGGGTCTACTTCCGGTTAAACCGGAAATGCTACTGCTTTGAAAATATATTAGTTGAAATGGGCATGTCGAAAACCCCCCTGGATACCAAATTTCGTAAAATAATATTGAATAGTTTTTAAAATAACGATAACGTAAGTTCGTCCTGTATGTATACATATATATATATATATATATATATATATATATATATATATATATATATATATATATATATATATATATATATATATATACATATATATATATATATATATATATATATATATATATATATATATATATATATATATATATATATTATTTGATATCTACTGTACAACATAGTAAAAGTCCCCGAGGGTGGGGGGTGAGCGGAAAGTGGGGGACCCGTTTGAAGGTGTCCTTTTCACGATTTTTGCAAAAATCTCGGAAGCTATAGGGTCCTAACGAAAACCAATTTATATACAAAATTAAAGTAGATAAAATTTTCCATAAAAATTGTTTTTTTGTAGGATTAATAGTTGCGAAGATTCAAGGCGGATAAAATAACGACTTTTTCAAAAATTATTTATTAGAGATCTTTCGTCACAATACACAGCAATAGCTTCCGAACAATACTTTTTTTCTAAATACTTGCTATATTTGTGTCTATTTACCGGATATAACACGAAAAGTGGGTGTTTGCGACGTTCTTGTGAACGTAATCTCTTAGGTGTGGACTGTATATTTTATGTTAGTATTTTATATGCAATGTATAATCACAGGATCACGTATATTTTTAATTCGTATACATAACACAAATTAACAATTATAATGATTTACAATTAAACAGTATAATGTCTATTATTGGTAAAATGTCCGTTCTCTTCGACACAAAGTCCACCACACCAACCCACTCACACTTCTTTCCTCTTCCGTCCCTCTGTTCACGCTGTAGGGTCGCCAATCTGGTCGAAACTAAAGTCACTAAAAATGCGCGCTTAAATACAAATAAACAGTGGGCTATAGGCGTTTAACATGGAAAATAATTTTTCCTTGCGCAAAAGTAGCCTATCAATTTTAGACAATAATACTCTAAATAAATGTTTTAGAGAATAAAATTCTGCATCTAAGCCAGTAATCATATTTTATTTTGCATGTTCCGTAACCGAGCCCAGTGGAGAAGGGCTGGGTAGGAAGGTTGTATAAGGGTCAGATTATTTATTCATGTTTGTTTATCATTTAAATAATGCAGCGAACTGCACTAAAACTATTTTTCTTTTTTTTTGTAATACGTACGATATTAAATGTTTGTTATTGTTAATTTTTGGAGGTTAAGTTATGTATTGGCTCTGGTAAATTTAATGATGCCAAGTAGTTATTTCCACCTAAAATCCAGAAGATACCTACTGATTTTGTTATATCATGTATGAAACATATCAGTCAGCTCTATCGAAATATCGAAAAATCCTACACCCACATTTATTTGAAGCATTATTGTCTAAAATTGATAGGCCACTTTTGCGCAAGGAAAGACGCATATGGCCCGCTTTTCGTGTTACACCTGGTATATAAACATTAATATAAGTCTTTAGAAAAAAGAATTGTTCGCGAACCCATTTGATGTGTATTTTGAAGAAAAATCTCCAATAAATAACTTTTTAAAAAATCGCTATTTTGTCCGTCTAGAATCTTCAAAAATATTAATCGTACAAAAAAATTAATCAGACCATTTTTGGAGGAAATTTTATCTACTTTAATGTTGTATATAAGGTGTTTTTGATATAACCTATAGTTTCCGAAGGTTTTTGTAAAAATCTTGAAAAGAACACCTTTAAACGGGTCCGGTATTTTTTCCCTTGAAAAATCTAATTTTATTGGGATATATACATAGTAGGTATGTTGCGTGAAATCGGGGATTTTTTTTGGCTTTAATGATTCAAGTTTTTACTTATTTAAAGTCAATTGCGTATCGACAAAGCCGTCATTTCGATACGCAATTTTTGTTTATAAGTTCGGTACTAGAGGTTACATTTACCTACTTATGTTCTTAAATCAGAATTGACATGAACTAATGAAATACTTGAATAAATGTCAATGCAATGTCACCAATTTCAATATTACACATACAAATTTCCGTAAATCAATTCGGTTTAATAGAGCAGGGTTTTTTAAAAATATTTTAGTGAATAAAATACACAATACACTTGTGGAAATTCATCAGGGCTCGTTTCCTAAATTTTGACGCGTGCGAAAGAAACATTTCCTATAAAACTCATTTTTTAATATACTACCCGTATTTCGCTAATATAAGGTAATGTATACATATTTTTTTTTTTGCAAAACAGATACCTGATTAATTTTACTTACTGATTTCCTAATTTCTGTAAAATTTCATAATCACTTTATAATGCTTCTTGAGCATGTTATTTTATCAATAATCTAAAATTCAGTTCTCACTGGAAATTTGTTTAATATTTCTTTAAGTTTTAATCTAACAATAATCTGATTATACTTCCACTCTTAACATAAAATTACAAAAGCTAATATAGTTCTGCAGTTTCACTAAATAAAATTCTTCATTTTTAATTTACATTAAGAAAATTACTATTACTTAGCATACACGCTTTTCTTTTTAAATGTGTCAGCATTGCTATATCGAGAACTATAAGAGCTACAAAAACGGTTACATGGGTAAACAATTTTATTTTACAAGACAAAATTTAAAGAAATGAAAAATTATTTAAATCGTTCACTGGTTCTCAAAATACGGGATCTAACTTCTTTATTTTAAATGAGAACATAGGTTTTTTATTTTCTCATTCCTTAGAGAATTTAATTCTGAATACATTGATATTATTTTTATAATGTTACATAACGAATTTTTTGAGAAAAATGCATATAAAGTTTTATATTAATTTGATTGAAATATGGCTATGATAAGAGTGACGCAAATGGAATATATATTTTTTACATAGATTTAGAGTGCCCTGGCAGAAAGAAGTGAATATTTTGTTCTTGATCACAAATGTGAATACAAATAAAATATTCACGTATTTCTTTCATAGCATTCTAATATATGTAAAAAAAATTAAAACGTATTTACTTTTTCCATTTGTGGCACTCTTATCATAGTCATATTTTAATGAAATCGTTATGTAGTGGCATAAAAATATGTATTATAGGTATCACTGAATTCAGAATTAAATTCTCCAATGAATGAGCAAATAAAATATATGTTCTGATTTAATTTGTCACGCATTTTAATAACAAGTTTTCAAAAAAATTCTGTTCTTCAAATTTGTCTTGTGAAATAGAAATTCTTTGCCCATTTAACCGTCTTTGTAGCTTTTATATTTATTACATTGAAAAAATAAAACATTGCTAGATTCAAGTATACTTTTCTTATTTTAAGAACTTTAAAATTTTCTTCCCATCAAAAATGTAAACAAAAATAATTGAAATAAACAGTAAAGTTTCGTGCAAAGAAAGTATTATACCATGTTGCTAGGAAACATAGCAAAACATAAGGTAAAGTAAATAAACATCCTGCGATGTGAATTCAGGATACAGGAGCGGGAAAAGTCGAAACGCTAAAGGCTACAGAATCCGACAGCAGGAAAGAATCGATAATGCATTCGAAACACGGTCCTCTCAGGAAGAAAACCAGACTTTCACCAAATACACTTCCATTTCTCTTTGCTCCCTACGGAGGAAATACTATTTATATTTTCTTTTCTTTTTGTCTTGTCAGTTTAGACCATGACTGATTCGTGATATATACCGGAAATAAGTGTAAATAAGATAACAGTTTTTCCTACTGTTTCATCTGATTATATTCCAATTTCAAATTATATGTATACAATGTGGTAGAATACACTGAAAATAAAATAGTAGGTACAGTACTAATCACGAATGATGGCGAGCTGCCGCGCATACCAGGCCACGCCTTACACGATTGGTGCGAAAAATTTCAGTAGCGTACAAGATATTTAACTTAGAGTGCAAACATAAAAAAATTAATATGCGAGTTACTCGAAAGTCGAAACTAATTTTGTGCTTAGCCATCTGGAGTAAGGGTAAGGTCGCAATTTGGTCATCTTTTAGAGAGAACTATTTTTAATATATATATATATATATATATATATATATATATATATATATATATATATATATATATATATATATATATATATATATATATATTAAAAATAGTAATAGGGGTAGTTTGTTTAGCATGTCCATAATTTTTATTATATTGTAAAGTGGAACGCTCGCCGTCGCCGCCGCTGTTGCAGCCGCGCCACAGCAATGAACGTGTGTCTATTTATAGCGATGACGCAATCGCACTAACAGCCAGGCTACGTAGGCAAACAGGTCGCGACGTGTTTAATTACTTGCGGTCGCCTGAACCTTTTGTGTTCAATGTTATTATGCGGTCGAACATTCTAGACCTTTTCTAGAAGGTAATGGCAGCTGTATAAAAGAGACGCAGCTATGCTCGGGAGTTAGTTCAGTTGAGTCCCTGATCACACAACATTAGTTATGTGATCGGGGGTTGACTTACATAGTCAGCTGAGTTAATTACATAGTTCAGTTCGATTAGTGAAGACGGACAGACACACTAGTGCAGTTAGTTAGTTACTTAGTAAGATAATTAGTTAGTTAGTTAGTTACATACAGAGTCATAGAGACACTTGGGGTATTAGAGAGTAAAGTGTTAGTGAGAAGCACAGCACTATCGTAGTGAGCGTATGCAGTTTGCGTCGAGCAGATACTCGGGAAACTACTGGTATATTGGGATAGCTGTGGATGTAAATACTCGGTAGTGTTGACGAGTATTAGGAAGCTATAGTGTACAAGGACAGTAAAGGCGACTCGGAAAGTTACTGGTTAAAGAGAATACTCGGCAGTGGTGTTGAAAAATTGTGGCATACGGACAGTCGATGATACTGAGGCTGTGGAAGTTAGACAGAGAGTTACATAAATAGACAGATATGACTTCTGTCCGAGCAGTTGAATATACAGACGCTGTTGAGTCAGTTGAGTATATAGACGCTGTGGAGGTCGGTAGGCGGACAGTTGAACGTGATATAAGTATATAGTGATATAAATATAGTGATATAAATATAGTGATATAAATATCGGGTAAACAGTCTACAAGAATCTGCAACAGACCGGCAGTCTAAGATTGGAACGAGTAGTGAAATAAATTATTAGTAATATCGCGGAAATAAATAATAGTTAGTTGATTAAATAAATAAATAGTGTTAGTGTTATCTAGTTAATTATAGTTTTAGTCTTAATTAGTTTTTTAACAATTGTTTAATATTAGTAATAGTAACTTTCATTATAGTTTAATAAACACTTCACTTTAATTAATAATAATTGTCTAATATTTACACTTCACCCAAATAAATAAAAACGTTACAATATGCTGATGATCTAAAAATGTTTCATTCTCTTAATGATACCATAGATTGCATAGAAATACAAGAAGATCTTAACCATTTTCAACAATATACTAAAGATAACAAACTATCCTTAAATTTTAAAAAATGTCAAATTACTTTTTCGAGAAATACATTTCTCATTTACACTTTCTCTAATGATGCAATTACACATGTGTCAGAAGTTAAAGATTTGGGACTAATCATAGATAAAAGCTTTATTCTTGACCTTCATGTCGATTCTATAACGAAAAAAGCTTATAGAATGTTATGTTTTCTAATTAGAACATCTAAAAACTTCAAAAACCCAAATACTTTAAAAATCTTATATTTCACCTTAGTACGAAGTCAGTTAGAATTTGCAACAGTTTGTTGGTCTCCCCAGTATACAATCTACATCAAACGAATTGAGCGTATTCAGGGGAAATTTATTAAATTTATGAATTACAAGTTTCCCAATTATAAATGTAAGCTATTATGTCTGGAAAAAAGGCACATTGCAATTGATTTAACATTTTTAAACAAATTAATTAATAATAAAATAGATTGTGCTGAGTTGATAAGTTGTCGTGGTCTCCGTGTGCCAGTATTATACTACACGAGCATCTGAACATTTTATATTGGTTTAAATAGGACTAACGCTGCTTTTAATTCTGCCATGAAACGACTGCCATTTTTGTTTAACAAATACATTGTTAATATTTTCAGTCTTAATGTCAACATTTCGAAATCAAATTGCTAATAATATCACTTCTATTAATTAAATTTATTTTTATACTTGTTTACATATAGATAATTGTAAAAAAAAACTTTAAAATTTCACGTGTACCCAATTGTTTTTGCTTTTTGTATGATGTGCCATTCTGTTTTGGGTTTGTCTTGCTGAATGGCCGAAATAAAAAAAATAAAATATTCTAATTAATGTACAATGTTTCGTATATCTTCAGAGATCAATTTTCTTCTTCATCCAAACGAAAGTGTTCTACAGGGATTTTTGTAATAAGCCCCATCCAATTTTAATTTTTAAATGTTATTCTAAATTTAAAAGTTGGAATAATTTTTGTTCCATGAAATAATGATTACTAACAGATGTAATAATTATAATTATGAAAGTTTTGACATTAGCGTTACTGCGGCTTAAGAAGATAGAATCGAAATACGTTACCGTTCAAATCTGACATAAACTTCGGTGCAACTACGTAACAAATAAAAATAACATAAAATTTAATATCGTATATACCAGTTTAAATAGTCCTTTTAGTTCCACTTTCAGATATTAAATTTCTTTTCAGATTTATTTTATTTAAATTTGATCTATAATTTACGGCCGGTTGCACATAATTAATTAAAAATAAAATAAAGTTAAATTAAAATCAACATTTTTATACGTATTAAATAAATTCGTATTAATGTAACTGTTAATTTCACATTAATTTTTGTTTAACTCTCGATTAAAATATTGGTGAAACCGGCCATTAGGCTTTCAAATTCTTCAATTATTCTGTAGAGATCATTGGCCAGTTTGAAATATAACATATATTTCTATATTCTTATTTTAATTATTCCAATATTATTATAAAACTTTATCAACTTTTTAAAATTCTGGACTGGATAAACATAAAATAACAATTTGTTACCACCATCAACAATTTGGAATGAATTCAATAATAAAATATTTCAAAGCTGGAAAACAAAATAATCAATTCAAGAATGAATGAGAACAATTCTGACATAAAACTAGGGAGACAATGCTTTAAGTACACTTCAATTACCCCAAAGAAAAAATTCAAAAATAAAAAGTCGAAAAACCATCAGAAATATGAAATTTAACTACATATATCTTTTTTAAACTCACCTCCACAATTAAGGATAATTAGAAATTGGAATTTTCTAGAAAAGTAGATAATGATAACATCATTACCGAATCCAAATAAATGCTGGTGATTCAATACAACATTTAAAAAGATTTTAAATATAGTTAGTTAAGTTCAAGTAAAAGTAAACACACTGTGGATTTTTTACTTCCCCGAGGATTCAGTTGATACATCAGTTCCACTAGTACTGTCAACGTAGGAACAAACACTCCATTCTGTGCTGCGATGCAAACGCACACCACACAGTATGTGGCAGCACTTATATAAAAACTAAAGGTGAGTACCTTTTTGAATTTATATATACTGCTAACATGTCACTAAGAAAAGGCGAGTGGTACTAGAAAAAAGTGGCATGTCTAACGAAGCCTCACTCTCAGACCATAGGTATATTAGGCTTGAAATAGTAAAGAAAGTCTTACTCAAGCTCGGGTTTCAAAACTAATAGATTGGGCCTTGTATGAAGGCTATATAAAGTCGGAAGTGGAAGATATCAAATTAGTACTAATACGGTGAAGTAACTGGAAGCGGCCTCAACTGAATTACACAATTTACTATACTCAGCTTATGAAAATAGCTATCTATTAAAGCTACAACAAACCACCAAGAAGGTACTCTAGTGGAATGAGGAGCTAGGACACCAAAAACTTTTAGTCAGAAGGCTATAGAATAAAGCTAAAAATACCGTAAATCCAGAGAGTTGGAAGCAATACAGAAGTGCATTAACTACTTGCAACAAAGAAATACGCAAATCCAAGAGGAAAACTTCTGTGAGGGCCTATCAGACATACACGCTTACAAAAAGTCCTCTAAAAGGATCATACGAACGAGATTGGTTTCCTGAAGAAACTAAATAGCGAGTTCACGGAAGATTCAAGGGAAACATTGAAGCTTCTTTAAGCACTCACTTCTCAGGATCATCTAGGTCAAACAAAGAAAACTCTGTAATGGAAGTAAATGAGTCATTCGAAAGCAATAGACTAAATAGTTTATCCAACAAAATCTCAATCAACCGAGTTGAATGGGATATTAATACCTTTAAGCTCCTACACGACGGCAAGTGGAGATGGCATTTTCCCGGGCTTGCCGCAAAAATTCATAAAGGACATACAACCGCCCTGTATGGACCATATAAGGGAAGCGTAAAGCTCGGATATATCCCAAAGCTATGGAGGAATACAAATGTGGTCTTTATACCTAAAGGAGGAAGACGCCCAGGTGTACAGCCTAGTCTAGAATTGCATGAACAGCCTTCAATAGCTGGTCAAAGACAACCACGTCACTTTGTGGTGGGTACCGGAGCATGGTGGAGTTGTAGGCAATGAAAAAGCAGATAAGCCCGTTAAGAAGGGTTCTTGTGGATTCTTAAAAAGCCATATAAAGAAGGAAATAAAAATGGGAAGAGGCAGCCATAGCCTCATATTGGAGAGACATCCCGAGCCTTAGTCAGTCGCAGATATTTAATTTCACCGTCGACGAGCTATTAGCTCCCAGCAAAAAGCACCTTAACTATGACAGGTATCTTTACTGGTCAGTGTCCTCTGAAATACCATCTATGTAAGATTGGTATAGCTGAAAACAATGTTATCGATTCTGTGAAGAGGGCGAAGAAACTTCGGAACACATTGTATGTGAATGTCCAGTTGTGGCTTAACCATCTAGGTAAAAGGTACCTCACGGCAAATGAGATCAGGAAATTGACTCCTGGAGCAGTAATTGGCTTCATAAGAACTCTGGAATTACTTCCAGAAAACTAAGACAAGGCCATGTTATAATAGATCTTTCAGGTAGATATATTTGGATCTATTCAAGCTTAGGATTTATTTGTAACAAATAAATTTACAGTTCACGTAACTATATCTTTTTCTCAGTGTATAAAGCATTTATTCGATCAGCTAATAATTTAAGATTACCAAGCTACTAATATTTAAAGATTAATATAATAGATAAAAATATAATATAATAAAAAAAAATTGTAAACCAGAGTATATGATTTATTTGAATACCCTATTCATTTAACCTTAAATTGAAAATTTTATGTATATTTACAAATAAAAAGAAAAAAAATGTCAATGCAGGAATAATTTTTAATCTTACAAACGATAGAAATGATTATAGTTAAAGATAAGTATATAAGGAAAGAAAACCAAGATAAAACATTATTGATACTTAATGAAAGTATAATTAAATGATATGCTAATAGAACTTAAGTTACGTACAACTAGTATAACTGGTATTAAAATTTATTATATACAATATTATTAACTTATAGTAAAATATACGTATTTGACATACCTAATGTGTGAAGTAAAGGTACTATAATAATATTGAATGAAGAAAATTGGATAATAAATTTTGTATTTTTCTGCAAAGTTTTCAAACTAATATTTCATCACACAATAAGAACAAACTGTTGTTTAGTTCTTCAAGTTTTCATGTTACTACGTCTAAACACATTATATGTTGCCTTTAATATTGCAGTGCACTCCGTAATTTTATTACAAACTTTTCAAAATTATATCATTAGGTCTTTTAGAAATTTTCCAACTTGGCTAAAGAATGTGTTTAGTGTAACATATTTAAACAATATACTTTTTAATGTACACACAACTAAAATTAAACATTTTATCCACTGTTAAAAAAAAATGCAACAATCAATAATTTAACTATACGAGTATAGTCTGATATTTACTTTTACAAACTTTATACAGTTGGACCTCTTTAATCCGAACTAATAATTGCACAGGTTGATGCGGATTATCGAAATTTTCGGATTGTTGAACAAATTACAGAAAATATCTATTTTCTTAATTCTCTAAGAATTTCCACATCTCACAATAAAAAATGTTATTTTCAAATATAAAATAAAAAAACAACTATTCTTACTATATATGAATAACAAAATAAAGCGCATGTAGGCATACTCCATAAATCAATAGCAAAATCTAAGAAACTGTGAAAAATTTGGTGAGTTTGCTCTGTTTAATGTTCGCTTCTTCTGCCTTTTTGGCTCGTTTTTCCATTTCCAACAAAATTACAATGTGGTGTTCCGATTCATCATTTTCGTTGTTCGGACTATGTCTCCGAGTTGTCGCTATTCGGATTACTGGAGGTTCGGATTAGAGCATATTCGGATTAACAGGTCACACTGTACATATTTACAAAACAAATAATTCGTGTATCATACCTAGCTTTCGAATTACGATACATACTAGCATTTTTTAAAAACGATATCAATATTTAAAAATACGATGTAGCCAACACAATACCTCCCGCCATTTACCGTCCGAATCACAAAAAAGATTAAGCTAATCCTTATTTTTGAATTAGCAAATTTTACTCTAATTTTGGCAGTATATTTCTTAAAGTATAGCTTAATCTAGTCCAAGTAAGTACC
Organism: Harpalus rubripes; assembly: GCA_963082715.1. Lineage (NCBI taxonomy): Eukaryota > Metazoa > Arthropoda > Insecta > Coleoptera > Carabidae > Harpalus > Harpalus rubripes. The sequence goes on along the minus strand of OY720451.1, from coordinate 36,893,874 downwards.
TTTTTTGATAATAAAATGAAGATTAAATTTTAAATACCGGGATAGAATAGAATTCACTAATCCAAAAATGAGAATTAGCTTAAACTTTTTTGCGAATCGTTAATTTTATTAATCAAAATACATACCTACATATTTACTTATGCTGGAGACTGTATTGATGTCTTTTCCTATTGTTCCATTTACTTTTTTCTTTTTAAAACGTTACTATTATTAATTTGCAATGATTAGTTCTTTGACAGTGACATTTATCTGTCAGTTACATACATTTGAATAACTGCGTATCCAAAGAGTTTTGTTTGTTTAAAGCGTAGGCTCCGGGATTTAAATTATAAATAATTTTATAACTTTATACATAATATATGTAGAAAAAGGAAAATCTCGAAAATATAAAATTTAAAGGTATTTTTCGAAGAAAAACTATCTTGCGCTTCAAGTAAAGTGCCGTTTCCTGTTATCCGATTTACACCAAAATCTAATAGGCTCTTTCCATAATAGAAAAAGTTCGAAATACAATGTTTCAAAATTTTCTAAATGATACTATTTGAGTTAGAGTGAAGGATCCACACATACGTACACACGTACACACACACCCACACAAACATATATATATATATATATATATATATATATATATATATATATATATATATATATATATACATACACACAGACATCATCGTGAAAATGTTAAAATTGGATTCTAGGGACCTTAAAACGTGCTCATTTACCAAAATCTCGATATGCGATTTTTGGCAAGATCCCTATACCTCACCTATCAAGGATAGCGGGAGGTAAAAATAAACGCGTAAAATGTAAATGTTAAAAATTTCATCGAAGTGTACTGTGAAAAACAAAAATTATATAATGGGCATATCTAATGGTTAAAACTGTAAGTTATAATCTGTAAAAAAACTGACATGAACACAGGTTTGTTGATTAATATAAAATTATATATATATATATATATATATATATATATATATATATATATATATATATATATATATATATATATATATTTATATAAATATATATATATAAATATATATATATATATATATATATATATATGACAGGTTTCGTTGCGATTTTGTTCGATATTTACAGATTTAAGACTTACAGTTTTGATCATAATACGGCCATAACCTTACAAAAATCAGTGATAGTTGCTTTTAACATTATATATCAATTCTGACAGTTTTAATTTCAGGCGTAAGTAATTTTTTTCATGGCACAGTTTCATGAGTATCTTCACACGTTAGTATAAATTTTAATTTTATTAATTATACTTCGTTTCATGTAAGAAAATAGTGATGAGAAGATAGGTGCAGTTTGATCTTGTTGTTTGATTGGATAATATCCCGAAATGTACCTATCTTCTCATCACTATTTTCTTAAGTGAAACGAAGTATAGTAAAATTATCAACAAATGTTCACCATTGTAATAAACAAATTGCAGATACAATAGTACATAAACAAAAATACAAAATCTTAAAATTAAATATAAATTTATTGTAATTATCATATCACGCAAAAATAATTATTTAAATAAGTATTCATAATAATGCATGAATATTATGAAAAATAACTGCAGCAGGTATTTTAGCAGCATGTGATATAATTTAAATATGTAAATGTTTAATTTATTTGGCAATAAATAACTCATTCAATATACTATAATTTGCAGTAGATATTTCTTAAATAAAATAAATAAATATATCATCACGGCATATTACCCATTGCTGGGTGTGCCAATCTGCTTAATATAATAATATTTCTTCATCTATATTTAACATATAACATAAATTAATTAATCGATTTTGTACATAGAACATCTCAAGTATGTTTGAAATCGACCAATTACTAAAACAGATCGTCCAGTTTTCTATAAAATTATTTATGTGCGTCCTAAAACTCCACGCTCAAGTTAAAAATACTGAAATAAAATAACAATTTTTATTATGTTATTTAAAAATATTTGTTAAAGTTACACACATTATTTCCAACTATAACTTAACATCAGAAGCTCAACGATATTCACATATCCCAAAAGTATCGTTATACTGTTATATTCGTGTTAAATGTTCTGAAATGTATCGCTTTCACATTTTCCTCAATTTAGTTCCATCACATCGCAAAAACACCAATAACACTCACATTTCTCATCCCTACAATTTATCAACAGTTCTCGAATATCACATCACAAATAGAGCCGTTTAGAGAGTCCCGCAAATACTTAAAATTCGTCACAGTCATGGCCAGAGTGTCACACTGCTGTAGGCCACAAGTTAGAATTTCAAACAGGGCGAGCTACCACATTCACATCTGCGGACAGCTTTTGTCTCGCTCTTGCTTCCTGACCGAGATACGAGAGGAAGCACCCCACTAAGATACGAACTGCGAGATAAGACATGGGATCCTGACAAGATAGAACACTAACCAGCTCAGTTTACACTCCACGAAACAAGCACTATTTAATGGGTTTCTTCTGCGAAGTACTTTTTTGTTGATCCAAAGGCAGTAGCGATGTAGAGTTTGACGTGATATTTTAAAATGCACGAAATTATGTTTAAATTCTGAACTCAATTAAAATTTTTAAATTAATTTATAAAATTGATTTACGAATATTTTCTTCGTGAAGCACTATAAAATCTAACACCATCAATAAAAGTAAAATTGTTAGTAAAAGAATTCAATATCTTACCACATAATAAGCATAAAAGTATAAAAAATATAAAATTTATATTGGTGGTGTAAATTAATTAATTGTCGTTTAACTGGCAAAGTTTTAATCTTATAAATGTACATGTCATATTATTTACATTTAGATACACCCAAAGAAATTTTGCTTTAATACTTATGGAATTGCAGGTTAAATCAAATATTTTTGCTTTCAAAAAGGCTCCAACAAAGTTTATATTTGATTTAAAAGTATCCTTGCTTTCAACCTTCTTTTAGGATTTTGAGACAAAAGTAAATACTATTATATCAAAAATGAATTTGTTAAGAGTATTATATTCTTTTTAAAATCACCTCGTATTTAATTGAAATATATTCAATTTCGAATTAAAAACGTATGATTTCAGAACAATGTTTTTAAAACATTAACCCAAATAATCAAAGCAATAAAATTAAAAGCTGTAAGTATTCAATTTGAAAAATATTTATATATTTAAATTATGCTATTTTCAAATTATTATTTTTATTTATTTGAAATAAAAATCTTAATTTAACCTGAGGAATAGAATTTTTAAAATTAAAGTTCCTTAATTTATACTCAATACTCTTGTTTTATTTTAATAACTATACAATAATTAACAAAACATGTTTGAAAATAATTCATTCTGATTTCTGTAATGGAAAAGAAAACTTATTTCTAACAAGATAATTCTACATACAACAATAAATACAATAATTATTAACAAAATATATGTTAAGTGGATCTTAAGTCTAAATGAATTTAATTTTTGCATCATATTTGTAACTTGTAATTTTATAAGTATATTTGGAAATACATACCACAATTTCTTTTTTACTTAAACATATAAGGTGGTTGTGATTGAAGTTGATAATAATTATTGATTAGCAATTCTTGTAGCTTTGTAGTCAGCTAAAAGTTTCATCTGCATACATCCTTTGCAGAACTAGTAATAAAAATATAGTAAATAAACATAATAGTATCTTAAAAGTAACAATATTAATAATAATACATACTTTCCGAAGATTCATTTGGGTTGGTACTAATATCTTTAAATCGAAATTCGAGTAAGGAATCAATTCCTTCAGATCCAAGCTGTTTAAGTGACGCAGAATGCAGAGAGTCTACAATTAGTTGTTTTCCTAAGAACAAATAATATTATACGTTTCATTTCGAATGTATATTTCCTAAAACTATTATGTTCAATATTCTTACCTTCAATGTATGGATAAACATCCTCAATTTTGTTATCTTCACTGGTATACTTTCAGCGCATTTCTCACCACATAAAACTGACGATGATGATCGTTGTATGCCTATGCAGTCAAAAATCGGCAACTACTTAGTAAAAATTTAGTACTTTTAATATAAAATTGTTTGTGAATTAATTTAAAATTAAACATATTAACGTAAAAGTAAATATTTTAAAATGAAAGTAATAATTTTTGTTTATAAAGTTATTTTTACATTTAAAATCATCAATATTTTGAAGAAAAAACATTTTACTTTGATTTTAACAAAATGTTTATTTGTATTAAAAAATTATTTTTACTTTCAATCCAAAATCTCAATTTTTGAACACAAATGAATTAAGTTTTTATCTAAACAGTATTAATTTTATACCAAAAGTATAATTTTATTTTAAACAAATTTTATTCAAAACAAAAGTAGAAACATTTAAGTTAAAAATATATAATAATCTACGAAAAGTATATTAGTTTTAAAATAAAATTATAATAGTTTTAAAATTAAAAGTAAGATTTCAAAGTAGCGTTTTTTAATTTTACCTGCAATTTATTTAAGTTGAAAGTAATTCTTTTCATTTTGGATGTTTTTAGAAACGAAAGTAATTTTTGTTGTAAATAAAACTTATATTTTTTTGAGTGTAGACATATGTATTCCTAATTCCGTTGAATATTGTCAACTCTTTGTTTGTAACTTTGAATGTCAAAATAACATTCTTTTTTGCATCAGTGCATTTATCTGTCACTTTTTCGGATTAATGCGAAAAATTACAACTGACCGCTAACCTCTAATATGAAAATGAATTATTTTTTCTTGTAAAAGTTGAAATTAAACGGAAGTGGAAAAAACCGAATAGGTATGTGATTCGTAACACGGTTGCAGTCGTGTTTGTCGTACATGACGTGTACCTACACCTACGTCCAATGTAATTTAAGATTTAAGCTATCGTATTTAAATAGTTTAAACAATACTAATTTCTTTTACAAAAGTATCGTATTTACTGGTTTATGGCAATGAAAATTATACAGTTTTATGTGAGCTTCTTTTGCTAACTGCATTCTTTGAAGAGATCGACAGAAGTGTGTCATTTTCCAAATAAAAATAATATTGTGAGGTTCAAAACAAATGGCCCTTCAAATGAGTTGTTAAAAGTAAAAATAACATTTTTTGCCGATTGCCATTAAAACTGCGATTTTTTGACAACTAATAATCTGTAAAATGTCACTTTTACTGCCTAGGCATTGTTGCTAAGGCTATAGCAACTGCTCAATAAAATCATAGCAACCGTTCAACAAACGCATAGGAACATAATTAGAAATAATCACTAAATTATTATTATAATTAATTCTAAAATCGGTAAAAAATGTGTTCAACACGCCACCAAACAAACATTTACAGCTTCGGCAGCATTCATTGAATGAAACTTATTTAAAGATAATTTATTTGGAATGTCAAAATATGACACATTTTACTAATCTAATCTTTTTTTTACTTTTTACATAAAAAATAACAATAATGGCTGGGGCTGGTAGCACGAGAGTGGTTCTAACACCAGTGTTATCTAGCTACATACTTTAAGGTTAACGTGACCGTCTATAGATAATTGAGCATTACCATCGTAACGCATTGATATAAAATAATATGTAATTGACAGTTAATCATTATAAGAAATCCAATTATGTATTTATGTATCCTCAATAAATAGTATTGATTCATCAAGGTATGTAGTTCTCATTATACTGAAAACGTCTACTCAATCACAACAGTTTATGGATTTTCAAAATACCATGATATCCACTCTTTTGTGTTAACTTCAAACGTCCTCATCCGGAACTTTGCCTACAGGAAATACAAACTTCAATACAGCATTATTGCCTAATTTTGAACATTTCGATGTAAAAAATATAATAATTATAAACGTCGTTTTGAGAATTATCTGGACATAAAGCAAATCAAATCATAGTTTACTGTGTTCAATTGCTTCTCAACTCAATAGGCGCACTAAAGACTAAGACTCCAGATCAGTTGTCATATGACGAATTAATTAAAATACTGGATGAACATCTTGCCCCCAAGAAGAATGCTTTAGTGTCACAATATTACTTTTTGTCCATTTATCAAGGGGAACAACAACCAATAACCCTCAAAAGTAATATTAGTAACTGTATACTCACATGTGAAAGTAAGAAATTTATTGCACGCGTATTTCTAAGAGCCCAATAGATTCGAAAACTTTATGAGAATACTGTACGTGAACAGATATTACAATCTGAAGTCAAGGATTTCAAAGACATTGTTACAAAAGCAATTGCACTTGAATCGTCTAAAATGGATACCCGCAGTCGGCAGTACGAATAACGTTATTTACCGTCAGTGTCACTAACACTGACACAGTGTCAGTATCTTATTTTTCACATATTTGGTTTTACATTTGCTAAGAAACTTACCAGTTGACTTAGTTTTCAATTTTGAATGCTTTTAGTGTAGTAACATATATTTGTATAATAATAAAATAACAGTAGTGTCGTTTAGCTAGTTTTATAAGGATAAAACTAACTAAACGACACTACTGAATTTGGCGGAACAAAATTTTAATTTATACATTTTGCAGATGACCTTGATCGGACATCTTTCAAAAATTTTACTTTATTTATGTATCCTGAATAAATAGTATAGTAACATGAAGGTAGTATGAAGTATTGTGATGTACAGCTGCAACACATATACATTCAGTATGAAGGAGAAAAAGTACTTGGAACGTTTTTAGATGTGGTTATGACGATGGTTGGAGCATATTGGATGAAGAGAGAGACAGTCATGAATGGGCGGTGTTGAGACAGATTCGAGAAGAGAGAAGAATTTTTAGAGTAATAATAATAATAATAATAATAATAATAATAATAATAATATTAATAATAATAACAATAATAATAATAACAATAATAGTAATAAATAATATGAAATAATAATAAAAAAGAAGAAAGCTAAAAGCTAAATGAATTGAATATATTTTAAGGACGGGTTGTAGTTATTTATTACAATTGAAGAGAAAATACAAAAAAGATGGGGAAGAAGGAGGAACAAAATTTGGAATACTGACATATATCAAGAAAGGCGGGAATTACAGGAACTGTAGTGAGAGATGCAGGACAGTTTGATGTAAAGGAAGCATTTTCGCTAACACCTATTCCAAGACGGACTTCATAAATGATGTTGATGATATTAGGTTTGTTTGTTTCACTACTCTGCGTCTAGTGTTTGCTGCCGTTCCCATATACTTTGTATGGACGTTGCAGTAAACCGTAGACGCAAACTAGCGAAACAAACAGACCTAATATCTAATTTTCAGCATAATTTTTGGTTGCACCAGCATGCTTATGCTATATATATATATATATATATATATATATATATATATATATATATATATATATATATATATATATATATATATATATATATATATATATGCAAGTAGTTTTAAGTGTACTTTCAGAAAAATATTGGAAAATGTGGTATGATCCCATTGAGTTATCATTTTTTTTAACAAATTCGCAAACCTTAACATTTTATGATTAGTAGATATCCTCGGCTTTTGTCCCTAGGAAGCCTGAAAATGTTTCGTTACTGTCCGCTCTCTTGCCTTTGTTTCTATCCCCAAGGAACACGCCAATGCGTTCACGACATCTGCTCGCCCTCTATGGTCTGCTCTTGTACACACAAACATCACTCACCCGACCAACTGAACGAACTTACACATCAATGAACAAAGACATCGTGTAGGCTACCTATCAGCACATGAAATGTATTTCGTAATGAGGTGCATTGCCGCATGGATCATGACCGGTTACGACTCTAACAACTCAAGCATTAATTTGACTAGACTCATATTTTATTTATTACGTAGGGTTGAAATTATACAGGAATGCAGTCGAGTTGTAAGTTTATTTATTAAAGTCTAATGTCATTCCTGTATAATTTCAACCCTACATCACTACTCTAGTCGCTTAGATTTTTCTTCATTTATTTATTACATAAAAGTCATTATTTACTCGTACTCTGCAGGCAGCTTCAAGTCTTCAAGTGGTTGTAAAGGTTCTTCATAGTAAAAATATATGAATAATTACATAAATTTGCTGTAAGAAATAAGCATAAGCATGCTGGTGCAACCAAAAATTATGCTGAAAATTAGATATTAGGTCTGTTTGTTTCGCTAGTTTGCGTCTACGGTTTACTGCCACGTCCATACAAAGTATATGGGAACGGCAGCAAACAGTAGACGCAGAGTAGCGAAACAAACAAACCTAATATCATCAACATCATTTATGAAGTCCGTCTTGGAATAGGTGTTAGCGAAAATGCTTCCTTTACATCAAACTGTCCTGCATCTCTCACTACAGTTCCTGTAATTCCCGCCTTTCTTGATATATGTCAGTATTCCAAATTTTGTTCCTCCTTCTTCCCCATCTTTTTTGTATTTTCTCTTCAATTGTAATAAATAACTACAACCCGTCCTTAAAATATATTCAATTCATTTAGCTTTTAGCTTTCTTCTTTTTTATTATTATTTCATATTATTTATTACTATTATTGTTATTATTATTATTGTTATTATTATTAATATTATTATTATTATTATTATTATTATTATTATTATTATTACTCTAAAAATTCTTCTCTCTTCTCGAATCTGTCTCAACACCGCCCATTCATGACTGTCTCTCTCTTCATCCAATATGCTCCAACCATCGTCATAACCACATCTAAAAACGTTCCAAGTACTTTTTCTCCTTCATACTGAATGTATATGTGTTGCAGCTGTACATCACAATACTTCATACTACCTTCATGTTACTATACTATTTATTCAGGATACATAAATAAAGTAAAATTTTTGAAAGATGTCCGATCAAGGTCATCTGCAAAATGTATAAATTAAAATTTTGTTCCGCCAAATTCAGTAGTGTCGTTTAGTTAGTTTTATCCTTATAAAACTAGCTAAACGACACTACTGTTATTTTATTATTATACAAATATATGTTACTACACTAAAAGCATTCAAAATTGAAAACTAAGTCAACTGGTAAGTTTCTTAGCAAATGTAAAACCAAATATGTGAAAAATAAGATACTGACACTGTGTCAGTGTTAGTGACACTGACGGTAAATAACGTTATTCGTACTGCCGACTGCGGGTATCCATTTTAGACGATTCAAGTGCAATTGCTTTTGTAACAATGTCTTTGAAATCCTTGACTTCAGATTGTAATATCTGTTCACGTACAGTATTCTCATAAAGTTTTCGAATCTATTGGGCTCTTAGAAATACGCGTGCAATAAATTTCTTACTTTCACATGTGAGTATACAGTTACTAATATTACTTTTGAGGGTTATTGGTTGTTGTTCCCCTTGATAAATGGACAAAAAGTAATATTGTGACACTAAAGCATTCTTCTTGGGGGCAAGATGTTCATCCAGTATTTTAATTAATTCGTCATATGACAACTGATCTGGAGTCTTAGTCTTTAGTGCGCCTATTGAGTTGAGAAGCAATTGAACACAGTAAACTATGATTTGATTTGCTTTATGTCCAGATAATTCTCAAAACGACGTTTATAATTATTATATTTTTTACATCGAAATGTTCAAAATTAGGCAATAATGCTGTATTGAAGTTTGTATTTCCTGTAGGCAAAGTTCCGGATGAGGACGTTTGAAGTTAACACAAAAGAGTGGATATCATGGTATTTTGAAAATCCATAAACTGTTGTGATTGAGTAGACGTTTTCAGTATAATGAGAACTACATACCTTGATGAATCAATACTATTTATTGAGGATACATAAATACATAATTGGATTTCTTATAATGATTAACTGTCAATTACATATTATTTTATATCAATGCGTTACGATGGTAATGCTCAATTATCTATAGACGGTCACGTTAACCTTAAAGTATGTAGCTAGATAACACTGGTGTTAGAACCACTCTCGTGCTACCAGCCCCAGCCATTATTGTTATTTTTTATGTAAAAAGTAAAAAAAAGATTAGATTAGTAAAATGTGTCATATTTTGACATTCCAAATAAATTATCTTTAAATAAGTTTCATTCAATGAATGCTGCCGAAGCTGTAAATGTTTGTTTGGTGCCGTACTAATCATAAAATGTTAAGGTTTGCGAATTTGTTAAAAAAAATGATAACTCAATGGGATCATACCACATTTTCCAATATTTTTCTGAAAGTACACTTAAAACTACTTGCATATATATATATATATATATATATATATATATATATATATATATATATATATATATATATATATATATATATATATATATATATATATATATATATTACAGAAATATATTTTTTAAGTTTATATAAAATTTCAAAAAAACGTTATAATTTTGCAACCTTGTAGTGTCACCTGCCTTACCGCTTACCGTGTGCTGACATTCATGCACAGTACGCGTGTGCGTGACTATACCATTGTTTGTGTGTACAAAATTATTACGTCACAACATCTGATTCAGAATATATTTTAAGAGAATCATGAATGAAAAGTATAATAATAATAGGTAAATTTTTGTATGATAAATGTGAAAATAATACGAGGCCGTGAATTATTATGTTAAATATAGTAAGTATCGTTGAAATTAAGGCAAACAGAAGAACCTATATCACAAAAAAAACAAATAATTATAGAGACAAATCTAATACCCACATTATTGAAATTTGTTAAATATTGAAGAATTCGGGAAAAACGGGACTACCTTAATTTATTTCCACTTCTAATAATATTTAATAAATTTGTCACAGATATTATTTTGCGTAAGATTATTTTTATTAAATTTATTATGTTTTGTCTCTAATTAGCTATTTAGGTACGTAACCGATGCTGTTGGATAAGAGCTACATTTAATGATACTGGTATTCACGTATTTTATTTCAGTTTATTTCTAAATTTCAGTGTGAGAATATCGATATTATAGTGATTCAGGTGAGAGAGTTAATCTAGCGTGTGTATGATTGTGTGTGTGCGTGTGAGCAGTACTGGGTACTGTAGTGACCGCATCGTGTGAACCCGAGGGTCGCCAACGGTAGCAGCAGGGAAGGCTGTAGTGACCCACATCTGATGTCGCCAACGGCAGCAGCAGTTAGGACTGTAGTGATCTGATCCAGTTGGTTAAGAGGAATGTCTCCGGATCACCACAGAAGCGGCAGTGGTTCCGTAGTGGCCGCTCGTGTGAACCCGAGGGTCGCCATCGTAGCAGCAGGGAAGGCTGTAGTGACCCACATCTGGTGTCGCCAACAGCAGCAGCAGTTAGGGCTGTAGTGATCTGATCCAGTTGGTTAAGAGGAATGTCTCCGGATCACCACCGAAGCGGCAGTGGTTCCGTAGTGGCCGCTCGTGTGAACCCGAGGGTCGCCAGCGTAGCAGCAGGGAAGGCTGTAGTGACCCACATCTTGTGTCGCCAACGGCAGCAGCAGTTAGGGCTGTAGTGATCTGATCCAATTGGTTAAGAGGATTGTCTCCGGATCACCACCGAAGCGGCAGAGGTTCCGTAGTAACTAGCGGTACTGCCTGTAGTTGCCAACATGTGTGTACGGTGTGTGAATGCCCGAACCTTTCGTAAATGATTGCCTCCTCACTGAGTATTTCTCATGTGTTAATTCTTTTACAGAAATAATCACGGCGTGAAGGAGGATTCCGCGTGACCGGGTTCGGCCAGGCGACGGTCATCTAGATTTGTTATTATTTTTGTATTAATACTGTATATACTGGTTTGGGTGATAAATGTGTTTTAATATTCTAATTTTCAGCGCTAACATTTAATCGTCATTTATAACAAATTTATGGGTAGATATGTTATTTTTAACCTTATCAATATTTTTTCCAAATCTGATGAAAGTCAATATCCCATTATTGATAAACATGATATATAATTTTATAACTTTTCATTTGTTCATACATGTAATGCAAAATACATAATGCTCATTATAATTATAAAACCGAGATAACTACATATAAAAATAGTTTCAATTTAATGAAATCATGCTTTCAAATTTTAACTTTTCCCCTCCAGTTCTGCTGAAAAGTACATTTTTTTTGTTTTTATTTCCTTCAAACATTTCTCTATTACTTTTTGTCTACTTTTGTTCCATATCGTAATTAATTATATTTAAAAGAATATAAATCAATAAAATAAAATATTTTTCCGCACAATTTTACATGTAATTGTTATGAATGTTATATATTTCGTGTTAATTAAGTATATACTAGATACTAGACAATCTATCTGTGTAGAACCTTTTTTGCACATAATCCCTGTAAAATATGTTAAAATATGCAAAACACTGAAATTTCGCTTAACCGCGTAAGGGCCACTTTTACAATCATTAGATAAAGCTCGTATAACGCTATACCCGGTATAAAACTGAAAATTGTATTTTACAAATCTCGGATAAACCTCAGATAGAATAAACACCAGTATTTCTTATCCCATGGAAACGGTCGTATAAACGTTGGATAACTTTATCCCTGGTTCTTATGATTACCACGTAAACACAAACGATGTGTTATTATTCATACGTTTGACAGATGTCAGTAAAGTATTTCATCATCACTCTCAGAATCAAAACATCGTTTATATCATCTAACATCGTGAAAAATGCAAATTAGAAGGCAGAAATAATAACAATATTGAAGAAAAATAGTCTAACAAGAAGATAATTTTATTGTGTCAATACCAACCTAAAGTGATTTAACGTAATTCCTGGTATAACTATCTGATAGATAAAAATGCATTGTAAAAGACAATCTTGTTTATCGAAGGTATAGATGCTAGGATAAAGTTATACCTCCGATAGCTATACCATAGTTTATCCATCAATTGTAAAAATGGCCCTAAGTATGAATTCACGGTCATTATGTTTTTAAAAATTTAATCATATAAAATAATGAAAATAGTCGTGTCATATTGCGAAGTACTAAATAAGATATCCATATTTTTATATAAATAGTTCAAAAAATTCGTAAGTTTTGTAACTGCAGAAATTGAATATGAATATTCGGATAATTGCAATTTAATAAACATACTTGTATATCAATTTAGGTACTATTTATTATATTGTATTTGCTACAAATTAAAAATGTTCACGTGACAATTATAAACCAAAACATATAAACAATTAATCCAGGTACTTTAATTGTTTCTGTTGCATATAGCAATAATAACCACTACATCACTTCCAACAATTTACTATATAGAGATTGTTATCTTTTGATATTGTAATAGTAATCCACGACAAGCAAAAAACAATAGAGTGCTTAAATAAATGTGTGTAAATGAATGGAGAACTGAGTTATGAACTTGTACAAGTACAACCCTAATTTGTAAGCTTAATTAATATGGGTTAGCGCAGTATAAATCAGATTATCAGCTAGTTAATTTTGGATTCTGAAACAATAAGGATTATTTTGCTTACATACACGTTAAGTAGTTAAATAGGTACCTAAATATTAACTTATTATTATTATTTATAAAACATGCTGTTGATTGCTTCACAATTGTATAGTTGCAATTCACAACAACATTCTCAGAAAACACCCAAATATTTCACACAACATGGACGAAATGATAACAGAAAACGCTAACTGGGACCTATATAAAAATCTTACAAAAATAAATGAAAAGCACAATCTAAATGAAAACGTAGATAACCTCGTTAATAAATTCATTGATAATATATCAAACACAGCAAACCAAGTTATAGGAAGGACAACTATAAGATAACAAAAGAAAAAAAATGTTCCACGGTGGAATAAGAATTGAGAAACAGCCGTCAAAGAAAACAAAAAATCTCTTTATAATTACAGAAAAGACAAGACTCAAGACAATTTAATAACTCTGAAAAAGAGCCAAGCAATGGTACGAAAAACCATCATTCAAAATAAAAAAGAATCAAGGCGGAAATTCGTTAACACAATAAACCCCGAATACACCACCACGAATTTTATGAGACCAAATAAAAAAAATAGGAAAAGGAAAACAACATTGTTACAAACACTAAAAGCATCACTAACAACCAAAATATAGCCAACACCCTCGCAGAAACCTTCGAAGAAAATTCCTCGGAGTCTCACTATAACAACGAATTCTTAAAATATAAACACGACTTCAATCGATGATGTACGCAGTAAAAACATAAAAAGCAAAAGCTACCTTGGACCAGACGGCATATTTTACGAGATGATTTTAAACCTACCAGAAGAAACTCTAACGTACTTATTTAAACTATGTAATCACATATGGGCCAAAAACGAGTACTCTAAACAATGCAACAAATTAATAACAATACCTATATTGAATCTAAACAAATCAAAAACAAACCCCACTGACTACCGCCCAATATCACTTTCTAATTGTACAAGTAAGATATTCCAAAAGATGATCAAGAAATATTACTATGATTCCTAGAATCCAACAAATTACTAATCAATGAACAATGTGGATTTAGAGAAGAACGAAGCACTATAGACCAAATAGTCACCCTAATAACATCCATAAAATATCTGATGTGGCCAGCACATTACCTTCCGTCAGTTCTATGTATTTTGTATAGGCGATGTGCACAAAAGTAGTCAGCGCCGACAGCGGTCAAAAATGACAAAGGTTTTACCCACTGAAACATAACAAGGTCATGTTTTATGTCAGAATAATTTTGCAATATCTGTTTTATAAAATGTTTGCAATGAATGCGAATGATAGGACGTCAAATATTATGTGATGCAGTGGGAGATTTAATAAATCTGACAAAATTGCCGATTGAAGTATCATATTTTATAAATTTTCTAGAATATTATATGAGGAATATATGCTGAAGAAAATAACTTTTCAACAGATATCTTCTACTAATATGAAAAATTCTTCTAGGTTTACATATTTTCTCATTGTAAAATATACTTATCGTATGAATAAAATTGAAACAATGGTCGTATGATTGAAACAATGAATTATATAAAAAAGTGTTTTTAAGTTAAATTTGAATAAAATATAATAAAAGAAGCAGAAAATTATTTTAAAATTGTATAATATTTGCAGTTGTATCATATAGAAGGTCTATTTTTGACATTATATATTTTGTACATGTAATATTAATGTTAAAAGTAGAAATTCACATGGTTCGTATTTTTCGTGTATTCTCCTTTCCAAAGCCGTTCCAACTAGCACAATTAGTCGACGGAACGTAGCGGCGTCTATAGTAGGATTTTAAATACTTTGCCACTAGTTACAGACACCTTATTAGAACGTAAATATTACGTGCACGTTACCAAAATGGAGAATAAATAATAAAGTGACAGCAACGTTCTGCTTACGATCCTGATCTTTGTACGATTGCGTTCTAGGGACGGATTGGTTACGTAGCTGTGTTAGTTGCAGCATTGTAGCCTCGACTTTCATGGAACTTTTCTCTGGCTCATTTCAACTAGTGTCACTTGCTTTGTCCTACAACTACTTTTATAATTCTTCTTTTTCACTCTTCCATGATACTTTGTCTATTTCATTTTCCAAACTCAGAAACGAAATGTATATAATGTACACAACATTTGAGAGCATAACTTATACCAATTTTCAGTTATCTGAAACACAGAATTAAAACGAATGCTACCTTACTGTTGAACATAACAATGATAAGTCCATAAAAGATACGCGCCTCTTGAAAATTGCATTCTTAATTGAAACATTATTTTTAATATAATTAATGATACGAACCATTTTCTTAATTATTATTAGGAACAGAAAATGTAATATTTTTAAGTCATATTATATTTGATGCAAAAATTATGACGGACTGAACTTATTAAATCATTACAAGTGACGATAAAGGTGCGGTTATTATACTCTGCCTGCTCAAAGTAACTGTTGCTACTTCGTTGTTCCACCTGGAACTTATACTTAAAATTTTATTGACAGTTTCTGTGTTGCTGAATTAAATATTTATTTAAGTTCTGTCCAATAATATAAAAACAATCATATATATCATATAATTAAAAAGTACAATGGCGAGTGATTAAAATATATTTTTATTAAATGTAGAACGCTTTACAATAATAACTAGGTATGTAGGTACTTTTGAATATAATATCATAATAATATTGCATGACGTTAATTGACAAATGCAATAGTTAAGTTAAATATCAGATTAGATTGTATAAATTAATTTTATTTAAACTGTAATGTATGTGATATTAAGACATCTGAATTTAATAAAAATTGTATGTTTAATACAATTATGATTGTTTTTATATTTAACAGAAAATTTCATGTACTTTTTAAATTGAATAAATATACTTATACGAGTACCATTTATCCATTTGATGGCGGCATTAACTTCACAGTTATTTTTAAAGGTATCAGGGACTTTACAGTTGCTGTGCATACAATAAAGTTTTAATCTGTAGGTACAGGAAGGGTATTGAAACTAATAAATATTACTTACAAGTTTCAGAACTTTAAAATGACACTGAACGTCGTAGCAACTATCATTGTTACTTAAAAGTAGTTATAATTTGAACGTCAGATTTTAGTAACATGAGTTAGTTGCTGCTACTTTTGTTTACCACTTTAAAGTTTTGAAAACTTTAAAGTCGTTCCATTAGTAACAACAACGTCCCTTAAACTACAAAAGCTACGTAGAAGTAATGTTACTATGAAGTAACTATTAATAGTAGATACTACATCCTAGCGCCTACAAAATTCTCAAATAAAGTTATATCTACATTAAAGTCGTAGAATTAGTAGGAAATACGTAACAGCTACATATGTACTTGAGGTTTCCGTCTCAGTTGCGATTACTATGGTGCTAGTTGGGGTAACTAGAATTTTGAGCGCCTGTGGCAAAAATTTTATTTGCGCCCCTACATATCAAGAAAATAAAAACAAAATAAACTACTGATGAGCGGTACGCGAGTTACTAATAACTTAAACTTACATGAAAATTTTCCAAAATTTAAAACATCTGCAAATCAGCTTAGTTCTCATATTTTCATCTAAAATTTTGACACGAATAAAGATAACCTATTTTACGTAGGTATTTAATACGTGTCGAAATTTCAGATGAAATGAGATCTAAACCAATTTGCAGATATTTAAATTTTAAAGGAATTTCATATAAGTTTAAGTTGTTAGTAATTCGCGAACCGCTCAGCAGCGAAAATCGTCTATACTCTGTTCCGTTTAAACTATTCAGTAGATGGCGTTTGCATCAGCGCCAGTTTTAATTAGCCAAAATTACATTGGGTAAACTTGTTTCTTATCCCCAATTTCAGCCAATCAGAGAGGTCAAAACTATTCCCTATTCTCTACAATACTGAATGGCTAAAATGGAACAAGGTATAATACATGATACGAAGGAGAATTTCATGCTGAATTAAAATTTTCAAACCGCGTTAACATATCTTCAACCGGGTCAGAGTTGTGGATGAATTTGTAGGAAAGAGCTGGAAAAAATTATTCAAAAATCATCAATAATAAACTGTTGGTTATATATAGTAAAACCAAAACCTATTATACTCTGTTCCATTTAAACCATTCAGTAGATGGCACCAGTTTTAAGTAGCCCAAATTACATTGGGTAAACTTGTCTCTTGCCTCCAATTTGAACCAATCAGAGAGTTCAAAACTATAATACTCAATGGCTTACATGGAACAAGATAGATACTAATTATTAAATACCTAATATTGTCAATTTTCTGAGTAATTCAAATTTCTATCATAAGTTGTTATTCTATTTAACTATTTTTTAACATAATCTTTGAGAGATCATCCTGGTCAAAAAATGTAAGAAGTAAGAACCCTTTATGCATAGGAAATTACGAGCTTTAATTTTGTATTCTTGTAAAATTCTGACCCAAGATGGCGGCAAAATCCGGGGTCGCTAGAGGGTGCAAAATTAGTATGTCTTTTTGGAGGTCCCAATAAAGAGAATAAAATTCACGCCAGCTTGTCACCAATTATTTCCACAATAAACACTTTGCTGACTAGCCATCTGTAGATAATTATTTGTTAAATTTAGAAAATAGATTTTAGAAATATTTGATCTTAAACCATGTAAATGATTAATATTTTTAATTTTTCCACGCCCTAGTTACATCTCTGCTCCTTTCCGAGCTTGTGCAACTGATTCCACATAGAGCCAGGTATATTTTCATATATAATGTCATAAGTGGTAAATTTTTGCCGGAAAATTTTTCAGATTGTTACGAGAGCCGGTTGCCTAGCAATTTATTGAGTGACATTGACAAAAAAATCACGAGTTGTCGAACGAGTGATTTTTGATTAATGTCACGAGATAAATTGGCAACAGGCTCGAGTAAAGCAATAGGAAAATTTTTCCAGGATAAAATTTAACCACGAATGGTATTCGAATGACTATTTCCAAAATAAAAAGCACGTAATCATTTATATAATTTTTTTCTTGATAAAAATTTTGTAAGTTTTATTGTGTTTAGTGGTATTATGTTTCAGTTTGCTTTTTCAACGTTTTAAATAGATTCCTGTCCGAATCGACTGGTTTTTAATAAAAACTGATAGCACTGAAAATATATAGACTTTGACAGGTATGTAAACAATATGTTTCTAAAATGTCAAAAAAAATTCGCTTATCAAAACTCACTCATTTGTAAAAATACGATATCTTAGGCTGCGAAATTTTTTTTGTGACGGTGTTTTGTCGAAATGAAACTTGGTGACTATGTAGAATCTTGAATTTGGATTGGTTTATATATTTATGAGTGAAATAGTCAGAAGTAATATCACAAGACCTCCTGATTTTATCGATAAATCTTTATTTTGCACGAATTTTTTTGCTTAGCAACAAACACGAAAGCAAACTGCATGGTAAATCCCGACTCCGAAGGAGGAGGGGTTTTACCTAATGTCAGTTGGCTTGAGTGATTTTGCTTAAAAGCAAAAAGAATGAGTGCTTGAAAATAAAAATTTATCTGAGAAAATCAGAGAGGTCGTGCGATATTTGGTGAGATAAATTCCAAAGATAACGCAAAATGAAACAATTTAATTATTATTAACTTGAAATATTAATTGTCTGACACACTGACAGTTATAAACAATAACAACTGTTTATTTACTTGGTAGCGGAAAATTATCGGGGTAACGGAGTTTTATCAGTATAATACTGTTCCCATTGGTTGAATTTTCAAATGTTTTGCATCATGATTGGTTAAAAACTAGTCGCTGGAATTTATCAATGAAAAATATTTGTCAATTATTGCGAAAATAAAAGAAAGATGCTAACATCATCCACTGATATCGTGATATGCAGAAACTTTCTTCTTTCCAATCATTTAAGTTTTCCAACTCTTTAAT
Organism: Harpalus rubripes; assembly: GCA_963082715.1. NCBI lineage: Eukaryota > Metazoa > Arthropoda > Insecta > Coleoptera > Carabidae > Harpalus > Harpalus rubripes. The sequence goes on along the minus strand of OY720451.1, from coordinate 36,874,534 downwards.
CGCAATTTCCATGTAAACTATTATTCACGAAAGATGACTATTCAAGGTCATCTGTAAGCCGTCTGATATAATATTGCTTGCAGATAACTTCATTGCATTTAGTTTGCATAGGCGTGCAATATGAAATATTTATGGAAACATTTTAACTGAAAAAATAAGAGTAATTCATTTTTTTTTAATTATTTTTCTTTCTAAATAATGCCTTTCTGAAAGATTTATGTTATTCACTTATGTTTTTACAAAATACAAAAACACAGACTTGACTTATAAACCAAGGAATAATAATTTGATTTAAACGTCAACGCCACTGGGTAAATAGTAGCACAGAGGGCAGTGCAGTAGATAATTGGGTATCTGTAATTCTCCGACATATGTCATTATTATTTATAGTATGTTAGAAAGTAATGCCACTATTTACGTATATCTGTCACACCACATAAATTAAACAGACATAGGTCAAATAATCTTTCTCTTTCTAATACAAAATGTTGCTAAGCTACTGCTATAAAGTGATGTGTATTCTTTCTTCGAAAAAATGACCTTGAATAGTCATCTTTCGTGAATAATAGTGTATTGTGCATCTTATAATATTTAACTAATATTATAAATTATAATATGAAACTAAGTATGATAAAATGGTTTACGGAAATCACATATATTATGAGAAAAATTATATTTTCTGTCACAGTAGCTTCGCTGGTATTTTGACTTTTTTGAATCACATATAACATTTTAAATAATTTCTTTATTCATTTCAATATATACTGTGACGAATAATATTCATATACAACAGCAAATACTGAAAATAAAATTGTAAATTGCATCACTTTCTCGAAATGTCAAAATTTATTAGGTACCCCAGAACACCAAAGTATCCGTTAGAGGCGCTGACGCTCAAAATGTGCACAACGCCTATAAATGTTACACAGAAAGTTCCTTGCATATTACCTTAAGCAAGTTATACAAATTCCATACAGAAAGTTTCGAGCAAAAGATCCTATATTTCCAGTAAAATTACAAACACAAACATACTGTCAACTGCACTTGACACTGACACCTTTCAATCAGAATTTTCTTAACACGGCAGCTGTTATAGCATAGCTGGCTAATATATGATATTTAATTTCTTTATAATTTTTTAACTCTATATCCATTTAATATGAAGTATAAAATGCATTCAAATCGTATAGAGAATAAAATATTCTTCAATATTTATAATAACATTAAATGTGAAAAAATGACATTTAACATCGTTTTTTCATGAAAAACTGTTAAAATCTTCAAATGAGGGTACTTCCGGTTGACCAATTATAACCAAAATCTAATCAGCTCTTCATATGGATGTAACGAAGAGGAATACGAAAGAATTATAATTTTTGGAATTGTAGTATTAGAATTATCGCAATAGAAAATTTTGTCACACACACACGCACGCACGCACGCAAGCACGCACGCACGCAAGCACGCACGCACGCACGCAAGCACGCACGCACGCGCACGCACGCACGCACGCGCTCGCACGCACGCTCACACACACACAGACAGACAGACAGACAGACAGGCAGACAGACAGACAGACAGACAGACAGACAGACAGACAGACAGACAGACAGACAGACAGACAGACAGACAGACAGACAGACAGACAGACAGACAGACAGACAGACAGACAGACAGACAGACAGACAGACAGACAGACAGACAGACAGACAGACAGACAGACAGACAGACAGACAGACAGACAGACAGACAGACAGACAGACAGACAGACAGACAGACAGACAGACAGACAGACAGACAGACAGACAGACAGACAGACAGACAGACAGACAGACAGACAGACAGACAGACAGACAGACAGACAGACAGACAGACAGACAGACAGACAGACAGACAGACAGACAGACAGACAGACAGACAGACAGACAGACAGACAGACAGACAGACAGACAGACAGACAGACAGACAGACAGACAGACAGACAGACAGACAGACAGACAGACAGACAGACAGACAGACAGACAGACAGACAGACAGACAGACAGACAGACAGACAGACAGACAGACAGACAGACAGACAGACAGACAGACAGACAGACAGACAGACAGACAGACAGACAGACAGACAGACAGACAGACAGACAGACAGACAGACAGACAGACAGACAGACAGACAGACAGACAGACAGACAGACAGACAGACAGACAGACAGACAGACAGACAGACAGACAGACAGACAGACAGACAGACAGACAGACAGACAGACAGACAGACAGACAGACAGACAGACAGACAGACAGACAGACAGACAGACAGACAGACAGACAGACAGACAGACAGACAGACAGACAGACAGACAGACAGACAGACAGACAGACAGACAGACAGACAGACAGACAGACAGACAGACAGACAGACAGACAGACAGACAGACAGACAGACAGACAGACAGACAGACAGACAGACAGACAGACAGACAGACAGACAGACAGACAGACAGACAGACAGACAGACAGACAGACAGACAGACAGACAGACAGACAGACAGACAGACAGACAGACAGACAGACAGACAGACAGACAGACAGACAGACAGACAGACAGACAGACAGACAGACAGACAGACAGACAGACAGACAGACAGACAGACAGACAGACAGACAGACAGACAGACAGACAGACAGACAGACAGACAGACAGACAGACAGACAGACAGACAGACAGACAGACAGACAGACAGACAGACAGACAGACAGACAGACAGACAGACAGACAGACAGACAGACAGACAGACAGACAGACAGACAGACAGACAGACAGACAGACAGACAGACAGACAGACAGACAGACAGACAGACAGACAGACAGACAGACAGACAGACAGACAGACAGACAGACAGACAGACAGACAGACAGACAGACAGACAGACAGACAGACAGACAGACAGACAGACAGACAGACAGACAGACAGACAGACAGACAGACAGACAGACAGACAGACAGACAGACAGACAGACAGACAGACAGACAGACAGACAGACAGACAGACAGACAGACAGACAGACAGACAGACAGACAGACAGACAGACAGACAGACAGACAGACAGACAGACAGACAGACAGACAGACAGACAGACAGACAGACAGACAGACAGACAGACAGACAGACAGACAGACAGACAGACAGACAGACAGACAGACAGACAGACAGACAGACAGACAGACAGACAGACAGACAGACAGACAGACAGACAGACAGGGACCCTAAAACGTGCTTATTCATCAACAACTCACTGACCAAAGACAATACTTTCCTTACCTGGTGACGGAAGGTAAAAACGCCTTCAAATACAAAAAGCTTTTAATCTTCTTCGACATTAAAAAAATTTACGATACCACTTGGAAACAATATACCTTAAAACAACTCCAAAAATACAACCTAAAAGTACACATAATGCACTATACAGAATGTCAAGATTTTGAAGGCCACCATTGGGATCTCGGAAACTATAAGAGATACGACTTAAGTTAAATGAAACATGTGGTGCGCCTTGAGGGGGACATCTTAGATTGTGCTTTTGTTTTGACAATAATTCTCATAGGTTACTAGAAACTGGCGGAAAACTGAATTTGGTCGATATTTTGATACGTAATATAACAAGTGATAAAATTATCATCGATGATATTCTCGAGTGAAACCGAATTGCTGTGCTGCTTCGGTTTCACGAGCAATATCTTCGTTTATTAATCATATCATTTTGTAACACATTGTGTGTGCTGCTAACCTAACTTTTAATATATTGTATTACAACATCGTTAATTTAACAATTGCCTTATTATTTTCATCGTTGTTGATATCAACTCAACGATTATAGCAAATTTTTATCCTCAAAATTAACTGTCAATGTAAAATGAAGAAAACAAATCCCTTTAGTAACGAATATAAATAAGGTGATAATTTATTTATTTTTTATCATCTTGTCTATCGAGTGACGTATAAAAATATTTTTTCTATTGCTAAATTTTCGAAATATAACACAAACTTACATTTTTACCTTCCGTCACCTTTAGGTAAGGAAGGTATTGTCTTTGGTCAAAAAATTCGATGATGAGTTTTTACTCAATAAGCACGTTTTAGAGTCCCTAGAATACGAATTTACTATTTTTACGATTATGTCTGTATGTGTGTGTGTGTGTGTGTGTGTGTGTGTGTGGATGTGTGTGTGTGTAACAAAATTTTCGTCTGCGATAACTCTAATACTACAGTTACAAAAATTATAATTTTTTCGTATACTTCTTCGTTACATCCATAGGAAGAGCTGATTAGATTTTGGTTACAATTGGTCAACCGGAAGTACCATCATTTGAAGATTTTAACAGTTTTTCTTGAAAAAACTATGTTAAATATAATTTTTTCACATTTGATGTTATTATAAATATTAAAGAATATTTTATTCTCTATACGATTTGACTGCATTTTATACTTAATATTAAATGGATATTGAGTTAAAAAATTATAAAGAAATTAAATTTCATAAAGTAGCCATACCTGTGGAAACAACTACTATATTAAGAAAATTCTGATTGAAAGATGTCAGTGTCAAGTGAAATTGACATAGTGTGTCTGTTTTATAATTTTACTGGAAATATAGGATCTTTTGCTTTCTCTATGGAATTTGTATAAAATACATACAACTGCTTTAAGGTAATGTACAAGAAATAATAATAATAAATCTTTTTTTTCTGCAGATACATTACACTGTATATAGAAAACGTCACAAAATAATAATTTTCTGTATGAAATTTGCATAAAATACATGCAACTGCCGGAAGCTAATGTACAAGAAATAGAATATTTAATTTAGCAAGGAACTTTTCGTATGAAATTTGTACAAAATATATAGAACTGACGGAAGGTAATGTGCTGGCCACATCATATTTTACCTTCCGTCACCTTTAGGTAAGGAAGGTATTGTCTTTGGTCAAAAAAATCGATGATGAGTTTTTACTCAATAAGCACGTTTTAGAGTTCCTAGAATACGAATTTACTATTTTTACGATGATGTCTGTATGTGTGTGTGTGTGTGTGTGTGTGTGTGTGTGTGTGTGTGTGTGTGTGTGTGTGTGTGTGTGTGTGTGTGTGTGTGTGTGTGTGTGTGTGTGTGGATGTGTGTGTGTGTGTGTGTGGATGTGTGTGTGTGGATGTGTGTGTGTGTGGATGTGTGTGTGTGTAACAAAATTTTCGTCTGCGATATCTCTAATACTACAGTTACAAAAATTATAATTTTTTCGTATACTTCTTCGTTAGGAAGAGCTGATTAGATTTTGGTTACAATTGGTCAACCGGAAGTACCATCATTTGAAGATTTTAACAGTTTTTCTTGAAAAAACTATGTTAAATATAATTTTTTCACATTTGATGTTATTATAAATATTAAAGAATATTTTATTCTCTATACGATTTGACTGCATATTATACTTAATATTAAATGGATATTGAGTTAAAAAATTATAAAGAAATTAAATTTCTTAAAGTAGCCATACCTGTGGAAACAACTACTATATTAAGAAAATTCTGATTGAAAGATGTCAGTGTCAAGTGAAATTGACATAGTGTGTCTGTTTTATAATTTTACTGGAAATATAGGATCTTTTGCTTTCTCTATGGAATTTGTATAAAATACATACAACTGCTTTAAGGTAATGTACAAGAAATAATAATAATAAATCTTTTTTTTCTGCAGATACATTACACTGTATATAGAAAACGTCACAAAATAATAATTTTCTGTATGAAATTTGCATAAAATACATGCAACTGCCGGAAGCTAATGTACAAGAAATAGAATATTTAATTTAGCAAGGAACTTTCCGTATGAAATTTGTACAAAATATATAGAACTGACGGAAGGTAATGTGCTGGCCACATCAGATTTTTTAAAATGGAACCATATTTAATTTTTACTCTAAAAAATACTTATTTTTTCTCTTCCGACTGGTATACGGGTTAATGTGTTTTAAATTTATTTTACCGTCAAAATCTTAGATTTTTCTTTATTTTTCATGATATTTTTACTTTTTGCCATTAATTTCATTGTTTTTTTTTTTCAAATAGTATTTTATTTTATTTAAATAACTTATTTCTTAACTACTCTCTTTCATAAATTAATTTTAACTCTATATTTTCAAATTAACATATGTAAGCATACCAGGTATGATTTGAAATTTTTTTAAAAACATAAAAACCTTACAGCAATCGAAAGAGAAAAAATAACCATTTTTTGAAGCAAAAATCAAATATGTGGGGCCTCATGGCCGTGTGCCTGAGTGTCCCAATGGTGGCCCTCGAAATCCGGACACCCTGTATAGCCAACTACTTAAAAACAGAACATTCCAGGTCAAAACAAATGGATGTATATCTGAAGAAAAAATACAAAAAGACGGAATACCCCAAGGTGAAATACTAAGCGTCACCCTATTCCTCATTGCAACGAATGAAATTTAAAAAAAAAACATATTACAGGAGCTACACAAACCTCATTATTTGCAGACAACTTAGTAATTTATCACAGAGGAAGGAATGCAAATGCTGTAAGAGAGAAACTCCAAGAAGCAATAAAATCCCTAGAAGACTGGTCTAAAACAACCGGATTTACTTTCTCTGAAACAAAAACTAAAGCCATGTTCATGTCATAGAAAAGAAACCAGCACTAAAAGTAAATAATACTCTTATCACTTACACAAACAATATAAAATTCCTAGATATTACTATAGACAGTAAACTAAACTGCACACAACATATATTAAACCTAAAATACGAATGTATGCAATGATTAAACATTATTAAAACAATCGACCATACTAAATGGGGACCACGGTGAGACTACATACACACCATTTATCATGCCATAATAACATCAAAACTTAATTATGCATCTATTGTTTATCGCACAGCTAAACCAACTACTCTAAAAATACTAAACACAATACAAAACACAGCACTAAGACTAGCTATTGGGGAGTTTAGAACTACCTCTACAATTAATATACACATCGAAGCAAGTGAACTCCCATTAAATCAAAGAAGAAAACTCAACTCGCTAAATTATATTACTACGAGTAGAATAGCAAAAAACCATCAGCTTTTAACAGCCTATTCTAAAACCAGTTGACTATAAATTATCAACACCTATCCAACTAAATATTATACATATACAACAGAACTCAAAATCAACATTTCCCATATCCAGAAGTTATCCTACCACAAATTTCCTCCATGGCTATACTCGCAACCCAGATATAATCTCACTGTTACCAAATACACCAAAAATGTAACTCCGCCGAGCTTTCTAAATGGCTACAAACAACAAGCTGACAGACATCCAACCTTGGCCAACCCTAGAAAACAGTAGACATCAAATACTACTAAGCAGACTCAGAACTGGACACACCTTGCTCACACACAAAAATATCTACTGACTAAAGCCGAACAAGCAATCTGTGAAAAGTGTAATGTGCCTACCACAGTGAAACATATAATTATAGACTGTCAAAAATACAATTTACAAAGCAAACACAACACACCGCAAACAACCTCAAAGACAATCTTAAAAAAGACTTAAAACTCAAAAGAAACATTATAAAATTTCTAAACAATGTAATAGTACATTAAGATACAAATTTCAAAAGACATTATTTTAGCGCACGTGCCTTTGTTAAAAACGAGCGGCTTGCCGCGAGTTTTCTAAGGAGACAAAAACAAAATAGAAAAAGTATAAAACATTTAATCAATGACAAGTTTATTCATTTGTTTTCTCATGTGAATAAAATGTATGTATACGTGCACCGAGCCACAAAAATCATCGGTACTTTTGTTATACGCTGACATAAAAGGATTAGTGCGATTATTCCAGTTGTTTTGTAATATGTAGGCTTACTTTGGACAGTAAATGAGCGAGCAAATAAAGCGAAATGGCGGTCATTACGATATCATCAATATTTTTCATAGGCAGCAAAACGTCAGCATTAATCTCCAGTTCCAATCCGTTACCAAACATGCCTGCCTTGTCCCCGCGGGCGCTGTCAAATCAACCTGATACAACCCTGTCAGATTTATAGCGGCCCGCCAGGCCCGGCCGTCTGCTACATAAAAGATAAACGATGTCATTTAACAGATTTTTTATCATTGAAGAGTCAGCCAGCGTCGAAAAGAGAACGCACAACTAGTACAAAGTAGAAAAGGAATCGATATGAATCATGGAAAAAATAGAATGTCGCCAAGTCCTCCGCCTTTGCGATTTATTGCAGGATCATCCTTGTGCAACATACATCACAGAACGCGAACACTTCTAAATTGCCGTCTTTCTAATAAGGATAATTATTGTAATTGTGTGACGTTCTGTCCGATTTCAACGCTTCACTCTTTCTTGCAAGAGAAAAGTGACGTTCAAATACCTCATTTATAACGAAGAAACCTACTTCAAATGCTTCAAGCTCAAAAATAGCATCAGAAAATTTTATTCTTTTTTGTGCTTTAAAATAATCAAACTACAGTCAAGAATCAGAATAAATAAGACATCCCAAATGTTTTAAGGTAAGAATCTAAAACGTGTAATTAGTACTTAGGAATTTTACATCTGGAATCAATTTGTATTTGTATTACTCTCCACTTAAATTTAAGCAAAATGCTGAACTATATGTATTTGTTAGTAACAAAATATTTAAATTATATCTTTGGTAATAGGGTAAAATTAATTTAAAGAGTCGTCAAACATATCCCTAATTGTCTTAATACTATTTGAAAATTTTTTTTTTTTTGGAATTAATTCACCACAATTATAATGAGCGTAAGTACGAATTAATTTTTAATAACCATAGTGAAAGGTAACTATTAATAAAAATATTTTGTTAAACTCTAATTTTTAAACTGATCACATAATGAGATTGTTTAAATTATGTTTAAGTTAGCAAGATTTTAGTATCATAAGACATTATTACTTTTGCTAAGAATTTTATGCAATTTCATGTGTAAGAATCTTACTCTAGAAGTAATTTGAAGGTAATCCATGTTATAAAACATATTTTATTGGAATTGATATTTTTCTTGCTTTAATAAACTAATGTAGGTAATAATAATTTATGAACAAAAACAAAATTCAAATTTTGTGGTAGTTAAATTCTAAAATGTTCCATTAAAAAGACTGGCTACATACTCCCTAAAGATATTAAAATATAGAAGTCTGCAATTTAATAACTCCCTTAGTTTTCCATTTTATATGACATAATTTTATCTTTTTGAAATTTAAAGTTAAATTGCTTCATAACGTAACTCTCGTTCGACAAAAATAATGTATTAAAAGTATAGAAGAGCAGGAGTATAAAAGCACAGGAAACAGGAACATATCTGTACAACGGAACGGTATGAGGTTCCCATGAATATCTCTTTTCCCCACTCGATTCATTTTCGACCCTTAAGCAAAAACAAACGGACAACAATGGACTGTCGGCTCGTATTTCATAGCCTGCTGATAATTGGAGTGTCCGGGAAATAAAATGCTTGCGATATATTCGCCACATACAACCTGCCAACGAAACTATACAACTATAGTTGTATATTCCAACATCATAGGAAAAAACTTTTACAGTTTTGTCTTGCTTTAAACAAATTTGCACAAATTATTTCAATTAATTTAATCAAAATCAGCGGTTGGTATCAGTAAACTACAACCCACGGGTTACTTAGTAACCCACGAAAACACTTGAGACTTGACGTAACCCTTGGCAAGTTTATATTTGTTTTTCTATTTCGGTGTTCTTATGTTTCTATAAAAGCACTGTTTATCAGTGAAAACACGACGTTTAGAAAATCTATAAACGTACTGTTTTTGGCGCCTTTCATGTTCAAGAGGTGGTAATCATGCTTTCATAACTGACAGATAACCTTAAAATGGTAAATTGTTTGTGTTGAAATATTACTTCTAATTGTGGATTTTTATCGTTTCTCTAGGTGATAGGACTAGAAAGAAAATAAATTTATAGCTATAGCTGTGTTAGTTAAGAAAGAATAAGAATCTGTGAAGTTAAAATTTCAACTAAAAAATTATGAAACAAGAAACAATGCGCTCAGGTTTACTTTCTCAAAATAATTAAAATGGTAAGTTTTATTTATTACAATTTAAATTTATGGTAATGCAATTTTGAATTTAATGTATTGTTATTCCAGGTAGGTTATGAAATGTATGATGCACGTTACTTGAAAATGTTATCACTGTCTACTCAATTTGTGGCGGCTACTAGCAAACAAATATGAAAAGTTGACGTTTTAATCCATGATTTGTAGTTCCACGTTGTGGCGAACTATCGAATATATGCCATATATGTTTTGTATTAAAAATTGTAAGAAAAGCTGTTGCCGTTATCTGTGCAACTGAGCAGTCAGTGTTGTAAAAATGGTGGAAAATAAAAATCATGAGCAATAAATTGTTCATTAAAGTATTTCATTATTTAAAGAGTTTTATTTATATGTTGTTTTCTCAATAAAAAGGCTTGATGGTCCACGTAACGTCCTTCAATCCCATATTCAAGTTTTATTTATGTTAATAACCAACACGAACCACCGATATGTCAAATCAGGATGGTTCATTAATAACCTTGGAGTTCATTGTATATATTGGTTTTCCTCTTTTATAATTGTATAATGCTTGATACAATGTTTTAATGTAAACAATCAGACAAAATCACAAGATACACAAACTGTCAAAATGTGAAATTTCAATTTTTACCGGGAAACGCTACCAACATAACTGATAAAAAAAACACCAACTCATATTTTTGACAACTCCTTGTTTTAAAAATCTAATTGTAAAATTACCTCAATAGAAAAAATAGTATAAAAAACATGTATCATAAGGCCTGTTGACGCACTCGTCCTTTGGAAAACTCGCCTGGCGGCTCGTTTTCCAAACTTGGACTCGTACGTTAACAGATTGCCTTATGATACTTGTGTTTTAATGTACTATTTTGTAAGAATTTATATTTATTATAACATTCATTTGATATGTCTTATGTAACTCAAATATTAATGGGGCTATCACATGTAAGCTCGTATCTTGTCGCACATTATTTGAAAATTATCACATTTCGTGCAAATTTGCTCTGTATTAAATTGTAGCATTTTCGAAAAAAATATCAACCAATTGCACAAAAATGGGACCCTGCTCCATAACAAAAAATAAGAAAATGTACACTTTATACTTGAAGTATCACTCAATAAATAGCGATTAAGATGAAAAAAACATTTTTTTGAGAATTACTTTGCGAGATATTTGAGGTTTGTTGGCAGTGTCACTGTGACGTCACATTAGTGCTACCTTTCTCTCGCTGTCTACTATAGAGCTTGTGCCAGAGAAAGGTATAGCAATAGGTGTCGCTACAGCTACTAGATAATACATAGCTGACTCGTCCGCCATAATGGAGCCAAAATGAACACAGTAAATTAATTATGAAATAAAAGTAAGTTTATGTAGTAACCATTTTTCATAATTAAATATAACTTCCATATTTGCCATATTATATTTATTTAAAATAATAAAACAAGAAAAATACTTGTTAAGATTTTTGAGGTTAGAGAAATATATATATATATATATATATATATATATATATATATATATATATATATATATATATATATATACATATATATATATATATATATATATATATATATATATATATATATATATATTGCATAAGTACCTGTAAAAATTATAACCATTTCTCAAATGATGTGCATAATTTGGAGCAGAACAACCCGTCATTGTAAATAATATCTATGATTAATAAAACTGTAGCACTCATATTGAATGATTGATGTGGCTCCAAAATGGCGGACGAGTCAGCTGTAATTTATTTAGTATCTATAGGTATCGCCGTGACGTCATGTTGCATTAAAAATCAATTAACACTTTTTAATACTACGAAATGCTTCGAAATTAAAAGAACTTTCATTTAAAGTAATAAAAAAAATCAGAGTGCAGGACCCCATTGTCAAGAGTTGGACAAAATGCATGAATATGCAAATAATATTTGACAAGTTACAGCTTCGTGACATGCGTACTTTGATACCCCCATAAATAATAAATATGTGATATTGCCAATGTGAATATAATAAAAATAATACAGGTTTTCATCGACATAAAATTACAAAGCTCATACTTTCTAAATAATTACGCCAGAGCTATAGATGTTTCTGACTTGGAATAGTGAATTAAATATAATAATTATGCTCTTTCGTTTTAACTATAGAGTGGTGGGAAGATAGGTGCAGTTTGATCTTGTATTTGATTAAATAATACCCCGATATTATCCATTTAAACAACAAGATCAAACTGTACCTATCTTCTCATCACTCTATAGTTAAAACGGATAGAATATAGTTAGTATAAAGTGTAACAGCAACCTATATTGTACATATATACCAAATTTGAAGCTGGTGTATTATTTGTTTTAGTTAAAATCATTTTTTCCGCGGTGGTGCAAAGTATGTAAAACTTTTTTACTATTAATTTGACAAGAAAAAGTTACTGATTATTTTTTTTCGATTAACATTAAGTTTGATTTTTTTGACATCTGCCCAGGCAGTAAAAATATTTTTCAATACGGCACTAAACACAGATTTACAGCTTCAGCAGTATTCATTCCTTCGGTTTTCCCTCGACAATGAAACGGCAGCCTCAACTGTAAATCTGGTATTTTGTGCCTAGTTAAACATCTTCAAACTTCCAAAAATAAAGAAATATAATTTCTGTTTGTGCCATTTTTTTTTATTTTATGTTTCAAGAAAAGTGTATGAGTACGTTTAATTTAAAAAAAAACATATAAACAAAGTGTTTGGAAAACTAGTTTAGAATCATATTTAGGCCTAAATATACAAAATTGCGCAAATTGTGAATAGTTAACTTTTGGTTAAACGAATATTTAGTTATAAGAATATTTTTCTGAAGATAGTGTAAAACTTTTTCGACATTGTTTAATATCAAGCTTCTTAATTTTCAACAATGATATTACAAGAAAGTTGATGTATTGGGTAAACATGTGTCGCCTTCCATAGCTAAATATTATTTGGTGTTCTTTGAAGAATTAGCTTTGGATGCCAAATCACACCACCATCCTTCTAAGAAATATGACACTATTACACAGTAAAAAATTACGCCCGTGTTAAATATTTAGTGTAGAATTTTAACACGTCCTTAAAATGATATTTGCACTAATTTAACTCTATGAAAATCTTATTTACACTAAAATATATAGTGTTATAAAAATGACGTCACACACTCAAGTGTTAAGGAAAATAGTGTTAAACAAAATTTGAACACTAGGACAGTGTAACTATAGTGTTATGTATTTATAAAATTAAAATTAACACTACTTTAGTGTGAAAAGAACACTATTCATGTGTTTCGAACACTACTCTAGTGTGAACGTTTTAAAACCATTCGTAAACAGACAATCCGTGTTGCAGCAAGTTGTTATTAGTATTACTATTATTATAAGAAGAAATTCATTAAATTTAAATATAATGGTGAAATTGTATGGGCCAAATCCAACAATAATATCTACGAGGAATATGAAGAAATATGTAAGTATTTTACAATTTATTGTAAACATTCTAATTGTAGCCAGGCATGTCCAGTTTAATTAAAATGTTATTAATAATAATTTCATAGGTGCAAAGCACATATTGGGATTGGGATCTACAAATCAGAGCGATACTTGCTCTTTTACAAATGCTCCCTGCTACCGCAAAAGGACGTACAAATAGCAGGCGCGAAAATATTATTACATTCCAAAAAAGTTAATCGTTTTCAAACAGGTAATGTTTAATTTTGTTTTATGTACTGTAATATTAAAACTAATAAATTTTAGGTAAACGTTGGAAATCAACTAATCAGACATTCTTAATAGCCGAGGGACCTTTCCTGTCGTCAATAACGCAATATTTCGTGTGTGTGGTGTGTGGACAACAAATGCATTCCCTGTCCAGAGAAAATCACTAGTGCGAAAGCATTTGATATATTATTTATGGCCCATTTTGTTTTTCCAGCAGAATACGACATTTCACTCTCCACTTTATGGTATTTTTTACAAATTTATATTTTTAATATTAAGGATAAAGTACACAAATAGAAAATTTTAATCCTGATAAAAAATTAACTCTTTTCAAATGGCTAAAAATTGGGTACTTGAATAAGAAAAATTTTTTCGTTTGTACAAGTTTTAATTTTCTTAATAATTTACCAATTTAAAAAAAAATAGTAGAAGTTTTTATTTTAGACTCCATTTCTTTGTTAATTACAAATTTGTACAGAACGCTATCCTTTGATAATCATTATCATGCTTATAAAATCAGAAAACTTAATCAGACAATAAATGTAATTAATGTAAAAACTTTACTTTCTAAAGAAACTTATGAATCAAATCAGAATTGTGTGTCAACCGATGAATATATTGTCCCAAAACACACTTTTTGCTTTTAACAAATTATCATTGCATATAGTACAGTGATGTTAATTATTTTTTTGTTTCTTTTATATATACATATAAGTATATTGACTGTTTTCCTTAAGACTGATTTTATAGACAGTATGTTATTTATTTTGTAAAATAAAATATTTTTAATTAAATCGATTTCTGAATTTTCTTCTCTAACACTAACACACATTAACACTATTTTATTTATTTACACTATTTACAACACTACATAATGCATTTCATTGACACTAGCCCTTAATATTTTAACACTAAGTATTTTATAAGTTACACTAAAAATTACACTATATATATATACACTACGTACTTTTCTAAATAACACTATACTTACACTATGGTAACACTGAAATATTATATTTTTTACACTAACTTTTTCTTTAACAAACACTAGTATAACACTATTGTTTGACACTACACACAACACTAATTTAACACTATATTTTAGTGTATAAGAAGCACTACCGTAAGTGTCAAATGACACTAAAAATATACACTACAAGTAGTGTTATTTTTAGCACTAAAAATAGTGTGGACCTGATGGTACACTAGTTAGTGTTACTATAGTGTTTAAATTTTTTTTGTGTGTAAATGCCTAATGAGAAGAGCTTCAGATATATGTCATCCTGACAATTTAGATAAAAGAAATAAAAGAAATTAAAAATATTTTTATGAAGAATGGATTTTCTATTACTTCAATAAAAAGATGTCTAAAACAAAAAAGAACAATAAACAATGCTAATGAAAGAAACGTAAGTATGCTACACTTCCTTTTGTTAAAAACGTCAGGGACAAGATTCGTGTAAAATTCTTCGTCAGAAGAACATAAAGATTTTGTTTTCTCCATATGCTAAACTTCCACATATGTTGAGACAAGTAAAAGACTTCATCCCTCTAAGATGTCAAGGATTTACCAGATTCCATGTGTGCGGGAAAGTTTACATCGGTCAGACTGGTAGAACTATTTCTGCAAAATTGAATAACACCAGCGATCGATCATATTGAACCAATCTGCGAAATCGTCAGTATGCGCAAGAGGAATTTCACAAAAAAATCGATGAAATCAGAATTATTGCAAAACCTATACGCCTCAACAACATATTAATTAGAGAAGCCATGGAGATTTTTCAAACCTAGAATAATAATCTCAATCAATGTGGCCTAGGTTACTTATTGCTATTATTTTGTGATTATTTATATATGGTTTTCCTTGAAGAAGGCAGCAGTGTGGCTGCCGAAACGTTGGGTTTAAATAAAATACAAAACATTATTGTTAATTAGAAAATTTATAATTTTAACTAAAATATTGTATTTAAAAAAAAAATATTATGTCTAATCTCTAAATATGTAGGTACCTACAAAATTTCTAATTTGTGCAAAATTTTAAATTTAAACTAAGATTATATTTCTTTACAACTTTTTTAAGTAACATTTTTGTGTATTTTTAATTTTCAAGTAGGTACCTAGGTAGCTTCATAAGTACCCACCTTTTCATAAATATTAAAATTAGAAATTATCAACATTTTGGCAAACCTGTATCAAATCTATATATTTTTAGTAGTTTCGAGACACAAAAAATTTATAACGAGTATTTTTTTGTCATATTAATAATAAAACAGTTTTTCATATGCTACAACCAAAATTAAAGGCAACAATTTATTTGTTCTGTATATTATTTAAATGAACAGTATTTTTTATAAATGTCTAGTATTAGTAATAAATGTTCAGTAATATAATACTTGTACAGTATTAAAAATAAATGTTGTCTTAAATGATATTTGTTCAATATTAATAACAAATGTTCAGTTCAACTATTTAAATAAAAGTTCAGTATTACTAATAAATGCTCAGTATTAAAAGTAAATATTCAGTAAAATAATATATGTTCAGTATTTAAATTAAATGATCAGTATTAATAATAAATGTTCAGTAAAGTAATAAGTGTTTAGTATAAATAATAAATGTTCAGTTAAATAATATTTGTTCAGCATAAATATTGAATGTTCAATAAATTTATAAAATAAATCAATTCATTGTCAGAAATACCAACGCCCATCGACGTCGCGGCGCATGGCGTCCTTTTTAAATTTTCATCAATTCTCAAAACCACACATCGGATTATTGGGAATCAACTTCAACGGGATGGCGAAAGATATCGACGTCCATTTTAAATAGTAATCAAATATTTATTAGGGTTACAGGGTCCTACGGAACTAATATTTTTCCAACATTAAATTCCATACCCTCCTTCATCCCAGTTAAATTCACGGTGAATAAAGTTCTTGCCGTCCCTGAAAAGTTAGGGTTATTATATTAAGCGTTGATGGGATCGCCAGAGCAGCGGTTTGTATATAACAATAATAATAATAATATTTATTTATTTCCTCTGATTTTTTTACACAAAATTATGGAAATCGTCAAATAAACATAATACGACTAAAATTACAAATTTTTGCAGTGGTTTACATAGTCATTTGTAGAATAAAAGAAGTTTTCGATTTTTTTTTTAAATTTATCTTTAAAACTTTTTATTGTTACCGATAACTTTATTTCAGAAGGTAAGTTATTGTAATATTGCATTCCTTTACATTCAGGAGAGTTTCTGGCAATCATTAATCGTTTATTTGGCACTATGAAATGATTTTTGTTTCTATTATGTACGTCCCAATGAGTCTTAAATTGTCCCTTCATGGCAAAGTTAAAATATTATATTTTATAAAATATTCTTTGCAAGATGTTCGCAAGGGGGCTTTAGCAATACATCTGAGTATCCTCTTCTGGAACAAATACGTCTTTGAGGGGTGGTGATGAACCCCAGAAGCAAATGCCATAAGATTAATACGGAAGAATCAGTTCTTAAATTTTATGAAATCTTGCGTTCCGCTATAGACACTTTTGTTCCCAAAAAGCGCTTATCTCATAAGTCCTATCCACATTGGTATAGTACTGAACTAATTAAGCTAATTAAAGAAAAACATAGATTGCATAAAAAATTTAAGAGATTCAAAAATAATGCTGATTATATTAAGTTTTCCTCATTAAGAAAACAGGTAAAGAATTTAACACGTACTTGTTACGATAAATACATTTCTGATATTGAACAGGAAATACCTAATAATTCGAAAAAGTTTTGGTCGTTTGTATCCTCTGTGAAAAAACAAAATATACCTAGTAACATGAATTTTAATAGTACCAGTTCTAGTAATGGTAAAGATATTTGTAATATGTTTGCTGAGTATTTCCATTCGGTCTTTTTGAGCAATAGCAGTCCCATAAAGACATATGCTGATAAATTCTGTGAAACTTGTATCGATCTTAGTTTGTTTAGTGTTTATGAAGATGAGATATACGACTTGATGTCATCTCTTGATGCCAATAAAGGAGCAGGTTCAGATGGGACTCCTAGTTATTTCATTAAAAATTGTGCCATATCTCTAAGTAGTCCACTATCCATAATTTTTAATAAATCGCTTGCTGAAGGTCAGTGTCCCAGCCCATGGAAAACAGCTGTAATTGTTCCTGTTTTTAAGACTGGTTCACGAAATTCTGTTGACAGTTATCGTCCTATATCCAAACTATGTATTTTTGAAAAAATTCTTGAAAAAATTATTTACAAGCGCTTATTCTCCGCATTCAAGCGAGTTATAAATACAGAACAACATGGTTTCTACAGTGGGCGATCTGTTGACTCTAATCTTGTTGAGTTCACAGATTATATACTGTTAACTATGGACAATAATACACAAGTAGATGCTGTATACACTGACTTCAGCAAGGCATTTGACAGAATAAACCACGGTGTTTTAATAGATAAACTTACAATGTATGGTGTACATGGCTCTCTATTAAAGTGGTTTACATCATACTTAAGTCATAGGCAACAGTATGTTACAGTGAATGGCTTCAATTCTGATATATATCCCGTAACCTCTGGAGTACCTCAGGGATCTCACCTTGGACCCCTCCTTTTTATAATATTTATTGATGATATCAATTTATGTTTTCAAAATTCAAAATTTATAATGTATGCTGATGATCTTAAGGTATATAAAAAAATTGTTTCCTCGGCTGACTGTCTTAGTCTTCAAGAAGATCTTAATAGACTAAATATTTATCTTAAGGAGAATGACTTATGCATCAATTATAGTAAATGTTCTATTATCTCTTTTTCACGTAGTAGAAATTTATTTGAATTGAACTACAATATTGATGGAAATGATATCAGTCGTGTATCTCAAGTCAAAGATCTTGGGATCGTTTTAGATAAGAAATTAATTTATGACATACACATTGACCGCGTAGTTAAAAAGGCATATAAAATGCTTGGATTTATATTGCGAGTTGGTTCAAACTTTAAAAATCCAACCACTCTTGTTCATTTATATTATACGTTTGTTAGATCTCAACTGGAATTTGCCGTTGTATGTTGGTCGCCACATTATCAGATATATGTGAATAGAGTGGAGGGTATCCAGCGTAAATTTATTTCTGCATTAAACTCTAAATTTCCAAATAATTCAATTTATTTCACCACTTTACAAAAACGTAGAGAGATGTTGGACTTAATTTTTCTTTACAAAATTATTAATGGTTATATTGATAGTCCAACTCTCTTGAGTAAAATATCGATGCGTGTACCCTCTTACTCAACTCGTTTATCTGATACTTTTTCTGTAAAAATGTATAGGACTAATTCTGCTATGTTTTCCCCTTTAAATCGCCTGTTGTGTCTTTATAATAATTTATTTTCTCTTTCTAATGTTCCTGATATATTTAGTTGCACTTTGCGTTCATTTAAGCAGTCTGTAAAAAATAGTCTCACTCATACTTATACTACTACATTATTGTAAATTTGTATCTCCTTTACTTATGTTGTTAATCTTCACCTTATTTCATTGTCTGTAACAGAAGTTATGTATTTCATTGTATTTATTTGTGCTGTACTGTTATTGGGACCTTGTCCTGTTGTACGGCCACTTTATAAATAAATAAATAAATAAATAATATATATTCAACTTTAGCATGATAGAACATCAGTAGCTCTCCTTCATTTAAAATATAAATTAAATGTCTCACATGGAAACACGCTCTGTTCAGCACAGAGATAACGTGAGAGCAATGGAGCTTCCATATCAAATTTTCATCCATATGTAACCCTAGAAATTTTGTTCGGGGTACTCTTTTGAGCGGATTATCATTTACAATAATCGATAAATCAGTGTTACACGAGCTTTGATAAGTGTGGAATCTCAGAAAGTGCGTTTTAGTTGGGTTCAGGTACATACAGTTACTAGACAGCCATGAAGATAGCTGATTCATGGTTTCGTTGCAAATATCAACAATATCCCTGTCACATTTACTGGATATAGTTACTGATGCATCGTCTGCATAAAGTGTTATAAGACAATCATTCTGTACAAAGTCATTAAGATCATTTAAATATAATATAAAAAGAATGGGAGCTAAAACTGTACCTTGTCCGACTCCGGTGTTTGAATAAAGATATTCAGAATGACAGGCTGAGCCATTTTCAGTTTTGATGGAGACAAATTGTTTTCTATTATTAAGAAAACTATAAAGCCAATCCAAAGGCGCACCTCTTATACCCATTTGTTCAAGTTTACTAAGTAACCTATTATGACTTACACAGTCAAAAGCTTTGCTTAAGTCACAAAAAATGCCAACCGGTTGTTCACCCTTTTCTAAATGTTAAATAGATGTTACATAAAAATCATTTACGGCATGTACTGTTGATTAATTGGGACGAAAACCGTATTGGTTGCTTTTTATAAATTTAATTTTACTTAGGTAAGATTCTAAACGATGTAGATAACAATATTCATAAATTTTTGAGAAAATAGAAGTAATCGATATCGGTCTGTAGTTGTCTAAAATTTCTTTATCACCTTTTTTATGAAGTGGAATTTCTTTCCATAATTTAAATCTTTCTGGAAATCTTCCACATTCAAAAGAAAGATTAACCAGATACACTAAAGGTTTAATAGTGACTAACAATACTGTTTTTATTAAGAAAGCATGCAGGTATTTCATCAGGTCCTGAAGATTTCTTGTTTTTTAACTTGTTATAGTAATGAAAGCATTTCTACTTCGGTATATGGTAATAGAGCAAAACTATTTAATTGACTGAGATTGCAATGACTATTATTTGAATTATTTCCTGCACAACTTTGAATATTTTTAAAAAATATTCAGAGGAACATCTCTAAAGAATTGGTTAAAAAATTTTGAGATGGCTACCGGATCATCTATCACACTATCTTCATTTTTAAGTGAGAGAATGGGACTAGAGGTGTTCTTCTTGTTAGATATTTCATTAATGACTTGCCACGCACTACGGCATATGTTGTCTGCTGCCATGATTTTGGTTCGGTAATATGATTTTTTTGTGTTAGCAACCAGAGGAGAATGTTCAGGTTTTGTTTGTTTATATAGAGTAATTAGTTACGGATATTTTTGTTGCATCTGAAATAAATCCTTTACTTTATTACTAGATTCCCGAATTGCTTTGTTCACCCAAAGTTTATCATTTTTGCAAATTGTTCTCTTAATTGGAAAATTAATGTAAAAATAGTGCATAAAAATATGAAAAAAGTTATTGAAAGCATCATCAGCGTCCAATATTGAAAACAAATTAGTCCATTCTTCATTTTCTAGATCATAATAGAATTTCTGAATATTATGCTTGGCAAAACTCCCCTCTATATGAAAGTATTTCTTTGTGAGATACGGGTAAATTTGAGTGTCAATAGTCATATATATATATATATATATATATATATATATATATATATATATATATATATATATATATATATATATATATATAGTTAAATGGATAACGGTGTAGCAGTCAAGGAGATGGAATTTTTTTTAAATCAATACACTCTTTTAAGTTATTACCAAGCTTTCGGAAACTAATTTATTCCTTCATCGGGGCACTATAAACAATATGACAATGATGTAATTTTACAAAATTGTACAAACAATGGTTACAAGTTTATTATAATTAACTTACTACTTGTTGAGGTTAAGATGAAAGCATAACAGCCTCAACAAGTAGTAAATTAATTATAATAAACTTGTAACCATTGTTTGTACAATTTTGTAAAATTACATCATTGTCATATTGTTTATAGTGCCCCGATGAAGGAATAAATTAGTTTCCGAAAGCTTGGCAATAACTTAAAAGAGTGAATTGATTTAAAAAAAATTCCATCTCCTTGACTGCTACACCGTTATCCATTTAACTGTTGTCTTAACTGATCAGTCGAGATCACAAAAAACGTATATATATATATATATATATATATATATATATATATATATATATATATATATATATATATATATATATATATATATATATATGCATTTTGCATATAGATAACAGTGAAATTTTTAATTTTAAACATTTATTTTTATTTGTGCACTGTCTAAGCAGTACTAAAGCGAAAGTTTACTGGCTACTAACATAAAAAACTAATACAATGGTCGGAATTTCGTGTGTGTGTGTGAGTTTCGAGCGTTAGGTTAGGTTATGGTTTGTTATTTTTACAAATATTTAAAAAGATATTGTAATTAAATCGCGATAAATTTATCGTAAATCGTTAGGTTAGGCTAGATTAGGTTAGGTTCCCAGATAGCACAAATCTTCTCAGAATATTCTGAGAAAGTCCTATATATGTCTTCTATATTCCAAATATCTCAGGAATGTCCTAAGAATATTACGAATATAATGGTATATTACTGTAATATTCAAGCTAGAATATTCTATGATTATTTATTTTAATATGATCAGGATATTCTTATATTATTCCAGAATATATGGGAATATTTCAAATATATATCATTGAGAATATTCTCCGCATAATATATTAAAATCAATTTTGGAGGGAGTATTTACTTTGGAGCTATTTTTGCGTTCTTAATGCGAGATAGGCTTAATATTTATATATAATTATTGTGTTACATTTCACATTATTTACGTTAATAGTATTTTATCTATCACCATGCTGACTTGTTCCTCAGTTTTGGTTTGAAATAGTGGTGCTAAACTAAGTAAAGCTGTTAGATTTACAATAATTTGCGTGCGTTTTTAAACAATACCCAACTATAAAAATTTTATTTTTCATTTCCACGGTAATTTCATAAATATTAGTGTACCTACAACAAATAATTATTCTATATTTCTTTCATTCTTATTTCCTCATATTTGTATTTTTTCTACGTTATGGTTTATTTGTATCATTCGTCGTTGCTAAGGTAACAATACATGCATATTCACTCCTAAACGTTAGTAACTTTTGTTTATTAATCAGCTCAAATTAGAAGGGTTTCAATAATTTGGGATAAGAAACAAGCAAGTACATTATATTTACATATTATATGCTGCATCACTATTTGGCATTTATATTATTTGCTGATTAGATTTATGTAAACAATACCCAAACATAAATTTTAGTATTTATTATAACGGCAATTTTAAAAATATTTGTGTAACTACTATAAATAATTATTCTACTATTTATTTAATGTTTATTTCATCATATTTGAATTGGTTCGATTTGTTTGTATCGTTCGTTGTTGCTATGGTAACATCCATGGTTTGTAGTCTGTAGCTTCTGCATCTCATATCTCATCTGTAGCTGTAGCCCGCCCGAGACACAGCGTTTGTTGATTACTCAGCACAAATCACAAATTTAGACACTAACACTCTGACTACTCAGTAATAATTTGGGATAAAAAAAAAGTAAGTACATTGCGTTTATATATATACTGTATAAACTGCATAACTGTTTGTATAATCTGTTGATTAGGTATTCTATACCAAGTCCAAACATAGAAAAAAAACTGTTTATGTCTGCAAGATGGCATAGGATTAAATGAACAAGAGAAACTGAAGTAAGTAATTTTACCATTTTACTATATTTATAGCCTTTGGCAATAATTGAATGCACTAATTTTTATATCCTTATTTTAGACTAGCGACCCGAGAGCAAAAACTTAATGCCCATCAAAATTAGCGACATAATCTTGAGAAATTAATTTTTCAAGAAGGTGAAGTATACTCTCTGTAATTATATACAAATTCGTATTAACATATTTTTCAATTTTAGATATAAATATACGTGTGTAGATCGTGACACTACTACTTCAATATGTATGTATATTTATTAGCCACAAAAACATTGAACTTAGATGTCTACCTCTGGGAGTTCCATGGAAAAGTAAAAAAATACACTTTTTTATATGAGTGCACGAAACACGAATGTAATTTTTATTTTTAATGAATATATGTATATCTATAAATGTGTAGACTATTCATTATCTCCCATATAATATCCTAGAATATTCCAGTGAATATATTATGAAGGAATGAGGAATATGTTTGTTTATTTCCCAGAATATACATGAAATATTCCGTAGGATATTGTGCGGATCATCAGGGAATATTTTTTTTCGAGACATCAACATATTCCTGGAATATTCTCTATATATTCCAGAACATAAATAGGTAATTCCTGGAATATTCAAATATTCTTAGAAAATATTCATAGCATATTCATGGTATATTTTTGTGCTATCTGGGTTATGAAGCGTAATGGTGCCGGTTTCTTTAGTTTGCCCGAAGGGCCGTTAGCGATGAACTTACTTAAAAGCAACTATTGTAACCTAATATAAATTATTTTCGATATATTTATTCAATTATGAACTAAACAAAAAAAATTATGTATATATTTTAAAAAATATTTTTTAATGAACAAATATGAAAAAAAACTGAACAGAAATATTTTTTACTGAACAAAAATACTGAACAAAATAGTTATTTATGATATAAGTGTTAAAAATGGTATTTTATTTTGTGAGAAGGAAGTTTGGAACACGACGCGAACTTCGAACAAAATAAAATGACTTTTAATACAAATATCATTCACTATTTTTTCTACAAACACATTTTTACCTTCCGTCACCTTTAGGTAAGGAAGGTATTGTCTTTGGTCAAAAAATTCGGTGGTGAGTTTTTGATGAATAAGCACGTTTTAGGGTCCCTAGAATACGATTTTACTATTTTTACGATGATGTCTGTATGTGTGTGTGTGTGTGTGTGTGTGTGTGTGTGTGTGTGTGTGTGTGTGTGTGTGTGTGTGTGTGTGTGTGTGTGTGTGTGTGTGTGTGTGTGTGTGTGTGTGTGTGTGTGTGTGTGTGTGTGTGTGTGTGTGTGTGTGTGTGTGTGTGTGTGTGTGTGTGTGTGTGTGTGTGTGTGTGTGTGTGTGTGTGTGTGTGTGTGTGTGTGTGTGTGTGTGTGTGTGTGTGTGTGTGTGTGTGTGTGTGTGTGTGTGTGTGTGTGTGTGTGTGTGTGTGTGTGTGTGTGTGTGTGTGTGTGTGTGTGTGTGTGTGTGTGTGTGTGTGTGTGTGTGTGTGTGTGTGTGTGTGTGTGTGTGTGTGTGTGTGTGTGTGTGTGTGTGTGTGTGTGTGTGTGTGTGTGTGTGTGTGTGTGTGTGTGTGTGTGTGTGTGTGTGTGTGTGTGTGTGTGTGTGTGTGTGTGTGTGTGTGTGTGTGTGTGTGTGTGTGTGTGTGTGTGTGTGTGTGTGTGTGTGTGTGTGTGTGTGTGTGTGTGTGTGTGTGTGTGTGTGTGTGTGTGTGTGTGTGTGTGTGTGTGTGTGTGTGTGTGTGTGTGTGTGTGTGTGTGTGTGTGTGTGTGTGTGTGTGTGTGTGTGTGTGTGTGTGTGTGTGTGTGTGTGTGTGTGTGTGTGTGTGTGTGTGTGTGTGTGTGTGTGTGTGTGTGTGTGTGTGTGTGTGTGTGTGTGTGTGTGTGTGTGTGTGTGTGTGTGTGTGTGTGTGTGTGTGTGTGTGTGTGTGTGTGTGTGTGTGTGTGTGTGTGTGTGTGTGTGTGTGTGTGTGTGTGTGTGTGTGTGTGTGTGTGTGTGTGTGTGTGTGTGTGTGTGTGTGTGTGTGTGTGTGTGTGTGTGTGTGTGTGTGTGTGTGTGTGTGTGTGTGTGTGTGTGTGTGTGTGTGTGTGTGTGTGGATGTGTGTGTGTAACAAAATTTTCGTCTACGATAACTCTAATACTACAATTCCAAAAATTATAATTCTTTCGTATTCCTCTTCCTTGCATCCGTATGAAGAGCTGATTAGATTTTGGTTATAATTGGTCAACCGGAAGTGCCGTTATTTGCAGATTTTAACAGTTTTTCTTGAAAAAACAATGTTAAA
The DNA here is from genome assembly GCA_963082715.1 of Harpalus rubripes. Taxonomy (NCBI): domain Eukaryota; kingdom Metazoa; phylum Arthropoda; class Insecta; order Coleoptera; family Carabidae; genus Harpalus; species Harpalus rubripes. Next base: position 36,848,749 of record OY720451.1, on the reverse strand, counting down.
TATCATTTTTTCACATTTAATGTAATTATAAATATTAAAGAACATTGTATTCTCTATCCGATTTGACTGCATTTTATACTTCATATTAAATGGATATAGAATTATAAAATTATAAAGAAATTAAATTTCATAAATTAGCCAGCTATGCTAGAAACAGCTACTATATTAAGAAAATTCTGATTGAAAGATGTCAATGTCAAGTTCAATGACATATTCGTAGTATATTTGTGTTAGGATCTTTTTGCTCGAAATTTTCTGTATGAAATTTGTTTAAAATACATACAACTGTCGAAAGATAATGTACATACAAGAAATTTATAATCTTTTGCAAGGAACTTTCTGTATGGATTTTATAAAAAATACATACGCATTTACGAAAATTCTACCGGTAGATACCGCATCTACCGACTGTGTTTGAAAACACTACCGGATTCATGAAGAATCTAATCTCAAAAAAAGGTAGTGATGCAAAGCGAAGCGTGCGCGGTAAAAGTGGAAATGTGTTCAAAGTAGGACTCTGCTCATTTTGTGAACTACGTCAAATTTCTAACCTGTTTTAAATTTTCATATTTTTTCGTAGATTATGGATCTCCCCTGTTTACCTACCACTTGCGTTCTTAAAATATCGATTCCAGTAGCTATAAACTAATAAAAGCTGTTTACCGGTAACAGTTTGCCGGTAGAATTTTCGTAAATATATAACTGACGGAAGGTAATGTGCTGGCCACATCAGATTTTTTCATTTAAATTTGTATTTGTAATTTTTTTTTTTTTGACATGTCAAACATGTCTATTTGTTGTTCCATTCGTCATTACCAAGGTAATTTACTTTTAACACTAGAATTAAAATATTGCATTTTTAATTGAAGTATGCCGTGTTAAAAATTCAATTTTTAATAGTGCTTGTAGAAAAAATATTTTATTACTGAGCAAATATGATAAAATACTGAATAACAAATATTTTTTACTTATTAATAATACTGAAAAAATATGATAAAATACTAAACAAAATATATTTTTTTACTGAACAATTATTATTTAAACTGAACATAAAATACAAAACAAAATCAAATAAAATATTGAGCAAAACTGAATAAAATAATGAACGCTTACGTGCCAAAATTTAACACTTACTACTGAATTTGATATACGATCCTAAATAATTGTACCACCATTAAAATTTACAATTACAGTAACATTATCTTATATTAGCCTATGTATTTGATAACACAAATTGGTACACATAAATGGAAAATATAATGTTATATTGATTAATTTATAAACATTTTATTATAAACATATTTTTTTACTCAAATGTTACGAATGAAGTACATTCAAAAACCAGTGAGTAATGAAACTTTCAAAATTTGTTAACTTAGTGACAGAATAACTTAATTAACGCAAACTGAAACAAACCCTGCAGCACGTTTAAAGAATCTAATTACAATTACTATCAATCATTCTTTAATTAAATTAATTAATACAAGAAACAAGTAGGAGAAAGAGAGTAAACGAGAACAAAGAATAACATTCCAACTTTTATATTAGTGGATCAAAAACGAGATTCTGCAAAAGTCACCGAAACTCGACTATTGAATCCCATTACAGATTTGTGATCAACTCTACAGTAAAGTTACTGGAATTTTTTCGACTCTGCGAGAAGAGATACTACTACATAGGCAAATTCCAGAATAAATTACGCGTAAATTGACTATGCAGAATTAATCAAGTCAACTGATTTAAATTTTAAATAAAGCATACTTTTTTTCGCACAATATCCAATGGATCTTGCTCTCTTGCAACTGTTTCTGAAAATAAACAAAACAAAATTCACTCACAAACTATTTATATTATAATCATGCAATCCATTTTAACTGTCATTTATATAATTTGTTTTTAATATATGATTTAAAGCCGCTCATTCATATACTGGAAATTAAATTTTTATTTAATTTACACAGTTCAACTGCATATACAGGGAATTTATTTTAACGTGCAACATATAGTCAATCACTTCCATGGTTACTACACACTACTGTCAAAAAATGACAGCAATGTAATATTTGTCCATTTTAAAATGCAACATACAAAAATTTGTAGTTATGTATTTTAAATAGTAACTTCCAATAAATTAGCCCACATACTAATAACAAAAAATCAAAACTTTAATGTAGCACATCTTAACAAACTCTGGCTTACAAAAATTTATAATTTTAATGTAATATATGATCAAAATTCAAAAATAGCTCCATCCACACTGAGTCAATATCCTAGTCGCTCTTAGAAAGAATTGACACCATTTGTGATGTGTTCTGGAGCTATCTCCTGTGCGGCAATATTATTTATAATGTTGCATTTTAAAATGGACAAATATTACATTGCTGTCATTTTTTGACAGTAGTGTGTAACCATGGAAGTGATAAACCATATGTTGCATTTTAAAATAAATTCTCTGTATATCAAAATTAGATTCATAAGCTAATTTTCATAATAAATAAAGGAAACTTTATTTTATCAATATGGATTAAATAAAATATTGAGTTGTATATTAAATAATATTGTTTACGCTGATAAAAGCAATTATATGAAAATATTTTTCTCTTTGTTTTAAAATATATGGAAAATAATCTGCAACAAATAAATTATTTTATAGGTACTTTTATTATTAAATTATAAAAACTATTAGTTATGCAAACAAACACACTTAAATATTTCAAAAGATTTTTTTTAAGTGAAGGAAAATATTTCTGTACCTAATAATGAAATAATGTAAATAAAAAAATATTCGTTACATTATAACTTATTTAATACAAATACAATTTATTTAAATAGCATTCGCACAATTTTGGTATTGTTTTTCCTGGATAAACAACTAATAATTTCTATGCATATTAAATTAACAAGGTTATAAAAGACTCCTACTAGTTCTAGAATTTTAGCGAATCGGAATAACCTTAACATTACATTTTTATATTGTACTACTATTTTCAGTTTTTTTCCTTTTCCTGTTTCTATATATGTTAGGCTGTCATAAATAAATTTTACACAAATGTACTACGTATAAAAATATGTTGAGTGGAATATAAAGTAAATTATGTGATAGCTTAGTTCCTGTTTTCACCGTCGCCTTGTGTTATCCTTTGGCACTAGTGGAGCATGATGGATGACACGCGATTTTAAAATGATCGCAAAAATAGGAAAATGTGAACGCTGCAGGAATAAAAAGATAGTTTTAGGTTAATGCACTTTGTATGTAAATAGAAGCGTTAGTAAAATGTAGGTCTGGTCGTATGTTCTAATGTCGTTTACGTTAGAAGGGATAATACTTGTTGTAAATAACTTTTCTGAGGTACTAAACTATTATTGCTTATATATGGTAATGTGTTAGAAATTTTAATAAAACTGTTCTAAACTGCGAACTATAAATTGATGAATAACATTAAATTTGTAGTGTATAATGTTTTAACTTTATTATACACTAGTTTCAACTTTCAGTACCATAAATTTATATTGAGATTGTGAACATGTTATTTTAAATTTAAAAGTTATTAAATACAAAATAAAACATGATACAGTAAGTACTTGAGTTTTTGCCTACTTACCCACATCATATATATATACCGGGTGGAACATCATACCTGTGTACATAGGCGATTCATATGAGAAAAACAGTTTTTTCGTGCCCATTGCTCCCCAAATTATTTTAGACAAAAATGCTTCAAATAAATGTTGTAGAGCATAAAATTCTGCATCTAAATCAATAAACAGAATTACTTTTACATGCTTTGTAACGACACAAATTAAATAAGAAAATATTGAAAATTACGTTGAAAATATCAAATAGCCATGGAATTGAAACAAAAATAGAAACAAATAAATAGGTAAATTAAATTCATACAAAAATCTCCATACCTATTATTACGACAATGGACCTTTCCAATTTAAGGGCTATCTCTTTCTATCGCTGCAAATAGTAAGAAAATGGCGCGAACAACTGCCAGTTGGGCTGTCAAACGAAACGTCAAAAATATTGCAGTCATTAAAATACCTGTATTCTCAGTGAAAATTTGCATCGTTAGACATTTTGCCTTCAATAAAAGCTTTTGTAACTTATTCGATAAGATTTTTTAAAGTTATCTTACATTTTACGTCTAATTTTTTTAGAATCAAACGTCATAGATCTCAGTTGTTCTTACTATGCGCAGATCTCCATTGCGCATATCTTCTATCTCTTTAAATTGGAAAGGTCCATTGTACATTTCAATGAAATATTTATTTTTTATAGGATTTTTATTGAAAATCTTTTTAAATTGGAAATAATTCATGTAAACATTAAGACCTATCTACTACAATTCAAATTTCAAACAGTAATTCTCTGAATAAAATAATCACTACAATTTATTATTATAACAAATATTCGAATAATCCTCCGTTTTCAGCCAAGCAATAACCAAGTCTATTGTAGAATGAATTTCTTACATTAGCGAGCTGCCTATTTGTGATTAAGGCGCTCTCCTCCATGATAGCTTCTCTCAATGAATTAATATTTGGGTGGCGCTGCTTATAAATTTTACATTTAAGATGACCCCATAAAAAAAAGTCGCAATGTGCTAAATCAGGAGATCTGGCTGGCCAATTTAAAGTTCCACCACGACCAATCCAGCGATTTGGAAATGCTTGGTTTCAATAATCTCTAACACTTACTCCGAAATGAGCTGGGCAGCCATCTTGTTGAAACCAAACCTCCTGATTTTCGCGCGCTACGCTGTCTAATGCAGGGCCGATCTCATTAATCAAGAGTTCTAAGTATGTTTCAGAATTTAAGTTGCCAACGATCTCAAATGGTCCAATAATATTGCTATTAAAAATGCCTGCCCAGATATTAATTTTTTGAGGATATTGCGTTCTGGTGGTAACATTTAATCTTGGATTTTCTAGAGCCCAGTGCCTATCATTTTGAACGTTTGGTTCAATGTTTAATGTAAAAGTACACTCATCGGTAAAGCAAATAGATGGAAGAAAATCACGATCCCGATTTGCTCGTTCTTGCATATCTTCACAAAAAACTCGCCTACTTTCTTCATCAATGGGCGAAATGTCTTGATGGCATTGCATCTTATAAGGGTGGTATTTATGTTTTTTTAAGAATGCGCAATACAGTAGAATGAGCAATCTCACATTCCTGCGCTTATATTCTTGAACTTAATTTAGGATTAAAATTTATTAATTCCAGAACTCTTTGTTCGTTTTCTAAATTAATGCGATTACTTTTATTTCCTATAAATAAAGATATGATTTGTTTGTAAATCTCTTAAAAAATATTCAAATTTAAATTTACCTGTACTATTTTCCGCCGCAACACTTGCCGTGGATTCAAATTTTTGAACATACGCGCGTATTGTTGTAGCGCTTGGAATTGGCCTATTTGGAAATTTCACGGCGAATAAATCTCTAACTATACGTAAACAATTTCCACTATAAAAAGTTTTTATTATAAAAACCCTTTCTTCGTTAGAATAAACTGAATTCATTTTGATATTTTACCGTCAAATTAGTTATTTATCTGTCAAACGTCAGACATTTACTTTATTTCTTATTTAATTTCTGTCGTTACAAAGCATGTAAAAGTAATTCTGTTTATTGATTTAGATGCAGAATTTTATGCTCTACAACATTTATTTGAAGCATTTTTGTCTAAAATAATTTGGGGAGCAATGCGCACGAAAAAACTGTTTTTCTCATATGAATCGCCTACGTACACAGGTACGATGTTCCACCCGGTATATATATATATATATATATATATATATATATATATATATATATATATATATATATATATATATTAAAAAAAGTATTCGTAGTAACTGTAAACTTAATGATATATAAAATATACTTAAAGCTGGATTATCTCGTCAAAAATAGTAAAATTTTCGACAGTATGCAACCCTGAGTCTTTGAACAAATTTTACAGGCTTAAAAGTGGTAAAACATTTTTTGTAGTTTCATACTTTTATAAACAGATATTCCATACAACACTTCCAGCTTGGGGATATCGAGAATTTGTTACATTGTCACAACTCTTTCTTTTAACCTATAAATTTAATCATTTTTTGTCATTTTTGCTGTTTGAAACCTCGATGAAACAAGCGGTTGTATATACAAGAATAACTAAAAAATCTCTTCGCAATGGTTTAAGGACCCATTAAGGCGACCATATAAAAATTGCTTTAACATCGTAACTCAAAATACAAAACAATTTGAGCATCACCACTCAAAACTGCAATGCCCTAACGAAACCAAAATCCAGTATTCTTTCACACTTGGAAGTTGGAAGTTATTTTTAAAAATAAAACCTGCTAAATTTACATTTTCATCCATGCATTTGTTTCCAATCGATACATCATTCAAATTATCTCCTAATGGGGAAACTATTGTGTAATTTATTCGACTTCGTATATCGGTGTTATATAGTTTTCCAGATTCCTATGCAGGTTGCATTATTTGGGACACACTGTATAATAAATCCTACGTAGAATGTTATTTTTTATTTATTACGGCTTAATTAATAAAAATATTTTTTATAAAGTTTAATACAAAGCTCTATATGAATTTATCCAAATCTCCAACCTCACATTATTTCATCCCCCGTCGCAACCCTGCTTATTCTTTATTAACATTGGTATATTGTATTTTCTGTCCTTTTCGTACTTATTTTATTCAGCATTAGACTGCCTTTATAAAATGTCTTTATTTTTCAATAAAGAGATATTACCACAACTGACAAGCCGTCACAGGAAGCCTACAGGTTTCTATAAGTCAAAAGCAAATGAAAATATATACGAGTATAATGTTACTGTATAAAAACAGTATAAAACGACAACTAAAAACGACTACTCAGACATATATAAATCTATAAGTTACGAATAGCTACACGTTATAAAGCTTACGTTTGTATGTAATTGCTAAAATGTCATACAAGTTAATTTACATACAATATAAGTTTGCATTGAACTCCACCGAATGAAGTAGAAACCTACAGATAACAAAGTAACCATAACAGAAATCGAATAAGAGTAAAAATAAATTCAAAGCGAAATAAAAAAAAGTAGTCAATATTTGAGGAGCACTCTCATATAAAGGTTAAAACAAAACTGGAGGACGTGGATTGTCGTTTGTTTCGCCACAGCAACTACAACTCCCATTAATTTCCTCCTTTTTATTTTTCTTTTCTACTGGCATCGCTTTTACGATGAGTGTATGGAACTTGCAGTAGAGAAGTGCTATAAAATACATTACAATTGTGATTGAAAAACATTAAAACTGCCATTTTTACCTGCAACTATCGATACAGTTTTTTAGGCAGAAAATACAATACAGTGTTATAAACATTTTATGTCGAGGTTTATGTCATTTCATTTTTCACAAGATAAAATTATAAATAGGAAACGCGATAATTTTTTATCGTTATCCATTTACTTTTAAATTTAAAAATAAAACACATACAGTAAAAATTTTGAAATATGTCCAAATTGTGTGAGTTAACATTTTGTTCTTTCAAGTTCAGTAGTGCCGTTCATTTAGTTTTTATAAGGGTACATAAGATACTACTGCTATTTTATTATTATAAAACATATGTTACAGTAAAAGCATTCAAAATTGAAAACTAATGACGCATTCGACCGACAAGTATTTGCTCTGTGCTGGTTCGCTGTGAATTCGCTCCTAGTGCGGACAACAATTACACAGACTTCGGGCGATTCGAACTACGCCAGTGCATCGCACGGAACGAGTGCGCATTTACTCCGAAAATAATGAAGAGAGAGACAGAACTACACACACCGTCAAAAAGTAGAGTACATATCACGCCTCATACTTCTTATAACTCATCATACTTCTCATAAGTCATACTACGACGACAGTCGAACACGCTTCGTTTTCTATCGGAAAAATATTTGACATCCGCATTACTCAACTAAAATTTTATGCAAGGTGACAGATCTTCAACCTTAAATATAAAATTAACAATATGATGATACGGATATGATGTGATATGTTTCCATTAGTTTTATTGAGATTTTAACAATATTTTAAGAATAATACTAATAATAATCACAATAAACAGTTAAATAAGTGACATATTATAAAAATTAGAAAATCACATGCCATTTTCACAAATATTGGAATATCATCTTGTTAAGTAATCAGCTGATGGATGTTGTCGTGGTAGCATTTAATTTTCAACAGCGAAATTTTTCTAAGAACAGTACGTTAATTTATTTATATATTTATGCAGTGCACAGCTACAAGATTCTGATGTTCTGATTTTAGCTCATTGGAGAAATAAACATTAAAATATTGTGTTTTGTAAAATTAGTGAGCTACTATACCGAAATACGAGTACAAAATCTGTAACATTGTCTGTAATCATCTACAATTGATTTACTGCAAGCAGAATCTCAAGGTATTTACACATCGATAAGAATATAACAAACGGAAATTTCAGATAGTTTTGTTCCAGTTCTACAGTATTCTTACTAATGGACTGCCTGCTTCTATTGCTACATAATCATATACGTACTATTTTCTGTGTTAGAATATTATCGGTGGAAGATATATTTGTTGTATGTATTTATTTATTATATTTGTATAGGTACTACACTATATTTGCCTACCTTACCTTACCATTTTATTAATTGTTGAATACTATATTACATCTGACAGATCGCTATATAAATTTCTTTTAAGGAAATAGAGAGACATCTATTCTCGTAATGTTGAACCTATCTTTCTACTGCATATGTATTTTTTCCCAGTATATATCGAACTTCGCCGAGAGAACCCGAGATGAGTAGGGCTCGTGAGAAGTATGAATCGTTCCACAGACCAAAAAAACACTATCTAGATCGGCGACTGCAATGTTATCGGCTGAAACCGCGTCTGACGCGACATCTCTGCGTAGGAACGGGTAACTAACGCCTGCAAAACGCCTAGAGCGTATGCAACGCGAATGCAAAATGAAATTATGAATAAAATTTAGATTTGTGTTGTTTTACTCATTGATGAATAATACAATCACCTTTGAAAATTTGCAATTGGAAAACTTGAAACAAAAATCGCCAGTTACACATTTTATTTATTAAAAATAAAATGAACATTTCGCAATTTTGAATTCATTTTCCCAAGTTTTAGATTTCCAAAGATGATTGCATTATCCACCAATGAATAAAACAACACCTTTATTAGGGAAAAAAAGAAAGAAAATGAATTATGAAGGATCAAATTTATTTTACAAAGAAAAACATAAAATAACAGAACAATAAAACTAGAAATAAAATAACAAAAAGTCTACAAACAACAATTTTTTTCTTTCTGTCCAATGAAAAAAAGGTGTGGAATTCAATTCAATCAATTTTGTGATTTGTAATTCGCCCCTTTCTATCGGAAATTACTAAAGAAAATCTTCAATCTTATAACCTATAAAAACAACCATACTGTATTAACTACTTCTAAATACAATTAGAAACCTATTTACCTCATCATACGAATTGCACTTAATTTAATTTCTTGAATAATTTACGTTCGACGTAATACTGTTATAACTTTTATTTGTTTGTAACTCAAATTCGTGTTGTGATCACAGACTGTTAGTTTTGGCTTTTATAACGGAAAACAACTAAAATGGCGAATAGCGGAGTGACGCATGGTGGACGCATGTATATTTACCCACTTGTCACGCAACTCACACAACAGAAGTGCAACGAGTGCAACAAAATATTTAGGAAAGTTAACCGTGCTGCCCTCTATTCGCAGGAACGGGTTTACTAAGTGGATGGTTTCAAAGCCTCCCATAAGAGTTTCCAGCCACTGAATCGTTCAGACTATGAGCAGTGAGAAGTATGGATTGTGATATGCTCCCAAAAAGTACAGTGCAAGAATATGCGAACTCGGAACGTGCACGGTCGTCAGCCGAATGCAAAATTCGAGCTTCACTCGGATCGTGCGAACCAGCCAAATGCAGATACTTGGACGCATTAGAACAGTGCAGCCCAGTCGAATGCGCCACACGAAAAAAATTCGAATTCAGTGCGCACTGGTGCTACCAGTCGAATGCGCTATAAGTCAACTGCTAAATTTATTTGCAAATGTAAAACCAAATATGTGAAAAATAAGATACTGACACAGTGTGTCAGTGACACTGATCAAGTTAATATATCTGAATTAATAAATAAACTTAGGTTACAGAGAAAATATTGTCAACAACGAGCATCGTTTTAAAATGGAATGTCCAAAATTAGTCGAAACAATATGAATTTTTGAAAGACAACCGTGTTATATCCAACCTTATCGCACACACTTCTTGTAAGAGATATAAATATATGCTAGTTTGTTAATTCGTTCATGATACAGATGATCTTGATCGGACGTCTTTCAAAAATTTTACTAACCGTTTATTTAAAATTTATTAAATAAGGCGTGTCGAACGAAATTACATTTGAATAAAAAATAGTAAATGATTGTATATTATTCATGTAATTTTTTGTATAAGTGATAATAAATAAGGTTATTTTTTATATTTGATTGTGATTATATAGCTAGGTACTCTACTGATTAGAATCTCCATTGTCAATAAATGCCTCCTCTAAAATTTGAATTGCCACTCTAAAACTACTACTAGCCTGAAATAGGACGAATGCATAAATAACACGATGTAGTTAACAACATGATAAAGAATCAAAACAGCACAAATAAGAAAGTCTCGATGTCGACAATGTGATATAGGTAATATCAAGGGAGGTTATTTATATTCTAGCTAATCATTTGTTAAAGCTATTTGTCACTTGTGTGCATATTCAACAATAGGGCACTTGCACTGAAACAGCTGATTCTGGACAAGCAAATCTTAAGTTATCTTTGCGCCTTATGGAGAAATATCATTTCGGATAGACGTTATTGTATTGCACATGTTATTTTCTATTGGAAAACGGTGATATTAGGGAACATCCTTAAACATTATGGCTATTACTACAAATGAGCAATATTTATAAAATTTTAAATTCGTTTTTGCAGTTTACAAAACTATAATTATACTATTATTCACGAAAGATGACTATTCAAGGCCATTTGTTCGAAGAAAGAATACACATCACTTTATAGCAGTAGCTTATCAACATTTTGTATTAGAAAGAGAAAGATTATCTAAGCTATGTCAATAGTGGTATTACTTTCTAACTATAAATAATAATGACATGTCGTAGAATTACAGATACCTACTTATCTACTACACTGCCCTCTGTGCTAATATTTACGCAGTGGGCGTTGACGTTTAAATAAGATTATTATTCATTGGAACATAAATCTTTTAGAAGTGTATTATTTAAAAAGAAACATAATTTTCAAATGAATTACTCGTATTTTTTCAGTTAAATTGTTTCCATAAATATTTCATGTTACACGCCTATGCATACGAAATGCAAGGAAGTTATCTGCAAGTAATATTATATCAGACGGCTCACAAATGACTTTGAATAGTCATCTTTCGTGAATAAAAATTTACAACCTTTATTTTTATCATTTTTTGTCTAAAATTAAGAGAAGTAGACAACTAACTACAGCAAAATAAAAAACTGACATTGCATCCCCACATAACAAATTTAAGTGGATACCCGGTATATATTTTTTGTACCGCACTCGTTTTTTTATGAAATGTCCCGTCTTGACAATATAAAAATTTGACAACTAAAAACGCCAATATTCGAATTGCTATTTGTAACACAATATACTTTCGTGGTTGGTAAAAATGCCAAAGATAATGACTAAACCGAAAAAATCCAATTTCGCTAGCGTAACAAGTAAGTAGGAAATGTCAAAACACAAATTCAAACTATTCAGGCCGTCTCGATCCCCTTAATGGTAGGGTTAACAGACATAGGCTGAGCTGAGCTAATTTAAAACTGAATTAGCCCAGCTTAATCAAATGAACTATTGATTTTCGCAGGCAGGTGTGTTCAGCCAAACTGCGGCTATGACTACGGCTGCGTTAATTCGAATCCCATCTTAGTATAGAAGCTGACCATAATCTGTTTATGCTGTTTGAAACTAATAATTATATAAATGAGGATAATCATATTAACATCAAACTGAGACTACATGTTCCAGTATAAGATAAAATAAAATTTAACTTAATCAAGGTAGTAAGGCAACATAATTGATATCCGAATACATTAAGGTGTCTCATTTTCAAAGTTTTTAGAAGTAGTGATACAGTAGCACCATCTGTACATTCCACACTAGGGATGACAACGATATATCAATAAATAAAATATATAGATATATTAAAAAATAGGTAGGTATATCGAATAAAAATATTCGATAAATATTTGAACGATATATCGAGTAATTTGTCGATATACAGGCTGGTTTTGAACTTAATATAAATTTAAGGGTAACTAGTATGACATATGTAGATTACGAAACAGAAATACTTTTTTAAAATTCGAAAAAGGAAAATTCGACTTTTCTTAAGGAAACTTTTTTTTGCTGCTGTTCTAATAAATATTTCATTAAAAATATGGTTATCAAAAATACATTCAAAATTAGTTGCATAAAATATTATTCTTAATAATTAAATTAAATAGCATATTTAAGTTATATTTTTATTTACAGATGAATGCAAATGCATTTGCCAGTGGTCCAGTGGTACCAAAAATGTTAGTTTAATGAAAACTACCCTTAAATATGCGAATTTTTTAAAAAATTCTTTCTGTTTCCTAATCTACACATGTCATACTACTTACCCTTAAATTTATGACATTAAGTTCAAAACTACACTGTATGTAGATATCGTTACAATACAAAAATATTTTTGTTTTGTTTTGTGTACCAACTTTTACAATGCTGCTAAGTGCTGTCCTCTACTAGCAGTAAAAATTTCAACATTTATAGAATACTTATCGAGTGTACCTATGTTTTTGATCATTAATACCTAGGTAGGTACTTCATTGCAACTTTTATTGACAATGGTTGTTTTATTTATTTATTGATGGTATACTTGGGTAACTGCAGTTTTCAATTTCAACCATACATATGTTGGGCATTTAAGTTCCATTTATTGTTATTTATTTTACAATAATAGGACGTTGCGGTCTAGCATTTGGCCATCATCAGCTACAATAACTTGTAATTAATTGTAGCAGAAGATGGCCAAATGCTAGGTCTAACGTCCTATAATTTATTCTAATATAATTAAGAATAAATGAAACTTAAATTGCCAATATTTGGTTGAAATTTTATTTATTTAGTGGTTAAATTATGAATTGTTTTTAATAATACGACCAGCTTTAAGTTATGTAGTTATGTGTTTTTATTTATTTCTTGTCATTTTTTTGTGCATCGCTGATGTATCGATACTCGATATATTCTTATCAATATATCGAATATATCGATATAGCTTCAAAATATATCGAATGATACGATATATATATATATATATATATATATATATATATATATATATCCACTTATGCCATGCCTATCCATACTCAATACAAATTTAATAGCCATCACAAGAATTTTCATTCGTCTTTACTTTTACTTTATCATTATATTCCCCGAGATACCTGAAAAACTAAATATAAAATATGCAGGAGTACATTTGATATTATTATATACAGGGTTACTCAGGAGCAGGAGAGAGTTACTTTGCAAGTCTGTTTGTTTGCAACCTAAAATACTATAAATAAGTATTAACTGAATATGTCTACACTGTTGACAATTCAAAGGGCAATGTTGAAAATACTAAGTTATGAAGAAGCGGCAACACCGCAGAGCAAGGGACAGAGTTGTGGAAATGGGAAAAAGTTGAGCATCAGTGTATACAGATTTGACAGCGAGTATAATAACCACAGACAGACACTTGATACCATATTTAATTTTGTCAAAATTAATCTCAAAATGACAGAAACATCACTAGGCAAGGCAAAGCAATCGTGGATTAAATATTCCATTTTTTTAAGAGAGGAATCTAGACGCTTTTATATATTGTATTTCGGGTTGCAAACAAATGGACTTTTAAAGTAACTCTCTTGTGACTAACCCTGTATACGTTTGGTACGAGTAATATAAAATTTCTTTATCAATGTTTACCTAAACCTAATATAACTATAACATAATGAAGTTACGTATTAATAATCCAGGGAAATTGGTACCTACGTGACAAATGGGCGAATCAAATGGGTAATGGCAACAGGAACAATAGTTAAAAATGACAATTCGAGTTTCTAAACATAGTTATCTTAGCAGGAATGATGAGAGAATAATTGAAGATGCAGTCGTGGTAAACAGTGTTTATTAAGTAAATAGTAATTTAATTAACTTTCCTACGTTTCGATTCCAAATGAATCATCAGGGATTATTCAATTATTCGCATCATCCCTACAATGGGGTATGTGACCATATTCGAATTTCAATATATATATATATATATATATATATATATATATATATATATATATATATATATATATATATATCATAAAATATAAAAACTAACCACTGTAGCTTCTCATTATGATAATAAAAACTAAACATTAATTTGTAATAATATTGTTATTAAAAATTTATTGTTTTGGAGAAGGGATATATGCCGTAAGTATGTTAGAATCGTGGACAAAGACAGATAGACTGCGGAAAGGAAAGACAGTTATAAATCAGCCTATCAGCTTCGCGTTTATGTTGTAGTAGGTGTGGCATGGTCACATCTGGCTATAACTATCTCTTTCCCTCCCAGTCTAACCGTCTTTTTTCACGCTTCTACCATTGTCACGTCACAAATCCCTTCCCCAAAATTTTAATAATTATTTTCTAGTAAAGTACGAATTATTAATCGATGTAAAAAATACGGGTATTTTATTTTTTTGTCTAGTATCATATTATGTAAAAAAAATTTGGTCACTAACAGTCAAGTAATACCAATAAATTTTATAGTTTTCTTAACATAACCTGACCCACCGTACAGTTTTGTAATTCTACACATCTATTATTTCATCGGCCAGATGTCCGGCGCTCAATTGGCCATCGCCCAATTGATCATCGCCCAGTTGACAAACACCCACTAGATCGTGTCCGCATTGAAATTGCATTAAAAAAAAATAGATAAGTATTGGAAACGATACCTGAAGTTCTTATTTATTTAGACAAAAAATAGTCAAAGAAGTGTTTTGTTAATGATATTATATTTTTAAAATTTTAAAGCGAAAACATTTCATTTGATACTTAACTTTACATATTTAATAAATTTTCTATATAATTAGCATAAATACAACATACAACTAAAAACAAAAAAAAAATCTGTTCAACAAAAAACAAGTTACATTTGTATATGTACAATATTAACGGCTCACATATCACTTACTTTTGTACTGTACCCTTCAATTCGTATTTAAATGAATAATATAAAATGTCACGATGCAAATATTTATGATATGTTTAAAATTTATTTATTTTCAGAGTTGCTAGATCAATTATTCCGAATAGTATACGAAACCATTTTTGTACTAACGTCAACATTTAACATATTGTGTACCCCAGGCCACGCAAATATGAATTAAATTTCCGAAATTTCAAACTTCAAATGTTTTACTAACAAAGTAACAAATATTGTAAACTGTTATTATATTACTAATAGTGACAGTTATAGTTCGTTTATAATACAAACTTTAAAGTGTTGCAATAAATTAAAATAGTTTATTTTGAATCACCTATCCTTAATACACATACATATGTTGCGAATTTACACGTTTATTTATTTTTGCTTCCTAAAATCACAGTTTATTCGTTTTTCGTACGAAGTTTATTTCATCTGTTATATTTTAAAATATTTTAATATTTAAAAATTTCATCAAAACATGTTTAACAAAAATAATATTAATTTTCATTTTGTTCAAAAATATATTATACAACCTACACAATAAAAAGATCTTTGTAATTTTTAATACAACTTCTTCTATGCAATAAAGTAATTAGTTTTACAGAACTGTTTGTTTAACAAAAAGACAAAAAAATATCATAATTGTAACTACATTACTACAAGCCTTTCTGTACTTTATTCACATACACTTCTGGTTAAAATTTTAACCTGCTAAACATTAACTTTTGATATATATTCTTGAAAATTCCTGTTTCAAATTGAAAAGAATAGAACTGAAAATTTCGTTGATTAATTTTAATTAAAAACAAGAAATTTTTTGTATGCAGTAGTGATCATTATATACCTAAATGTGTTTCCTGCGAGTTGTATGGGGGTGTGCAATTCGACAGATGGGCACCAGACGAGGTGAGGCGTTTACGTCAGCTAAGGTTAAAAACTTGCTTAATTGCAGTTATTTCCAGGGTAATATGAGGGTACTTTACTGAAACGAGTCTCATAATTTATACGTTCTTCATTTTAGGGAATCTTGCCGTAAAATACTGTGAAGACATTCTTATTACACAGATTTTGTACAGTACAATTAGTTGAAAAGGAAAAATTTACTAAATAACACATAATGAATTTCAAATGTGTAATTTCTCATTAGAAATGTATGTATTTTTTAATGGCATCATAACGCGGAAACTAAAACTATAGTTCCAAATCAACAGTGAAAAAGAAATTTATAAATTTATTACGAATTTAAACATAGTTTCCAGCATACCTAAACCAAACAAACATATTTAAATGAGCAGTAGTTTTCATATTTATACCAATTTACATTGCAAAATGAAGGAAAATATTTAAAATAATATATATAATCTGTAGTCGATGCAAAGTACAAACATAGTTATTTTCATTATTACCATGAAAATAACTACAATTATACATTATAACATTATTCTAGATAATGTAAAAAAAATGTTATAATATAAAAATAAAATATTTCAAATTTAAAATGTCATTAGTGAAGTAAACTTAAGGATAATTATCTCAACTGGGATGTATATTTAGTTAAAATCTCAGGCATATTTATTCTTACAAAACCAACATATCCGTATACGCTTATACTTTCATTAGAATATATAAGATTTTACAGTTTCATAAATATTAATTCATGTAGACATAAATACAGTTGCTTAATTAATAATGTAAAAAAATCATAAAAAGACTAATTGTGTTGTCGATTAAGAGAGCAAACAGATGTGCATAATGTTTATGACATGATACTGTAAGATCTTATATACTTACACCTACATACCGATACGTTGGTTAGTAAATGGAAACGTTTGTCATTTTACAATAAACATATTTGAAGTGTGCAATACGTCATAATAATATAATGTCAAAGGTTAAATTTTTTCAAACAGTACAAAAGTAAGCAATGATGCACTCTCCTCGACAAGTTTCAGTGCCCCATGACGGGTAGTAAGTACTTTATGTAGTAAAAATATATTAATACAGAGATAGGAATAAAAACTGATTAGAACATCCAGAGGAATGGGCAACAGGCTGTAATAATAGAGTAAGATCCCAGGGCCCCCAGACGTAACTTATTTTCTCAAAGATGAAATGTGTGGAATAGAGTAGTATTCCTATGTACATTGAACGTACGCATACCTGCTAAGTTGGGTAGACGGCCAATTTACAGGTACCAGGTGCGAAAGGTAAGCAAAAATTGGACTTACTTCACTTAAATTCAGAAAGCTGATTTTTATGTATGGCTTATAGAATATTAGTACAAAATAATATTCAACACTCCCAGACACTTCCGGTCGGCCTTAACTTCCGACAGACGCTTTAAAGCTCACACAAAAATACATGAACTTTACTTATTTTCTGATGCTTGATTTTTATATATGTTGCTTAGGGGACTATTTCAAACCTATATGTACACAGCCAGACAAACACAAGGGCCAAACATCCCCCCAGAGACAAAAAACATTCTGCTATGAGTATGAGCGCGGGGGACTATACACGCGTTTCAGAGCGAGCAAGATAGCCATGTAAACTGATTTCCCCCTCTTAAACATACAGTCTACTCTACTCTACTGTGTGTTTGCTCTGTAGCTGTGTACATATAGGTTTGAAATAGTCCCCTAAGTAACATATAAAAATCAAGCATCAGAAAATAAGTAAAGTTCATGTATTTTTGTGTGAGCTTTAAAGCGCCTGTCGGAAGTTAAGGCCGACCGGAAGTGTCTGGGAGTGTTGAATATTATTTTGTACTAATATTCTATAAGCCATACATAAAAATCAGCTTTCAGAATTTAAGTGAAGTAAGTCCAATTTTTGCTTACCTTTCGCACCTGGTACCTGTAAATTGGCCGTCTACCCAACTTAGCAGGTATGCGTACGTTCAATGTACATAGGAATACTACTCTATTCCACACATTTTATCTTTGAGAAAATAAGTTACGTCTGGGGGCCCTGGGATCTTGGACTATAATATACAGGATGAGGATGTCTCTAAATTAAACAACAAAACTTAAAATATAAATAATGGACCTAAAATAAGTTAATGTAAGCAAATACTCACAGATGCTTCATTTTAGAGATATTTTCATTTGACTGTTATATATAGACGTTAGTGTATTCTTACAAAAAATTCTAGTTTTAACAATAAACTATTCATAAATTTCAAAAGTTTATTTTATATAATTTTAAAAATTATATAAATTTGAAGATAAGGAAGAAATAAGGAAGATTTTTGTGAAAAATTCATAAACTTCAATGAGATTTACTGATTTATGCAGGATTTTATGCTCTACATTCTACTTCTAATTTTTTCAATATTAATTAAACTTCAATTGCTTGGTTTCATTAGCATCTACCTATAGAAAATATTCAATTTCCCGCAGATATCCAATTCAAAACACTATTTACTATAATAATTTTTTTATGAATTTGTCGTCATTATTAGGAAATAATAAAAATTTATAATAAATTCGTTATACCTACTTAAAAATGAATAATTGCAATATCTCATAATTTTCATGCCATATAAACAAGCAATATTTTTTCATAATTTAATTAACACATTTCATATGAAAACTGAGCATATTATTTAAGTAAAATCAATTTAATATTTATCAAGGAATTCGTATACAACGCATTCCTTTAAATATTTCGAAATTATTTATCTACAAAATGACGAATTAAGAGGTAAGCAGCAAGTTATACTGTCAAATAAATAAGATATAATCTGTTCACGCGTCCAGTGAACAAGCGAATGCAGCAAACAAGGCAAGTGCGAGAGCGAGACCTTTGTACAGCCCGCGAGTCGCGATAATTCACTTCAGTATAGCATAGTGGGCTACTCAAACCATTTGTTATCAGCTGCCAAAATAAATCGTGGCTACTCATCGAGAGAATGTGAGTGCCGATGACCCGAGCACTGTTGCTGTGTTTATGTTTGTTAAATTTGTTTTATCGACAGATGAATTGTTCTTTACAAGTTTCGTGATTGGCGAACGGAACAAAAATAATTTCAGGTTCAAGATTAATGTCTGTATGTTATGTCTCACAAATAGTAAATGATACTGCGAATAAAGTATGAATTTATTATTACATTCATGTTTTGAAGAAGAGAAAACATAATTTGATGATAATGATACACTAAAAATATACTAATAGATATTTAAATAAATACATAAAATCAAAAAGCAATAGTAAAATAATACTGTTGAACAAAGGTATTATCAATAATAAGTTTATGTATCGCTTTGATAAATAAGAAAGTGCCAAGTTCCCAAACACTAAACTATTTAAATTAAATTAAGTAATTTAGTACAATAATTATTTCTGACTACGTTAAATTACTGTTTAAATAATAAATAATAGTTATCATAACGAAAATTTAAATTAGGTTTATTTTGCATTGGCGCCACTGAAATGCGCAAAAGTATTTTTAATTAGTTACTCCTCTTTGTACTTTTTTGGGGTGCTACTGTTTGTAGATATACGAGTATAACCTAAAAAATTGCACTGGAAATGGTTGTTATTGTTTTCGAGCACGCTTCTTTTTTTGTATTTTTATATCAATATATCAGGCCTGGAGCTATGAATTACTTACGAAATTGGACATCTATGAATTTTTTTCCAACATTATACAGAAAATAAAGCTCCAATGACTAATAATTCTTATAACCATTAGATTTCTCCGGAAATGCTTTTCTGTAATCTTGTAATATACTACCCATTTTACAATTCTCTACATTTTGGACGAACACAGTTATATTTTTAAATTAATACTTGCTAGATAGAAATCTAACACTTAATAAATGAGCATTGTTAACTTGTTCCTTGCGCACTTAAATAACGAAAAACCCAAAATTAATTAACGAATGTGATTTAATGTCTTGTTATAATTATTGCGACGTACAAAGTTGATTTAAAGTGTAAATGTAAAGTTGTAATAAAATTTAAGTTACTATAAATCAACCAAATCGTCGATTGGATCTGATTGCCTCCCTCAATCAACAGTGAAGGACGGGCCCCTAGCTTAACTAGCGCTATTTAAAATGCTGTCCACGCAGTGCAGATCGCGCCAGTCAGCAGTTCACCAGGTTCGTTGTAGGCAGACAAAAAATCCGCTAGCCAACTCTTAATTACGGTCCAATGCTCTTCCTACACCTACCCCCTGAGCCAACCCTACCCGATGCCGCTATCCAACACCAAACGGCTGGGCAATGACAACTTGTTAAAAGTTTTAAGCCTTTGGGGGAAAACTTCAGCGCCGATCTGGGTTGCTGTTGCTGGCCGCCTGACTGCTTCACAGCCTGGGACAAACACCATGGGGACTGTGCTAACACCACAGGGTACAATTGTAGGATAACAATAAAATAATTAGTGTAGTTCCGGATACAAGGGTTTGTTGGTTGCATTTAGGTAGCGTTGAGGGAGGTAGTAACTTTTCACTGAATAATAAAGGATGGAAAGTTGTTTTGTGAATGCTTGTCAATGGATATTGGGCTGAGGTATTCAGATGAACATTTTTGTCGACTGTTTATTACAAACAATCCTCCCAGTAAAGGAGATATGATCCCATCAATTTTTTTAAAGTAGGTATCCATCTTTCTTTCTGCTAAGAAATTAGAAACTTATTACTCGAATTTTCACATAAAGAGTAATGCTCTTATATATTATAAGCATACAAGCCGATAAATAAGGCCTTATTCTTTAGAGACAGAATTAATTAAGCTAGATCATACCATAATGGATATGGTAATATAGTTATTTACGTATAGAGGGTCGAAAAAAAAGGTTTATGCCTGTGCGGACGAAATTTGAAGCCCGACGCGTAGCGGAGGGTTTTTATTCGGCCTGAGGTATGTACAACGTTTTACGCACTACTGCAATAAAATGAAATGTTTTTAAAATTATTTTTTAAATACATTTCTATTTGTATTTTGGACGGTTTGTTTACCAATCGCCTGCATGTGATACTTCACCACCCGCAAGTGCAACTTTACCGCCCGCATGTGCTACTTTACAGCCCGCATGGCTACTTTACCGTCCGCATGACTACTTTACAACCCGCACGTGCGCACTTTACCGCCTACGGGGTGTTACCTTTCAGTTTCCGCCATGGTCACTAAGAAGTAAACAAACAATTTTGATGGAGTTGTGCGTAAAAATTTATAAAATGGCATTTGGTAATGTCGTTTCTTTTTCGTGAATATTAATAAAAATTAGTAATATACATAGATATCTCTGAATATAAAGAAAAGTTCCATGCTCTATCTACAACACAAAATACAAAACAATAGTAATTTACGTTATAAGTCCGGTAAATGAGTTTTTACGATATAGCCCGTGCCAAATCTCATGAGCTGTTGTGCAGAAAGCAAAACTCTATCTTTCTCTTTCTCTCTCCCCTATTGCCTGACCTTTCTCTAGCTATCTCTCTTCTTGATCTGCGCATTTCATAGCTCATGACATTTGGTACTACCTCTACAAATAAGATGTTTCCGGAAGAGGCAACGATAGGAGTACCGTGAAAATCATCTAAAAACATTTTATTTCATACCTGTGTCGCATTTTTGGACGAAAAATTTCAATTCCTCCTTTCTTTCGTTCTTAAGAAAATCACGTCACTTGGTCTTAATAAAAATAAAACAATAATAACAGCAACCAATTTTGTTTTCTTTTTGACATTTCTAATATTTTCCAAATTGAGTATGAAAAACGATAGTTCCGATCAAATCCTATTAAAATCTTCGGAAATAATTTAAATACACTTTCAGTTATAAAGTGTAGACTTACACAGTGTTATAATATTTATTCATTTTTTATAAATATAATTTAGAAATAGCATATACTGCAAGGACATTTAGGTCCACGAAGAAACCAGTTTGATATGAAAACTTATATTCGTGACGTCACATCTATTTTCTCAAACTTTGGGGGACCATAACTCGCTTATTACTAATAGAAACGTTTTCACCGGATTTTCACCAATAGTCTTAGTTTCATCTAAGCCTTATTCACAGTACGAAATTAGTAGTTTATGTTAGTACTTATGGTTAGTATTTATAATTAGTAGTTAAAGATTGGTAAACAGCATTCACAATACATGAAATTAACGACTACGAATAACAATTTTTGTTGGATAAATAGTACATCTGATTCAAAGTTTTTAAGAGCTGGTTTAATTTAATACTTCTTGTTTAGTAGATTTGATTATTATTTAATATTTTTCTATCTTTCTCTTTTTGTATAAAAAAAGTTCAACAGAATAAACTTATATTACCTACAACCTACAAAACTGATATTTTTCTAAGACACACATTTAAAAAATATTTATTTATAACAATAATAGAGTCAGTACCTTTCAAATTCTACTTCAATTCAATAAAAAAATATATAATTTATTTCTTTTAACACAACTGTCAAACTAAACAAATGTCACAACATCTTTATGTTCTCTGTTCTGTGATTGGTTACTCTGTTAACCACTAACCTTAAGTTTGGAGCTTACAAACTCTTGCGCTAACTGAACTTCGTTATTGTGAACGCTAAAGTACAACTACGTATGCCAAGCTTTCTGCGCTAATCGTAACTACTAATACTGACCGTTAATTTCGTGTTGTGAATGAGACTTTACTTTCACATGAAATTATATACATACATACATACATATATATATATATATATATATATATATATATATATATATATATATATATATATATATATATATATATATATATATATAATGAATTAATTAATTATAATTTTTGTAGGATTTCAGTGAAAGGGCGAGAAAGTATAGCTCGTTCTGGATTATTACATCAAGCTTTTGGATTTATTTAATCCTTCATCAGGATGCTGTAAAATTATACATCAATGTAACAAACAGTAGTTAACATTTAAGTATAAAAACTTACAATAATGTGAAGTTTAGTTATAAAATAGCTTCATTGAAAAATATGAAAATATAGGTGTTTTGTTACAATTTTGAATGCTGGAAACACAATTTTATAGTAACTATGGAGCCTTTTTTCTGGAGCACATGTTTCGTACTGCGGAGTTCTTCTCTCAACAGGTAGAATTAGGGGTAGAATTAAAAAAATTCCACATTTCTCTCATGGTTAAGTGTAGGTTATTCTCGTCAATATCCATGAAAAATGTTGCATACAACTTGATATATTAAGTACACATGTAGAAAAAATAATTATATTTACCTCTTCTCAATTACTTAGTAGTATTTTCTGAAATTTGGATATAATATCTATATCTCAGGCATATGATGCACACTGACACAGTGGATAACTATACTAGATAGAGCGGGTATGTTTTAAACGACTGGGGCGTCACCAACGGTGATTCTATTCGCGAATACGAGTATATTATATTGACACGTGTTTTTATCTTTAGCGGATATGATGCTTTACTCCTGACTTTCTTGTAGTATTTCATATTTATACTTAACTAGCTGTACCCATTGTAAATACTTGCAAAAAACAATATTATGGGGCAATGGTATTAAATTACAAATTTTCTGTAGTTTTAATGTTTGGTGCTCTTCTACACTGTTTTTGTTAACTATCCCCCCGCTTCTTTTTAAATACATAGGAAGAACTCTAATTAATTATTTAACAGAACACTGTTAATGATTAATAAATAATTTTGGGCTGAATGCAAGGTTAAAAGTGCGCCTGACAACAAACTAACAGTTAATAATAATTATTGATTAATGATTACCTTGATAAAAAATTCTATAGCGCTGGAATTTATTTTGATTTAGCTAAAGCCTTTGATACCATCAATCACGGTATATTGCTTGATAAGTTGTCTGATTACGGTATTAGTGGTAATGCTTATGCTTGGCACTGGTTAAAGTCCTATCTGCAAGGTAGGTCTCAAGTTGTATGTGCTAAAATTGACGGGAAAAAGTACTTTTCTGATTCTCAGTCTTCATTAACAGGTGTTCCCCAAGGAAGTGTTCTTGCCCCCATACTCCTTCACTTATATATCAATAACCTTCCAAATATGTTTAAAAATGCTGATATCTGTTTATTTGCTGATGATATTTCCCTTATCGTCTCTGCCTTGAGCATACCTGAACTTAATAATAAAATACGAGAATGTGTGGATATTATGAATTTTTGGTGCAAAGAAAATGCTGTAGTCCTGAATGCTGAAAAACACAGTTAGTTCAGTTTATGTTAAGGGGTAATATTTTTAATATTTCAGCTCAATTTGATTGAGAAGTGTTTTTATTCTATTGATGCGTTTTTGAATAATTAAATGTTTGATATGCCACATTTACTTTTTTATATGCTTCATGATTTTATTATGTGAATATTTTGTTAATGAATTATTTGCCACTACTTTTATTTTATATATATTTTGTATGTGTACCTTTATATGTATTTATTCCTTTTTATAAATGTATTGACATTGACAAGCCAATTGTATTACTATGTGAATCTTATGGCAAATAAATATTATTATTAACACTATATTCGAAACTGAAACTATAAAACCTTCAATGGCTGGTAAAAATAGTCTTCCAGATAAAAAATAGAGATCTATCATAGTAGCAATAGGATAGAATGAATTTTATTGTTTTAATTATTTGACGATGAATTTTGGATATTATTGTACAAATTTTATTCTAATAGATTATCCGTATATTTAACGTCTTTCAGTGTAATATTAATTTTAATTAATTAATTCAAATTAGGGTACTTCCGGTCGACCAATTCTAACAAAAATCTAATCAGCTCTTCATATGGATCTAAAGAAGAGGAATACGCAAAAATTATAATTTTTGGAAAGGTGGTATTGGAGTTATGCGATCCGAAAAAATCGTCACACACACACACAAATACATACATACATACATACATACATACATACATACATACATACATACATACATACATACATACATACATACATACATACATACATACATACATACATACATACATACATACATACATACATACATACATACATACATATATACATATATACATATATACATATATACATATATACATATATACATATATACATATATACATATATACATATATACATATATACATATATACATATATACATATATACATATATACATATATACATATATACATATATACATATATACATATATACATATATACATATATACATATATACATATATACATATATACATATATACATATATACATATATACATATATACATATATACATATATACATATATACATATATACATATATACATATATACATATATACATATATACATATATACATATATACATATATACATATATACATATATACATATATACATATATAC
Organism: Harpalus rubripes; assembly: GCA_963082715.1. NCBI lineage: Eukaryota > Metazoa > Arthropoda > Insecta > Coleoptera > Carabidae > Harpalus > Harpalus rubripes. Next base: position 36,822,957 of record OY720451.1, on the reverse strand, counting down.
ATATATACATATATACATATATACATATATACATATATACATATATACATATATACATATATACATATATACATATATACATATATACATATATACATATATACATATATACATATATACATATATACATATATACATATATACATATATACATATATACATATATACATATATACATATATACATATATACATATATACATATATACATATATACATATATACATATATACATATATACATATATACATATATACATATATACATATATACATATATACATATATACATATATACATATATACATATATACATATATACATATATACATATATACATATATACATATATACATATATACATATATACATATATACATATATACATATATACATATATACATATATACATATATACATATATACATATATACATATATACATATATACATATATACATATATACATATATACATATATACATATATACATACATACATACATACATATATACATATATACATATATACATACATACATACATACATACATACATACATACATATATACATATATACATATATACATACATACATACATACATATATACATATATACATATATACATATATACATACATACATACATACATATATACATATATACATATATACATATATACATACATACATATATACATATATACATATATAAATATATACATATATACATACTATACATATATACATATATACATATATACATATATACATATATACATATATACATATATACATATATACATATATACATATATACATATATACATATATACATATATACATATATACATATATACATATATACATATATACATATATACATATATACATATATACATATATACATATATACATATATACATATATACATATATACTATATACATATATACATATATACATATATACATATATACATATATACATATATACATATATACATATATACATATATACATATATACATATATACATATATACATATATACATATATACATATATACATATATACATATATACATATATACATATATACATATATACATATATACATATATACATATATACATATATACATATATACATATATACATATATACATATATACATATATACATATATACATATATACATATATACATATATACATATATACATATATACATATATACATATATACATATATACATATACATATATACATATATACATATATACATATATACATATATACATATATACATATATACATATATACATATATACATATATACATATATACATATATACATATATACATATATACATATATACATATATACATATATACATATATACATATATACATATATACATATAACATATATACATATATACATATATACATATATACATATATACATATATACATATATACATATATACATATATACATATATACATATATACATATATACATATATACATATATACATATATACATATATACATATATACATATATACATATATACATATATACATATATACATATATACATATATACATATATACATATATACATATATACATATATACATATATACATATATACATATATACATATATACATATATACATATATACATATATACATATATACATATATACATATATACATATATACATATATACATATATACATATATACATATATACATATATACATATATACATATATACATATATACATATATACATATATACATATATACATATATACATATATACATATATACATATATACATATATACATATATACATATATACATATATACATATATACATATATACATATATACATATATACATAATATACATATATACATATATACATATATACATATATACATATATACATATATACATATATACATATATACATATATACATATATACATATATACATATATACATATATACATATATACATATATACATATATACATATATACATATATACATATATACATATATACATATATACATATATACATATATACATATATACATATATACATATATACATATATACATATATACATATATACATATATACATATATACATATATACATATATACATATATACATATATACATATATACATATATACATATATACATATATACTATATACATATATACATATATACATATATACATATATACATATATACATATATACATATATACATATATACATATATACATATATACATATATACATATATACATATATACATATATACATATATACATATATACATATATACATATATACATATATACATATATACATATATACATATATACATATATACATATATACATATATACATATATACATATATACATATATACATATATACATATATACATATATACATATATACATATATACATATATACATATATACATATACATATATACATATATACATATATACATATATACATATATACATATATACATATATACATATATACATATATACATATATACATATATACATATATACATATATACATATATACATATATACATATATACATATATACATATATACATATATACATATATACATATATACATATATACATATATACATATATACATATATACATATATACATATATACATATATACATATATACATATATACATATATACATATACATATATACATATATACATATATACATATATACATATATACATATATACATATATACATATATACATATATACATATATACATATATACATATATACATATATACATATATACATATATACATATATACATATATACATATATACATATATACATATATACATATATACATATATACATATATACATATATACATATATACATATATACATATATACATATATACATATATACATATATACATATATACATATATACATAATACATATACATATATACATATATACATATATACATATATACATATATACATATATACATATATACATATATACATATATACATATATACATATATACATATATACATATATACATATATACATATATACATATATACATATATACATATATACATATATACATATATACATATACATATATACATATATACATATATACATATACATATATACATATATACATATATACATAATACCGGGTGTCTTAGGCCGACCGACACATGGGCGATTAACATGTAAAATTAGTTAATTGTGAATAGTATCTCCCCAGTGCAAGATATTAAGATGAAATTTTGCATGCTTATCCGGGATACTATTTCTATGGATTTCAATTCAAATCAGTCAATTTGCAAGTGTAATATTAGATTAAATTAAGAAAAATTGTAGAAGTACCATGAATGTTATTCATATCTTGAAAATAATAGTATCTAAGCAACAGCTCTGATAGAGTAGGGGTAACGTGCGCGCTCCACAATTTAGAGAGTCGGGTTCGAAACCAACCGACAGCATTATTTATTTTTTAATTTTTTCTTTTCAAAATAATTTTTATTATTAGTATGTTTTTAATCTTTTATTAATATTTAATTTAATAAAGTGGATTCATTGTACGTAACAAGATT
>OY720451.1:36749261-36811761 GCA_963082715.1 Harpalus rubripes | reverse complement strand
ACTGAGTGAAAACAAAATCATGTATATCTACGTCACAGAATATAAAAAAATATTAATTAACAAATAACAATAACGACTCCTAAAACTACAAATGAAGGGTACAGTGCAAAAAGTCTGTAAATCACATTTTTGCGGTTTTGGGTTTCAAATGCTTTCTTGTATATTTTTTTCTGCTCTTTCGATTGGTGAATTCGGTTTTGTATAATGTCTTTAAGTAGAAGATTTTAAATCCGTGCCGCCATTTTAATTTACGCAGACCAGTGCAAGAAGTCTCTAAGTAGCTAAATGTATTTTCAATAAATCACTAAGCACGCATACAAAATCTCGATATTGCTGTACAAACTAAATTATTGGAGTAACCATATTGTGTATTGTTTGCAATTACAGGTATACATTGTTAATTAATAATGCAAAAAGTTTTATAATAATCAAAATAATAATTATTATTATCATTTATAGTTAATAATAATTTGCAAAAAAAGTATGTAGACCTAAAATGCGACAGACTTACAGAGTACAGTTGAATTGGACTTAGTATCATTGATAAGGATTATAATGGAGCATTCCTAAAAAAAAATTGTATTATTTTAGGGAAAAGTAATTTTTTTATAATTTTTCAATAAAGTTTAGTACAATATATATTTCATATTGCTTTTTAACTTTATAAATAATAAAAACAAAACTATGTTTTATTTTTCCAAAATATTTATTGAAAATTTTACAATTCTTGGATAAGGCATATTCGTCAAATACACGAAAAAATATAGCATCAAAATTATAACTCAAATTGTCAAATCCTGATGCGATCTTTTTCTAAGGAATAAGTTATCAAAGGTTTAATCGGCAGTTGTAAAATTGACCCTAAGGCCCGGTATTTTCACTTTCGAATAAGTATTCGTTAAATAAATTTATTCTACATATTTATGCAACGAATAATTCCATTGCGTCTTTTCACACATTTTACACAAACAAATAGCTATCTGTCGAATAACTTTAACGTTTGTAAATTGGTAGCCTTGCAAAGTGAATTTGTGTCAGTAGAGAAGGATGGAGTTTGGCGTAGCCACGTTAAGCAGACAAGGATGAAATGTGTCAACTACTTTTGAATCCGTAGTTGTCAAAATTTTGTTTGACATCTTTAATGTCAACGTCATCTATATTCTGCATTTTTAGCCCCGGGAGACTGTAATGTAACAAGTATACCATCTAATGCAGCATTCATATGTGGTAAACGAGATATGTAAAATTGTCCTTGTACTTTTTGTATATTTCTTTCAGTTCAAAGTGAATGTTTGTCAATGTATTCAACAAAAGTATCCAAAATTCGAAAATATTTTGCCAGCGTCAAATAACAGGATCTTTATAATGATTTACCTATTTACTGTTTGAAATCAAATGCGATCCCCAATATGTGATACTAAATTGTTTTCATAATCGGAATCTGTCAAAAATTATTTCATGTATGTGGTTAAGTCGCTGTCTGATGGTGTGTGATCGATTTCTCACATTATTTATTAATTAATAGTTGAAAATATCATCATAAATATTTAATATATACATTTTGTTAATAAATCTGCACTATGTGGAAATGTAATGAACTTACGAATAAACAGTTATTCGCTACCCAAGTACCGAATAATTTATTCCGCGAATAACATGTTATTCTTTCGAATAAATTTATTTGCAAATGAAAAGACGACAAAAGTCCATTTTGAAAATAATAAATTAATTACACATTGAAAAATGATATATGAGCATAGAGTTATGGGTAGATTATTGTATTTTGGCCTGTAAAGTACCATACCTGTATAGTATATGAAGCTATAATCATCAGAACCGTCACTAATGTCAATAAAGGCATAAATTCAACTGATAACTTGTTTCAACTGAATATAAATTTCATTCAGTATTAAACTTGGGTACAGTTTGAGTCACTAGAAATTCCTCCAATCTTCCGAGTTGCATAAAATTTTTATGACACAAAAACAAACAAAGTTTCCAATTCATAATCTAATATCTATAAAGATCACCATTTTGGGATACAATTTCAATGTAAATTTTCAATAATATGTGTAACATGCTTTCATGTTTATTGATATTGTTCATCATTCTGTGGAAAATCGAGGGAGATAATAATATGGCATTGCTTTCCTCGTTAAACCTGTAAAGAACCTTAAAAGAAAATAAAGAAAAATTATTCAAAAATAATTATATTTATCATTTTACAAATTTTAACTTAAAGAAAATGTGAAAAAATACTCCCTATTTTTTCTTTTCAATTTTTTACACTAGAACTCTAGTTATAAGCAAGCTTCCCGCCAGACGGTGCCGTTGAAAACACCCCCCACCACTTCGTGACGTCAGAGTTTTGATTTATAATAATACCTCATAAGATTTGTACAGGAATCATGATTATAATAAGTAAGTTTCTTGTAGGTAATTTTAGACTTTTAGACACTTTGTACAACATTGTGCATTTTATACATAAATCGTATATAAAAGAACATATGTAAATACAGAGCTGGGCAAAGTACCGGAAAGTAGTACTTGAAGTACAAGTACCAAGTACCTTGATGTTTCTAAATGTACTTGAAGTACAAGTACTTTTTTAGTTTCTAAAGTACTTGAAAGTACCAAGTACTTGAAAAAGTACTTGTAAATTTGGGTGCAAGTACTTTTTCAGATAATTCATATTTTTCTGATTATATGGACCTTAAAAGGTGATTATTGACAAAAATTTCAATATGCAATATTTATTTGGTTATTTTACACTCCTTGTTGGAACTGCCGTATCACCTAGCGATCTCACGACGTAAAATTGACGTCATATGATCGCCAAGCGATACGAGAAACTGTACCGAGATGTTAGAATGACGTCAATTTTACGTCATGCGATCGCCAGCATTGTAGTTAGATAATACGAACATTATATGGTATATACAGTATGCAGATAAGAATTAATTTATTTATGCCAAAAAAATTGCAACTGTATCTTTACTTTCATATTATCGCTGAAAATATATTAATGAAATTCGCATGATTATGTACTACAGGAATAACACCACACCACTGCAGAAGAAACAGACAAACAATTCTCATAACATTGTTAACTTTTAAATTATTCATCGAACTTCAAGTAGATTTAAAGTAATTCAAGTACATTTAACGTAATTCAAGTACATTTAAAATACTTCAAGTACATTTAAAGTACTTCAAGTATTTAAAAATACTTCAAGTACTTTTCATTGTATTTCAAGTATTTTTGCAAGTATTAAGTACCAAGTACATGTGAATAGACTTACTTTGTCAAGTACAAAGTACTATAAATAGAAAGTACTTCAAGTACAGTACTTGAAGTACTGAAAGTACTTGCAAGCCTAATAAAGTACTTTTCTTGCAAGTATTGCCCAGCTCTGTGTAAATATACTAGCAGAACCATTTAGATTTATAAGAATAACTCAAAAATCGCTATTATTGAGTTGTTAGGGTTGCAGCAAATGGGCAATATGTAAATATAAAAAATGTAAGTAATTAGTAATATATTATTTTCAGTTCAAAAACTAACCTATCGACCAAGACATTTCTACTGAATAATGGAAAATTAACAATTATTTTTTATTGTAATAAAAATTGTATTTTTATTATTTTATACTAGCTAATATTACTACTATTTCACGCTAACCAGTGATGGTGATGTATAATTTTTATTCATTAGCATTATATGTATGAACATGGCAGCTAAAAATGCAAGTAAAATTTTAATGTGAAAATTACTGCAAAATACAAATATTTTTACATAAACTATTATTCACGAAAGATGACTATTCAAGGTCATTTGTGAGCTGTCTCATATAATATTACCTGCAGATAACTTCATTGCATTTCGTTTTCATAGGCGTGCAACATGAAAGATTTATGGTCACATTTTAACTGAAAAAATAAGAGTAATTTATTTGAAAATTGTGTTTCTTTCTAAATAATGCCTTTCTGAATGATTTATGTTCTTCACTTATATTTTTGCAAAATTCAAAAACATAGACTTGATTATAAACCAAGGAATAATAATTTGATTTAAACGGCAACGCCACTGGGTAAATGATAGCACAAAGGGCAGTGTAGTAGATAATGAATTATATGTAATTCTACGACAAACGTCATTATTATTTATAGTGTGTTAGAAAGCAATGCCACTATTTACGTACATCTGTCACACCACATAAATTAAATAAACATAGGTCAAATAATCTTTCTCTTTCTAATACAAAATGTTGCTAAGCTACTGCTGTAAAGTGATGTGTATTCTTTCTTCGAACAAATGACCTTGAATAGTCATCTTTCGTGAATAATAGTATAGTCTTTCTGGCTTTATTATATTGCAAATAATAACAGTAATATTCTTATTTTGATTACAATAAAAGGTATTACAGTTACAGACCAAGAATGTTGATTACAACAATGAAACCAGAAAAGAAAATTTAATCAATATTTCACTTCTATAATATAGTTTGTTTGAAATAACGAAGGTTTTTGACAGATAGACTCTTGTGATTCTATTGGTTGCAATGCAATGCACTGTAGTCAAGTGCGGTTTACATAAACACAATTCAAATGTGAATTATGATTTCATTCTTTGTAAGTAGGTACTGTATGTTATTTGTTGCTGTATTGTCGTTGAAGTTTTACCTAGCTATTTCCCTGTATTTTTTTTCTTACTTACGGTTTTGTGCAAATGGCGCTTCATTTTAAACATCAAATATGTTTTGGTGATTGGTGTAAAACCCAGACTCCTAAACCACGCCCCAATTAACTGTCAAAATTCTTTCGTTATTTAGCGTTTAGCATTTAGCGTAGAATAATAAATAAGGCTTATATATTTTTACTCTTTTATATATCTACACTGTAGAGATTCCACAGCAGTAATTTTGTTATATGACGGCGACTGGTGAGTTCATATCTCTATTCCTTTGCTACTGACTTCAAGTAAAAAAAAAATACATAATTTTATGTACAATGTACATTTAATTTATGTAGAATCCAAGTAATTTAAAATTGAATACGGTTCTGTAATGTACGTGTATGATCCAAATGCATCATGTCTGTTTATGTGACAGATAAGTTCCCGTCACTATTTTTTGCTCAAGGACATTTTAACTTGTGTTTGTTTTTGTTTTTTTTTTGTTTCAATTTTAAAAAGTCACATAAATCAAATTTAAATATACTTAAGCTCTACTCGTACCATTTTTAATTTATTTTAATTTTAAAAACAATTCCGAGAAAATTGGCAAGAAGGATGGGTAGAAGAAAGAAACAACAAACTCAGAAAAATCAAAAACGACGCAATGAATTGGCAAATAAACAAACAAACAAACCAAGAAGAGACCAAATCACCCTCACAACACAAGGTTAAGAATAGGACACCCCTTAATAATTACCCACAAACACATAGAGAAAACGGAAGCACTAGTATGCTATAACACACCCCTAATAGGCAAACACCTTCTAAAATGCACACAACACATAAGAAAGACAAAAAATCTGATGTGGCCAACACCAAACCTTCCGCTATTTAATTTTTCTTAATTTAAATATACATACTTACATATTTAGTTATTGCGGAAACTGTATTAAGATTCATTCAATATAACTAGGGTTCTATTTACTATTTTCTTTTAAAACGTTACTGTTATTAATTTGAAATGATTACTTCTTTGACAGTGACATTTATCCGTTAGTTACATACATTTGAGATATGAACTGTGTAACCAAGGAGTTTGACTTGTTTAAAACGTAGGCTCCGGGATTAAATTTATAGATAATTTTATAAATTTATCCATAAAATATATAGAAAAAGTATTAATGCAAATCTGTAGAAAATTTAATAATCTTTAATTTTTATAATAACATTAATCTCGAAAAAATAACATTTAAAGATATTTTTCGAAGAAAAACTATTTTGAGCTTCTAGCAAAGTGCCATTTCCGGTTATCCGATTCACACCAAAATCTAATGGGCTCTTTCCATTACAGAAAAAGTTCGAAATACAAGGTTTCAAAATTTTCTGAATGATAGTATTTGAGTTAGAGTGGAGGATCCACACACACACATACACACATAAACACAGACATCATCGTGAAAATGTTAAAATTGGATTCTAGGGCCCTTAAATCGTGGTCATATACCAAAATCTCGATATGCGATTTTTAGCACGATCCCTATACTTCCCTTACCAAGGGTAGCGGGAGGTAAAAACACAAAATACCCAACATACTTAAACAGGTCCTATCCCTATCTAACAAACCAGAAGCAGATGAGAATTTTATAAATTATATCCATAATTTAAATATTACCAATAAAATACGTATAAATACTATTCAATGTAGTATAATCGTATATGTAATCACATATTCAGAATTATTATGTATGTACACACCATATAATCTGATGCATCGATTCTAGTAGCTCAAGATGCTGAAGCACCCTATTGGGATTTTCACGTATCGCATTAAACAATGGTACATTTTTTGTTGACATTTGTAAGCGTAGCATTGCTGTCAATTGTTTCTTTAATTTTCGTGTTATTTTCTCATTTATTAGTATTTTTTATTTATAATTCAAGTACCTATGTATAATAGAGTTTTTGTAGTCATATAGTTGCAGTTTCATGTAAATGTCAAATGTGTACCACTGTTTGTAGTTTTCATAGTTTCTGCTAGTTATTTAAAAATCCCAATATAATAAAACAAAAAAACAATTCCAATAAAGAAAATACGCACCCATTTCATTGATATTTAAAAAAAAGAAATGATCTTATAAAAATTGTTATTTGATATGTTAATAATTATTTAAAATCTATTAAAAATTAGTTTTGATATTTAAAAATGCATGAATGATCTTTTAAAATAATTATAACTGATCTTTAAAACAACATGTTTGATCTTCATGAAAAAACAAACTGATGCCTGTAATATTAAAAATTAAATAAATAAATAAATATATCATCATGGCTTATTACACATTGCTGAGTGTGCCAATCTGCTTTGTACAGATATCGTTAATGATGAAATATTTGCACCGTGCGGGTGCTTACCAGGCGTCACCTCACGGGCACTCATTGTTGGCGTGGAGAGTGCACCACAGGGGTCAATTTTATGCCATTTTTAAAATTGGAAATATTTGGCGTCGGTCGGGATCGAACCCGGTTCCCCGGTTCGGATATACTTAAGGGTTTTTTTGTTATAGCGGCTCGTCACGAATATAGCGAGTTAGGAGGAGGTTTGTACTACCAATGGAAGTAAAGAAATGTAAATAGCGGCGAAGGGGCTATCAGTCCAACACAGTTTCAAATTAAATAGGGTAACTACGGGAGAGTTGGTGACAGTGGGTGAGACGATGAAAGCTTTTAATTTCGCTACTAGCTACTACTAAATTCATGTATGGTTGAATAAATTATAAAAGTTCATATCTCTCGTCGTCGAATTTTAACTATTTTTTTGTTTCTTCGTGTGGAAAAAAGTAAGCTAAGATTTATGGTATTATTTATTATTTAATGTGTACAAACAGTATATAACTTGCTTAAGCTCAAACCAAGTTCGCATGAATTTAATTTTGAACGTAACCATACAAAATCTGCCCCATATAAAATGGGATAGATGGTGAGTACTTTTCGGGCCTGTTGGTGAATACTTTTTTATTCGTAAAATATATTTTTTTCAAACGTCATAGAAATGGCATTTTTGTGATTTGATTCACAAGGTAAAAGTTTCATTTCTACGCCGCTGGAAATTTCTACTCCGACGGCGTAGAAATTAGCAATTTCTACGCCAGTGGCGTAGAAATAAAATAAATAGATATCCATAGAAACTACATATAATTAGCGAAGAAAAGAAAAGTAGTGCGTTTGAAAAAAAAAATTAATGTGTCATTCGGAATAAAAGTATATTTGTGTGCCTCGCATGCAATAGTGCGGCTCGCTTCGCCCTTCGTGCAAACTTGCATGGTCGCCACACAAAGTATCACTTTTACTCCTAATAACACAATATACTATTTATTTAAATATATTTTTCTATTGCTGTTTAATAATGTATTCATTACACTACTCGGTCAATCACACCTTAGAATTTGCATTACTCAACACTACTCAAGCCAATCACATTTCGGAATTTTCATTACTTTACATTACAGACAATAATTGCCTTCCGTTAAGTGTTAAGTGTGCTGTGAAACAGTGACGTGCGCTATTGTTAATTATCTGCCAAAATTTGCTGAAATATTTGTTTATAATAACTATTGTATTTTGTGTGATTCTAAAAGGAAAATATGAATTCTGAAATTGAACAGGATGAAATTTTAACTCCACCGGACATTGTAGAAGCTGCACAAATGCATTCCTTAAAATTACTACCAGAAAAATACAGAAAAAAAATATGAACAAGTTTATGAATCTTTTATGGACTGCCGGATAAGTAAAATCATAAATTCTTGTTCTGACAATTTCTCAGTAGGTATATTTTGGAGAACTTTATGATAAATATAAGTCATCGTCATTATGGGCTGCGTATTCTATGCTGAGAAGCACACTGCAATTAATAACGATATAAATATAGAAACATAATCAAAATTAAGAGCATTTTTAAAACGATATTCCGAAGGATATGAAGCAAAAAAAGCAAGAACTTTTAGTGCAGAGTAAATTAATAAATGTATAAATAAAGCACCGGACGATGTTTATCTAGCAACTAAGGTACGAAATATGAAAAATAAATTGTATTTTTTTAAGTAATGTGTATTTTTTAAGGCTTTTTTAATCATGGGCATAATGGGCGCTTGTCGGTCAAATGAACTGCATACTATGAAAATTCAAGATGTGCAAAATTTAGGATCGGCATTACTAATACAAGTCCCAAATATGAAAACAAAAATAGTTCGTAAATTTACAATAACCGGACATTTTTGCCAAATTTGTAAAAAATACATAAACTTGCGCCCAAGATACATACAAGTAGACTCATTTTTAAAAAATTATCAGAAAGGTCAAATAAACCCAAAAAATAGCGATAAATAAATTTTCAGCAATGGGGAAACAAATTGCCTGCTTTTTAAAATTATCAAATCCGGAAAAGTACACCGGCCACTCTTTTAGAAGATCTTCGGCCACTCTGCTCATTCACGCTGGAGGGGATATTAGTGCTCTAATGCGACATGGTGGTTGGAGATCTACTTCGGTGGCCGAAGGATACATGGACGACTCAATGAAAAATAAAATGGATACCGCAGAAAAAATTATAAATTCAATGACACAGCCCACTTTACATGCTTCTACAAGTCACAATACTGTATCGATAACGACACCGACGGTTAACAGTATAAATCAAATTAATTTTGAAACTAATTCTAACTCTCTTCCATCCATAAATTTCACGAATTGTTCAAATATAACAATTAATTTCAAAAATAGTAAGTGAAAGATAAATATATTGTTCGTGTTAATTTTCCATTAAATTAATCTCTATTGTCTGACTTATTTATAATGTAGTAGGTACAACATATTTTTTCATTTCATAGTCGTAGAAAAAGTATAGTATTCAATTTGCATGTAATGGCTATTACTCACTCAAATTATTTATAAAACTCGCTTTCGCTCGTGTTGCATACTTCATTCTCATGACATTACATTCGCATTGAATAATATATTATTATATAAATAAACATACTTATTTTATAGATTGACGAAAATGACGAATCTTTTGTTCACCATCTTTCCCGGTAGTATGTACACTTATACGGTGTTTTAATCTTAATTTATTTTTTATGAATATAATTTATATACAGCATGTATTTCAAGAACATTTAGGCCCATGAAGAAAACATTTTGGTATATGAAAACTTATTTGCGACGTCAATTCTATTAACTCGCATATTAATATGATTAATTTCACCGGATTTTCACCAATATGTAATCTTATTTTACTTACGTATACTTTCAGATGAAATTATAAGAAAATCAAAACATACAATCGTAAAAAATAATATTTACACGTGTACTTTTATAAGAACACTATTTAGGCCCGGTTTTTCACCTCTGGATAAAATGCCAGTTAACTTAACTGCCACATAAAATAAAAATATCGCATCGATATTTCCGCGTAAACTGACAAAATTATACACACAGTCAATTATATGATGCGGTATTTTTCTTTTATCTGGCATCTAAGTTAACTCGCACTTTGTCAAGAGGTGAAAAAAACGGGCCTTACTGTTTCAAATAAGTCATAAATTACTACTTCCAGTTGTCAATTTGTTATCAAAAACTAATCAGATCCTCCCATTTACCTATGTAAAATCGGTTAAAATGATATATCACACGTTTTGGTCTTTTATTAATTGAGGAGTAGTCCTCAGTCCAATATGCACAGACATTATTGTGAAAATAAAATAAATGGCAAAACCAGTTTCTAGGGATCTTAAAATGAGCTTATTTATCAAAATCTCAATATGCGATTTTTGGGATTCCTATACCTTCCTTACCTTAAATGGCGTGATGTAAAAAAATATTAGAGGCAAGTAGAAAAAATCTGATGTGGCCAGCATATTACCTTCTGTCAGTTCTATGTATTTTGTACAAATTTCATACAGAAAGTTCCTTGTAAAAGATTCTATTTCTTGTACATTACCTTCCGGCAGTTGTATGTATTTTATACAAATTCCATACAGAAAGTTTCTAGCAAAAGATCCTATATTTCCAGCAAAATTATAACACAAACATACTATCAATTGCACTTGACACTGACATCTTTCAATCATAATTTTCTTAATATAGTAGCTGTTTCCATAGTTATAGCATAGCTGGTTAATTTATGAAATTTAATTTCTTTATCATTTTTTAACTCTACATATATCCAATTAATATGAAGTATAAAATGCAATCAAATCGCATAGAGAATAAAATATTCTCTAATATTTATAATAACGTTAAATGTGAAAAAATGATATTTAACATTGTTTTTTCAAGAAAAACTGTTAAAATCTACAAATGTGGGTACTTTCGGTTGATCAATTATAACCAAAATATAATCAGCTCTTTATATGGATGTAACGAAGAGAAATACAGAAATACGAAAGAATTATAATTTTTTAAATTGTAGTATTAGAGTTATCGCAGGGCAAATTGTCACACACACACACGCACGCACGCACGCCGCACGCACGCACACACATCATCATCATCATCATCATCATCGTAAAAATAGTAAAATCGTATTCTAGGTGCCCAAAACGTGCTTATTGATTAAAAACTTATCATCGAATTTTTTGACCAAAGACAATACCTTCCTTGCCCAAAGGTGACGGAAGGTAAAAATAAATTATGTGCATCTTAGGAAGTCGAGGCAGGGATTTGAACCCTCCTGCAAGTGTGAATACAGTGATCGCTAAACGTCCGGGTGTCAGAATGATTAATGATCAGGAAGAGTATTCATTCGATTAAACTAAACTCAGTTTGTATCTGTACACAAACGCGAAGTTATTTTTCAAACTCTTGAATCGAAATCTGACGTCCGGAGTAGCGAAAATACGCTTGTATTAAGGTACACTCCTTTCAAAATATTCTACACTATGATTTCTATGTTAGGGAAAGTAAAATTTCTTTTCGGTCATTTCCCAGTCTTCTATATATACATATATTTGAATTATAGTTAATCCATAAGTTCAGAGAATATTTTTTTGTTTGCTCAAGTACCACATAAAATATTTATTTAAATAACAAGTTAATTGATAAAGTTGGATTCATGCAATATTTATTTTAGTTTCATTTTCGTTTCATTTACATTACGTTTAAATTTAATATCACTAAAAAAGTAGGGTGTTCATACAAATTCACTAAGTAATTTTATATGTGTACACTAAAATAGTTCTCCGCATATTATTTTTGGCTATTTTGTTTTTGTACTTATTATATATTTTATTACAACTAAATTCGTTAACTTATATCAGTTTGCCGTTTACTTAAATTAATAAAATAGCTGTCACTTTGTTCTTCGCGCATGCGCAGTTGTTTTATTCACTACATTTCTAGTGAAAATGTAATAAAAAGTTAAAAGTCGCTTAACTTTGAAGTGTACTAATGTAATGAAAATGCAGTTAAAATAAATAACGTGCTTGCATGAACATATCCAGTGATTTACATTATTTTATTTTTTTAGAATTAAAATGTAATGAACATGAAATTAAAATGAATGCTGCATGAATCCACCTTTTACTTTGGCGGACATACGTACTCGTACGTAGGTATGTTTATCTTTGTATACTTGTCTACTTTATACACATATAGGTATATCATACAATGTAAAATTACGGTAAAAAAAGTGATCAACCATAGCTTATAAATAATATGAAAGCAGCATACAGGTTTTTGTTGTTACTATTAATTTATTTAATAATTAACTAATAAAAAATAGATTGACAGTTGAAATCTCGTCATATTAAACAAAAGGTGGATCTTGGCTGTCGGCATCGTTGCCTGTATCTGCAGTCACCACCAGCTAAATATACAAAAAAATACCAATAATTGATCACTTTATTCGCTTACATGCACCACCACAATTATTTTTATTTACACTAAATTACAAAATTTTTGCTATTTCTCTAATAATATACCCTAAACCCAAACCTTTAGCATACAAAACGTAGGTTCCCATATTTGCAGCCGCCATAAACTTACGCAACTTCGGATATTTTCCTTCGCGCAACTGGCACCAGCTACCATATACTTTTTTTAAGACAACAGGCACTTCCTAAATAAAAAGTAAAAAAAATTAAAGTTATTACGAATTGTACTTATTAATATTTACTTAAGTCATGATAAATGTCTTCCCCGGGCCTCCAGTTAAATCTTGTTCACTATAAAGATGATGTATTCTTACGTGATCATAGGTACTCGAGATAAATGTATCATTTTGTAATTAACTAACTGGTAGTTTTATTGTTTATTTGACATTGAATATCTACTTTTAACTATAATTTTAAAAAGTTCATCAAATATAAACGGTATATTTATTTTGATACTAAACATTTTTTAATGAACCTAAAATATCCTTGCAGAACCTGTTAAAATAATATTCGCGAATATTTGTATGTATTTTTATAATAAATAGATAATAAACACACACGTACAGTAAAACTTTGATTATCTATATTTATATGTATGTACCTATGTAATATGTATATTTTAAAAATGTATTTCAATGAAGAAAAGTGGATTTTTTTAACGGACGTAGATAAAGATATTTTTAGTAAGTGATACAGTGCGTCATGAACTTTTTATTTCGTTTTTTTTTTAAATGAAAAGTGTATTACGTGTATATGCGACATACCAATACATAATGTATGTACAACGAAACCTTTATTATTTTTTATAATCTATGGACGGCTCGGTAATTGATATAGTACCATGTTCCATGCAGCAAAATATGAAGAAAATGAGATAGGTACATAACTGAAAAATTCAAAAAACACGTGTGGACCCAGAGCCGTAAGAAGCGGTTGGCGAGGTAGGTCCTCGCCAAGGGCGCTCGGCCAAAGGGGCGCCATTTCGGGAATCATTCAAATATGAATAATTTTATAGTGACAAATTATTTTATAAGAAGTAACAACTGCCCTATACATAAGCACTTTCTTGTAGTTATTCCAAAATGATATATATTTTTTTTTGCGTATTATTGTTGTATTTAATTAAATTACATACACTACACAAATAGACTTTCTAAATGGGGCGTTCATTCCATTGCTTCCAAATATGTGTCCTCGATTTTTATAACCTAACATTTTTGTGAAATTTCCATATTTTAGATCTTGTTCTTTGAGATTTTTACCTTCCGTCACCTTTAGGTAAGGAAGGTATTGTCTTTGGTCAAAAAATTCGGTGGTGAGTTATTGATGAATAAGCACGTTTTAGGGTCCCTAGAATACGATTTTACTATTTTTACGATGATGTCTGTATGTGTGTGTGTGTGTGTGTGTGTGTGTGTGTGTGTGTGTGTGTGTGTGTGTGCGCGCGCGTGCGTGCGTGTGTGTGTGTGCGCGCGCGTGCGTGCGTGTGTGTGTGTGTGTGTGTGCGCGTGTATGTGTGTGTGTGCGTGTGTGTGTATGTATGTGTGTCTCTCTGTGTGTGTGTGTGTGTGTGTGTGTGTGTGTGTGTGTGTGTGTGTGTAACAAAATTTTCGTCTACGATAACTTCCATACTACAATTCTAAAAATTATAATTCTTTCATATTTCTCTTCGTTACATCCATGTGAAGAGCTGATTAGATTTTGGTTAGAATTGGACAACCGGAAGTACCCTCTTTTGAAGATTTTAACAGTTTTTCTTGAAAAAACTATGTTAAATATCATTTTTTCACATTTAATGTTATTATAAATATTAAAGAATATTTTATTCTCTCTACGAGTTGACTGCATTTTATATTTAATATTAAATGGATATAGAGTTAAAAAATTATAAAGAAATTAAATTTCATAAAGTAGCCATAGCTATGGAAACAGCTACTATATTAAGAAAATTTTGATTGAAAGATGTCAGTGTCAAGTGACATTGCCATAGTGTGTTTGTCTTATAATTTTACTGGGCTGGATATATAGGATCTTTTGCTATAAATTTTCTGTATGGAATTTGCATAAAATACATGCAACTGCCGGAAGGTAAAGTACAAGAAATATAATCTTTAGCAAGGAACTTTCTGTATGAAATTTGTAAAAAATACATAGAACTGGCGGAAGGTTGTGTGCTGGCCACATCAGATTTTTTTAATTTATACACCGTATTTCTTATGATAATTTACAAAGAGTCTGCTGGTCAAATACTACTCCCAAACAAGAAATACATTATAATACAGATAATATATTTGCAAAGAAAACTAAATTTATTAATTTTTTTCTACGATCGATAAAAATGTAGGCTTTTCGGATGTCATTTCCTTACAAAAAGTGAATAATTACAGAACAAATGTCTGTACAGACCGTTGCTACCATAACGGTCTACAAAGTAGGTACCTTGCATACGAGACAATCAAATTTTTTACTTTTATAGATGTGATGATATAATAGACACAATAAGTACAGTTTTCACAAGTGTATCTAGCGGCAAAACATTGAACTAATGATTGCTATGTTTACGACTTCCAAACAAAGAACTGTCACCTCTATACACTCCAGCCATCGTTTTAGTTGTATTATCGAATGATCTTCAATAATATTAAACAAAAAAGTTTTCCAGGCACCTCTTCTTGCTTTTAACTCATTTTTGAGAAACACTACGAACAAAACAAATCAGAATAGAGAATTAGATGCAGTCAGAATGACAGGCACAGCACTATGGAGAGGGACGTAAGACAACGAGCGGCGGTTTGATTGGAAGCAAGATCTTCTATCTCGCTCATGCGTGTGACGTCAATTATGTAAGTGTATATTGGAAAATTACAATGGTGAAACTGTAGATGTACTACCTCACCGCAAAATTAAAGTTTGGTCTTTTCTAAATATAACAACAATAACCCAACGCATAACACTTGACCCAAGTCAAACAAAGAGGTTATAGCGCCAGTTTTCCTTTGTTTGTGTACAACACAAACAATTTTTACACAACCAAACTTCATTTTTGAGGTGAAGTAGTACATCGACAGTTTCAACATTACAATTTTTATATTAATGTAAAAAAACTCAGATAGTAGAAAAAAATTTTTTTAACCCTTGGTACACAAATAACTATTTTCATATAACTTTCAAAAATATATAAAATAAACTTACTATTATGTTGCATG
This sequence comes from Harpalus rubripes, assembly GCA_963082715.1. Classification (NCBI taxonomy): domain Eukaryota; kingdom Metazoa; phylum Arthropoda; class Insecta; order Coleoptera; family Carabidae; genus Harpalus; species Harpalus rubripes. Next base: position 36,795,952 of record OY720451.1, on the reverse strand, counting down.
TATCAACAAAATATATTTGAAACCAAAATATCCTTTATTGTTTAAGTAAATGCTTCAAGAAGCAAACGCATGGCATTAATATTAAATAAATTACAGTCTATCCGTTTTAACTATAGAGCGGCGCGAAGATAGGAGCAAATTGATTTTGTTTTCTGACTCTGAATACCCCGATATTATCTAATCAAACAACAAGATCGAACTGTTCCTATTTGCACATTACTCTATAGTTAAAACGGGCAGAATATAACATTATGAATTTTTTTTGTCAATATTTAAAGCGGAAATTTGTTTACTCATTAAACAATTATTTTTCTATAAAATATTTACCTACTTTATCATATATTTTTCTAATTTTGTCTTTGCATTTAATTAAATAAAAATAAAAATGTACAGTAGGGGGGTAGACAATTTCAAACCCGCCACGAGCGCATCACCTTGTAGATACGGCTCTGTGTGGACCCGTAAACCGAATCCAGAATCCTAGATTCTCTAATCGGTTTCTTCAATGTTATTGTAGTCGACAATAAAATTACTAATAAATATTATTATTAAAAAAATTATTTTACAAGAATTTGCTGAAGTTGCTTACAGTTACAGCACAGTTGGAAAATAAGGTCATTACATTTTTGATTTTGTTATGCATTGATCTTATTTTCCAACTTGTACTTTACCTGTAAGTAACTTTGGCAAGTTTTTGTAAACTAATTTTTCGTGAATTTTGGATATAAACGTAGGAAAGTTAATTAAATTACTATTTAATAAACACTGTTTACCACGACTGTAATTCCAATTATTTCTCTTCATCCCTACAATCATACTAACAGTCATGTGATACCGATAACTTCATAACTAATATACTTACAAATAAAATACTATAGTTTTTCCACTGTCTGTTATCTATTAACACTAATCATGATTTATAAATCAGATGTTGTTTTGTGAATGCACAGTGTGATTTTGTGATTTGGCTGGCAGGAAATTCAAAAAGGAAATAAATTCGAAACAGTAATCTTGTATAGTTAAATTTTATGTTTGTATCTGGAAAGCATGCGAATGAGGACCCTAACGACGTTTCTGTTTCCGCTGCCGTATTATCGAAAATCGCGTTCTGAAAATTCAACGGCATTAGCATTTCGATCGAATTGAAGCCACTGCTGTTCTCTTTTCACGACCATGGTTGCACAAACATATTTAGTCTTTTGTTACATACGTACCGACTTATTATTTATTGTATTGTTTGTTAAAAAATAAGATAATTTGTAATGATATTTTAAGCAGCAAGTGTCAAATACTGGAATAAAGGATAGTGTAAAATGTAATTTTTAAAAAAGAGTGAGTCTGGGAAGACACGGAACCTTATCCCCCCCCCCTCCCTAACATTTTTGTTATAAAGAATAGAAAAAATGGCTCATATAATAGTATATTGTGTTATTAGGAGTAAAAGTGATACTTTGTGTGGCGAGCATGGAAGTTTGCACGACGAGCGAAGCGAGTCGGACAATTGAATACGAGGCACACAAAGACACTTTTATTCCGAATGACACATTAATTTTTTTTTCAAACGCACTACTTTTCTTTTTATTCGCTAAGTCTATGTAGTTCCTATGGATGTTTATTTATTTTATTTCTACGCCGCCGGCCTAGAAATTAGCTATTTCTACTCCGGCGGCGTAGAAATTAGCTATTTCTACTCCGCCGGCGTAGGAATTTGCAGCGGCGTAGAAATGAAACTTCTACCTTGTGAATCAAGTCACAAAAGATGCCATTTCTACGACGTTTGAAAAAAAAATTATTACTTTAAATAAACATTTGATGGCAGATGTACAGCAAACGGCAAACGTGATGACGAGAAGATATGCACATATCAAACTGCGACCCTACTCCTACTCCAGATGGCTAAGCACAAAATTAGTTTTGAGTAAAAAAAAGGATTAAAAATCTTAAATGTACAATTTGTAATTTGCATAAAAATGAGCCAATTTTCTATGTCTTTATTAAATATTCAATATATAATCTCATTAGAAAATCTTTTCTAGGCAAATACGAAGTTGAACGTTTCAATGAATTAGATTTTTACAATTTTCTAAGTGAAATTACTGTAGATAAAATAAATAATATTTTTTATTACACTTTAACTGCAATGAAACTGAAAAGCTTTTGCATTGATGATTAATTGTATTTAGCAAATTAATTTTGTTTATTTTAATTTCTTAATTTAGCAGAGTTCTACATCTCCCTTTTCACCTGGGTGTCATTTCACCGCATACTTGTGTTGCCGTTATATTTAATTAATTATTCTTATGAACTCTTTATACTTTAGATAAATGCATTAATTAATGGGCATTTGGCATTTATTAAGTATTAATTTAGTGCAACTCTGGATCTATTCTTTTTACATACTATGTATATATTATTAACCTATAGCTTAGAATCATTATGTATTGTTAGTTAGTACCTACTCATAGTAATTGTTACTTTCTATCATGCATTAGTCTTTATCACTACTATGTTTATAGGGTCTCATTTAGATTTATTGTATCTGTATTTGCATTTGGTAATATTTATGTTTATCTTTTTACACAAAATTGATATATGCTTTAAATATAAATTCTATTAATCCATTTGTATGAGCTAATGAGCTTGAAACAAATTAATAAAATTATTATTATTATTATTATTATTATTATTATTATTATTATTATTATTATTATTATTATTATTATTATTATTATTATTATTATTATTATTATTATTATTATTATTATTATTATTATTATTATTATTATTATTATTATTATTATTATTATTATTATTATTATTATTAATATCCATACACTGGATTGCATTGCTGGTTGACAATTGGTGAACACATTTTAACAATTGCAGTATGGACTTTTCATGTTCTTTAATTCTTTGTATAAATTATTTCCCGCTTTGGCCATTACTTATATATGTTTTTTTATGGAGTTAATTTGTTGTATCTTTTCTTTTGCTATTATTATTTACTATTTTGACTGTGATATTTTATCAATACCACTATTTACTTATATTACTTCAAGTATATATGTATAACTGATTTTTTTAATGAGTTAATTTGTTGTATAATTTCTTTCGCTATTATTATTTACTTTGACTGTGATATTTTATTTATATCACTATTTATATTTTAATATGTATGTAAATATTATGTTTTCTTTTTTATTGGGTTAATTTGTTGTACCTCTTCTTTTACAGACTTACACGCGTTTTTATGTTAATAAATTATTATTATTGTAATCTATCATTTATTACGTGTCCATGTTTTATTTTATTATTATTCACTACAATTTAGTTTATTATTTTGAAGTGCAATATAATTCATTTCTACGTTTACACTCTTTAAGTTAAATATCGCGCACGCTCGCATATTTTTCGCCGGTGAATTTTGCTGTATATATTTTTTATATAGTCAGGGTTACAAGATACGACTATCAACTTTTATTTTTTAAATGGCAATCAGTAATTATTTTACTAAAATATAAACTGCTATTTTTTTCTCTTTTCGGAAATGTATTAGTTTTTATTAATGTATTTGAAAAAATTCGAGAAAAATAAAATAATTGAGAAATATGGAAAACAATTTTTATTCAAATAATCTAGGTGGCTATGTGAAAATAAACAAAATACAACAATGGGAAACAACAAAATAAAATAGACATCTATTTGTCACTTGTTTAACGTGTTTTTAAAAAATTAATAAATTAGTTTTTAAAATAAATTTTCACGCACCACCTAGAATATTTAAATAAAAATTATTTCTAATACATCAAAATAAATTTAGCGATTTTTTATTTCTTCAAATAACATCCAATTATGAAATAAAACTAGATTTTAGTTTGTATTTCTTAACGACCCGACCACACTTTTATATTTCCATTTGAATTGCGATGCTCAAATTTAGAGATACGAGGTTAAAGTTATAATTTTTATATTGAAGCCGTAATAGTAAGTTATACCACTGACAAGACTTTTTTTGCTTTTTACGGTACATATTTTAATCTTGTTATAAGACTCTGTTGAATTATGAATAACTGTTATCTTTAGTTGTTTCTGATTCTGATGTATTGCACGTATTTTGTTACCTCTGATATTTTTGACGACATTTTCATCATTACATTTTTAATTTTGTAATATAATGATCTTATTTTCCAACTGTACTTTAACCATCCCTGGTGATTCATTTGGAATCGAAACGTAGGAAACTTAATTAAATTATTTAACAAACACTGTTTACCACGACTGCATTTTCAATGATTTCTCATCATCCCTACAATCATATTAACAGTCAAGTAATACCAAAAAAATTAAAACTATATACTTAATTTCTGTAGCATAGTTTTTTCCGAAAAAGAAAACATCATCGCTTCATTAGAATTATACTACAGAGTGATCAAAACCATCTGACAGTCACATGCCCTGTGTAGTTTTCAATATTTTACTCCGCGGAAACAAGTATTAGCGGTTGCGTGCAATACATAGGCGTAGGTATATTGTTCTGTCAATCTATCAAATATCTGCTCAAATAGCTGTTACATTCTTAGTTTCATTTTACCGTCTTTATTACTTGCATTTCATAATTACATTATGGACAACAGTTTTTTGCAAGACTCTTATTAGAGTATTTCGTTATTTGTTTGGTGAGTTATAAAAATAATTTTAAGAGCTTCGTTAATTAGTCTTTTTAGGTTAAATTACCACCCGAAATAAATTTAACGGACGAACACAAGTTTATTGTCCCAGCGTACTTTCGATCAGCGGTACGAAACGAAAATAATGAATGGGTATATTCGTATGTTGGAGCAATTTCAAGAACATTAAATTTACTAAAATAACAATTCTTTATAATAAAAACTCGCAAGCCCGTGAACATAGATACCAAACTTTTCTTCCTAGAAGTCTAGTTTTGATGCCATTAAGGAAAGTTACGGGTCACGTGATTATCAGATGGTTTTGATCGGTTTGTACAAACACATGTGTGATATTCGCTGTAATTTTATTTTATTATAAATTTATTTTTAATAAATACGCATTAGATTATTTCACAACTTGTTTATATTTTTTAATAATAATTCAATTGTTGTTTAAGCGAGAACGTTTTAATATGAATCCAAATATGTACTAGTAAATAGTTAAATAACTAACTAAATATGACAGCATAATATAAAGCTAAACAGAATGCATACCCAAATGCGAATAAGGTTGCCATAAATACATATTATTTAAACCATATAAAGGTTATATTGAGTTAAACTACACATTACTTTATGCGAGTCTGTCAGTTCTATTTTCAATTAATTTTAATTAATACTAGTGTAATGAATTTTGTTTGATATTGTTATTTACATTCAAATAAGACAAGTTTCCAATCGATAATTATATAATATCTGTTAAAATAAAATATATACATATTTCAATTTAATAAATAATTCATAAAAGACTCGCAAAATAAAAATGATAAAATACATACTAAATATTTATTTTGTGAACTTTGTATAAACAAAACACACTCACAACATTCTGTTCACTTTTTATACAAAAATAAATTTAGCAAAAAATTTACACCCCTGCTTTGAGCATATCAAACATACTCGTAACCTTAACAGGGGCATGATCAAGTAGTAGCACATATGCTGGAAACTGTAAACAGATTTCCGCTTGTGCCGCTCCGTACCGAATAAGATGTAGCCTGCATCGAATGTAAATGACACGTCAAAGAGAAGAAATTGTAAATCACCCTGCGATAGTATTGCCAACCGAATTTCCGAAGGGTTGGTTTCCACCCTCGTAAACTGTAATAGCCCTCTCGTTCCCGAATACAATAAGAATAAATATGAATTTATTTACCCCAATATTTATGGAAATTATTCGTTGAATACTTTACATGTATATAAATTTACACATTTCAAGCACATCTGTAAATCACTGTCGAATGTGAAACTAAAGAAAAGTTTGTAATTCTACGAATGGAAGGTTTCATTTTGTTGAGCGAATGTCACACGGATGTCTAGAAATGTTAGACAACATTTTTTCGGTTTTAATTAAATTTAAAACTTGGCTTTCACATGTGTCAACGAGGATACGCGGGTAAACGTATATCAGTACGACTATGACATGAGTAGAACATTACCAACGCAGTGTTTTGCAAAAAAATTATAGATGACAGAAATGAGAAATGAAACAATTGAAACACAAACTATAAAAATCTTTCAAATTATCTTCTAGTCCAGTCAATAGTGGTTTTTACCCTGCAAAAGGTGGTGTAGAAACGATTTTAACATATGTTGTTTAGGCCGGGATGGGAATAAAAAGTTTAAGTTTTTGACCGTGGGAGGCTCGGCGCGAGCCGCCATCCTGAATCAATCCCAATTTTCTCAAAAACGATAGCCCATATCAAAATTTTATCAAGAATACAAAATTAAAGCCCGTAAATTTTTGTACAAAAAAGGGCTTTTACATTTTTTTTTATCTAAAATGAACTCTCAAAGAGTTATGTTAATAATAGTTAACCAGAGTAAGAATTTAGAAAATGATTATATTACTCAAAAACGTAATCGCGCTGGAAGCCGGGCGACGGAAACAGACGAGTCGCGACGTGTTTAATTACTTCCGGTCGCCTGAACCTTTTGTGTTCGTTATTGTTATGGGGTCGAATATTCTAGAGCGATCTAGAAGGTAATGGCAGCTAGTTACATACATAGTTACATAATGAAAGAGTTACATAGTCAGCTAAATTGAGTAGTAAGTTTAGTAGCATAGCAGTATCGTGGTGAGCGTATGCAGTATAGTGTCGAGTGGAGTAGATACTCGGGAAGTTACTGGTATACTGGGACAGCTGTGGATGTGAATACTCGGTAGTGTTGACGAGTACTGGGATTTTATAGTATACGAGGACAGTAACGGCAAGTCTGAAAGTTACTGCGGTATACTTGGATAGCTGGTAGAAGTGAATACTCGGTAGTGTTGACAAGTATTGGAAAGCTAGAGTATACGAGGACAGTAACAGCGAGTTAGAGTGGATACTCGGCATTGGTGTTGAAGAATTACGGCATACGGACAGTTGGTGATACTGGATTGGACATTTGAATGTGATATAAGTAAATAGTGATATAAATGCAACAGACCGGCAGTCTAAGATTGGAACGCGTAGTAAAATAAATGAACAGTTAGTTAAATAAAAGTACGAGAGTACAGTAAAATAAATAGCGTGAAAATAAATAGTCCGATTAATTGTTTAAATAAATAAAAAAAAAATCTTAGTGATTAAGTAATTAGTTATATTCTTAGTCAAATTATTATTTAATATTTGTTTAACCATAGTAATAGTAAGTTTTATTATCTTTTAATATTTATGTATCGTTTAATAAACATCTATTTTAATTAATAATAATTATTTGATTTTTACACTTCACCCATATAAATAAAAATGTTACAATATTAGGTATTTAATACTTAGTCTAGTAGACTTTACTATTTACACTAGTTTACAGTCGTTGTGGCATTGAAAGAAGTAAATTATCGAGGATTTTTAAATATTTTTTTCAATGCTTTTCTACAAATTCGTACACCACTGTGACCCGGTTAAAGATATGATGTCACGGTTTGAAAATTTGGATTCAGCATAAAATTCTTTATCATGTCATGTATTACACGATTTTTGTTGATGAGCGAGTAGCGTGTTACTAACAACTTAAATTTATAAAATATCCCTTTAAAATATTTAACACCTGCAAATCGGGCAAGTTCTCATTTTTCATGTGAAATTTCGACAAGTATTAAATAAGTATTATTGTTCATCTTAATCCTGTCGAAATTTCAGATGAAAAGCTGAGAACTAAGCTGATAGCAGATGTTTAATATTTTAATGGGATTTCTTATAAGTTCAAATTGTTAGTAACTCGTGAACCGCTCATCGGCAAAAATCGTGTATGTAATACATGACATGATGAAGAATTTCATGCTGAATTCAAATTTTCGTATTATCATATCTTTAACGGATCAGAGTGGTTTATAAATTTGTAGAAAAACATTGAAAAAAAATAATTTAAAATCATCAATAATTTACGTCTTTCGACGCCACTACAACTATAAACTGTTATAAAACCTATTAGACTAAGTATTAAAAACCTAATATTGTTTATTTTTTGAGTAATATAATTATTTTTTTCATAAATTGTTATTCTGGTTAACTATGTATAACACAACTTTTTGATAGTTCATCCTAGGTGAAAAATGTAAGAACCCTTTTTATCCAAAAAATTTACGACCTTTAATTTTGTATCCTTGTAAAATTTTGATACGGGCTGCTGTTTTTGAGAAAATAGACAAAACCACAAAAATACTTATTTCTTGCACCTTTGATCCAAAAGATAGGGGCTTGCGCCGAGCCTCCCCAAGTTCAAAAACTTTAACTTTTCATCCCCGTCCCGACCCAAACAACATATGTTAAAATTGTTTCTACATCACCTTTTGTAAGGCAAGGGTCTTTTTTGGTCTCCATTGACTGGACTAGACTATTAGGTCTATTTGCTGAAATTTAGCTATTGCATGTGGATACGCGTATGTTCTTTGAATAATAAGCAGATGTACAACTTTGTACTTATACGTACAGAGACCGAAATGAGTAAAAATAAAGCTTAATCAACATGGGTCCGATCTTCAATAGTATCCGAGATATAAGGCAGTGAAAATGAATTTGTCTCAGTTGTAGTAAGGAAAAATTGACATAATTATGACAAAGCGGCATACAAAAATAGCATTCATGTACAATGAACAGTAAGATTATTTTACTATACAAGGCATTCACCGCAGGTGTCGAACCTTAAGATTTCAAGCAATGCATGTATTCATTTCAATTCCAAAACTAATGTTATAATACAAGAAGTACGCGGCTATATGCCGCTTTGTCATGATTACGATATTTATAGTTTTATTGCTAGTTGCGACAGAGTTCATTTTTCCTAAAATACAGGTTGGTGACTTGGACGACGCAGCATAGGGGTTTCAATGGTAAAATCTTAATGTGCAGTTATTTGCCCCCTAATTATTTTAGAGAAAAATTGTATTTAGGTTTTTGCTATAAAAAAATACTGCGTCCGAATATGATATTATTTATAATTTTTCAATTTCCGGAACCGTAAAAATAGTTGAAAACAATAATAACATTTTTGCAAAAAAAATTGGCGCCATGAACAAAAATTAAACAAATATCACAATAACAATTACCAAATGTCTGACAAGAATTTTATGACAGATTGGAGCATTGTTTAATGGTAAATGGTGGTTTGTTTGAAAATTTGTTGTGATATGTTATTTTATATTAAAAATTCATATGTTTGTGATAGTTAAATAAAAATCCTTAATAATAAGTTAAGGGTCGTATTCATAGCCATTACTTAAAGAAATCTTAAATGTCGTTCTCGTCAAACTACATTGTTGGAATCAATTATTACATTGTTGTCATACTCCAATAAAGGTGTTTTAATTTTCCTCGTTTTGAAAATAAGTTTAAGCTTTTATTTAAATTTTTGTTCCATGGCATCAATAATTTTTGCAATAATGTTATTATAGTTTTCGATTATTTTTACGGTTCCGGAAATTGAAAAATTATAAACAATAGCATATTCGCATGCGAATAATTAGGGGTGCAAATAACTGTACATTAAGATTTTACCATTGAAACCTCTACGCTGCGTCGTCCATGGTCACCATCCTGTATATATATATATATATATATATATATATATATATATATATATATATATATATATATATATATATATATATATATATATATATATATTGGTCTTTTCTTCTGTTGTCTGTTGTTTGTTGTACAATTCAATCAGCATTTTACAATTTTTCATCGTGCCTTCTGCACGTTTTGACTTGATATTTATTAAATTCTATTTTATCAAATCATTCTTTTATTTGTCGAACCTCAGTCGTTTGCAAGCAACATACTTCACGGTATGTTAGAATTTTACTCCGAAATTCTAACAAACAAATCCAAAAATACTGATTCTAAAACAACAATCGAGCACTACTTTACACGTTCAAAACTAAATCATGTCGTATCGGCCATATGCCACTATACGATATTTAAAGATATCACATCTTTCTCGAAACCACGTTTTGTACCACATTCCATGTCCGAGTCTTTTTGACTGCAGATAGTTTTTTCTGGACATCGAAAATCCACCGGAAAACACCCAGCGCTACAGTAAACAAAACATTGTAACATGAAGAAGAAACGATAACACAAAGAAGAATCACATTTCAAAAATTGCCCGGCACGCCACTGAATTTCGTACGCTAGAAATGAAAGTTGGAAAGAATCACTAAATAAAATAGAAAAGGGACTAAAATTGGCAAGATAGGAATACAGGTAAATTACTGAATAGAAGTGAAATATATTTTATATAAACTGACATTCATAGATAAAACCGGACCACAATATGACCAGTAAACACATGATTAACAACAACCGAAGTTATTTATCAGGCAGATAGGTATACAAATGGGATTTACAACAATGCACGAAGAATAGATAGAGTAGAATCTAAAATAACAGTACTGAATATGAATTGACAAAATAGGATGTAACAACAATATGACCTTAACAATTGTGCCAATAATGACTGCAACAATAGCAAAAACAATGGTCGCAACAATGACGACAACAATGCTAACAAGAGTGGCCTCAAAACTAAAGAAAACAATGAGCATAAATGGAAACGGTCAACAATGAAAACTACCAAGGCCCTTCGTTTTTGGGCCCCACGTTGGGAGCCAAAATTTGTGACTTTTCCCTAAAGGGTTTTCTTAGTCATGGATGTTCTGTTGAGCTTTCGGCTTTTAGACAGTGGAGACGGGCTGGGTTGAAACCACAAAATTGGTTTAAAAAAATAAGGGCGCCATGTCATTCGTGTCCGGATAAAATTAGAAAAAGATCCAAATCAAGATATTAAAATTTATTATACCTACTGTGAACTATGTTGCCTGCAAACGAGTGAAATTCGACAAATAAAAGAATGATTTGATAAAATAGAATTTAATAAATATCAAGTCAAAACGTGCCGGAGACACGGTGAAAAATTGAAAATGTAGATTAAATTGTACAATAATGTAACAAAATATAAATCAAAAGTTAAGTTGTAAAAGAGTAAACTACTCGTATTAAGTACAAAGTACAAAAGTCTGTTAAACACTGAACTCAGTTTCGAGCGCAGCGTATTTACACTTACAGCATTCGAATTGGTACCAGTCCAAACGTGGGCTCCATGGCAGTTGATACACGCGTTCTATCTGAATAACAAGTTGCAACAAATGGGCAACAATTCAAACAACGAAAAATGCTACTACACAAAAAAATAGTTCTGCAACAATATAACAACAATGAGCTAATGGCTCCAATTACATATTCTAATAAACAACAATTGTGCAAAAGCTAAAGGCTTCAATGTACATAAAAAACAAAAATATGAACAACAGTTGACGCTATACTAAAGTTAAACTTTCATATAGTCTAAATTACGTAAAACAATACTCAATAATCAACAACAATTAAACACCAAAACAAATCATACTGTAACGATGGTTCTCTTAGGCAACAATAATGGTACAAATGAGCTCTAGATCTTCCACGCAACAATTAACACAACAATTAAGGAAGAACGATGTTATACAAAAAGGTACTTAGCTCACGTGGCGTCTTCGGGGAAATATGGGCTAAGCAGTAGGGCAACAGTAGCGACGGGGTGGCTTTCCACAGGGTACGGGTTGCCTCATGTGATTCTGACGGTTGTATCTCAAATTCAAGAAGCGCTGACTTCCCATGTGATGCTGCACCACTCCGGATAAACCGATGAAAGATTTCGGCAAATAAATATTTCTATGTGCCCGTGACTAGAAGTATTCCGCCAATATGCGAATTCATCCCAACTCGACGCCAAGATTTATCCAACAATGTACATCCGCGTCTGAATGAATATTCACTCCTGGACACAAATATCACAGAACAACTCACTCCGAAATTCTAACAAACGAATCCAAAAATACTTATTCTAAGACAACAAACGAGCACTACTTTACACGTTCAAAACTGAATCATGTTGTACCAGGCACATGCCACTACGATGGTTAAAGATATCACATCTTTTCCGAAACTACGTTTCGTACCAGAGACTTAAGTCTAACACGGACCACGTTCCATGTCCGAGTCTTTTTGACTGCAGATAGTATTTTCCGGATATCAAAAATCCATCGGAAAACACGCTGTGCTACAGTAAACAAAACAAGTAACATGAAGAAGAAACGATAACATAAACAAGAATTACATTTCAAAAATTATGCGGCACGCCGCTGAATCTTGTGCGCTAGAACTTGCAAAATTAATATCAACAATTCAGGTAAGAATCACTAAATAAAATAGAAATAGGGCTAAAATAGGCAAGATAGGAATACAGGTTAGTTACTGAATAGAAGTGAAACATATTTTAGATGTACTGACATTCATAGATAAAACTGGACCACAATATGACCAATAAATACATGAGTAACAACAACAGAAGTTATTTATCAGACAGATAGAAGCATAAAAAGGTATACAGATGGGAATTACAATAATACATGAAGAATAGATAGAGTAAAACTAATAATTCAACAATGGAACTCCAGATTTACGATGATAGGCAGGTGTGTATTCCCTAGAATAAAAATATGGAGCAACAATGTCATGACGAAAATTCAGACCGTAATAACTTAATCTAAAATAATAGTAACAAATATGAATTGCCAAAATAGGATGAAATATTACATACCCTCAAAAAAATTTAACACCCTGTATATTAATATAGCGATAAAATTTTAGCACATCTTGCGGTGACTGTGCGAATTATACACACTGTTTTAAATATAGTTGTGTATTTAGATAGGTTAAAATTGAAAAATTGGAACCCGCAGTATAGTATGAGACATCAACGGAATTTTAGGGAACTAAATTAATGGCGGCCAGTATTGCATTTCAAATTATGTAAACGTCTCGTGGCCGCGTGCCTGAGTGTCAGGTCGCGAATCTGGGGAACCGGGTTCGATCCCGACCGACGCCAAATATTTCGAATTTTAAATGGCACAAAATTGACCTCTGTGGAGCACTCTCCACGCCAGCAATGAGTGCCCGTGAGGTGACGCCTGGTAAGCGCCTGCACGGTGCAAATATTTCATCATTACCGCATCTGTGTACAAAGCAGATTGGCACACCCAGCAATGGGTAATAAGCCGTGATGATATATTTATTTATTTATTTATTTATTTATATTTATTTGTCTCACGCTTAAACTTTATAATTTCAATTGAAAATGTGTGAAAAATAAACACATTAAAGAATATGAACATAATATACACCAAAAAGTGTTGTATTAAAGTGTACGAGTTACAACAAAAATTCAAGACATATTACATAATTTTTGGTAAAGAAGATAAAGTTGATCGACTCAAAGTATTGTAACGTGTGAGCCTCGCTGCTACGCTGAACAAGCGTCTAAGTATAGCGATGACGCAATCGCGATAGCAGCCGGGCTACGTAAACAAACAAGCCGCGACGTGTTTAATTACTTCCGGTCGCCTGAACCTTTTGTGTTCATTGTTATTTTGTGGTCGAACATTCTAGAGCTCTCTGGAAGTTAATGGCAGCTATATAAAAGGGGCGCAAATATGCTCGGGAGTTAGTTAGTTACATGGCGAGACATATAGAGACATTCCCATAGAGTGTTAGTGAAGCACAGCAGTATCGTGGTAAGCCTATGCAGTATAGTGTCGAGTGGAGGACTCGAGAAGTTACTGGTTAACTGGGATAGCTGTGGATGTGAATGCTCGGTACTGTTGAAGAGTATTGGGAAGCTAGGTATACGAGGACAGTAAGCAAGTGGAAGTGGGTACTCGACAATAGTGGTGAATAATTGTGGCTTACGGACAGTCGGTGATACCGAAGCTGTGAAAGTTAGACAGTGAGTTACACAAATAGGCAGACAGTGAGGAGAAAGGTGTGACTTCTGTCCGAGCAGTTGAATATACAGACGCAGCTTTGAGTATATAGACGCTGTGGAGGTCGGTAGGCGGACAGTTGAACGTGATATAAGTATATAATGATAAAAATATAGTGATATAAATATCGCGTAAACAGTCTTCAAGCCTGCAACAGACCGGCAGTCTAAGATTGGAACGCGTAGTGAAATAAATAATTAGTAATATCGTGCAAATAAATAGTAGTGTTAATTGGTTAAATAAATAGTGTTAGTGTTATCTAGTTAATTATAGTTTTAGTCTAATTAGTTTTTAATAATTGTTCAATATTAGTAATCGTCATTTTTTAATACCTTTTTAATATTTACTTATAGTAATAAAACTTTATTTTAATTAATAATAATTGTCTAATATTTACACTTCACCCAAATAAGTAAAAACGTCACAGTATGGAAAAGAAATTTAAATATATCGCAAAACTTTAATCTGTTAAATAAATATGCCTTTTCGTTGCATTTCACAAAAAGAAATTATAATGAAATTTTGCAGGTATGTAGTATTAATACAACTATTGACAACATTGTTATAAAATTTGTAGATTTATAGATTTTACTAATATTTGTCCCTGTAGATTGCAGTTCCAAGTCAGAATTGCCATAAGTCAAATTACGCCACCAGTAGTAATTAAATCCGGATTTACAAATTGTTTCTTGATAAAGGATTCGAGTGAACAAACTTAAAAGTTGTATTGATTTGAACTTTTATCAATATTATGGGTCAGAAAGCGCTCATTTAAAATGTAAACAAATCTGACATGTCCTATTGGCCGCCATGACAGGTGCGTTTACAGCGCCGCCAACGGATTATGCGGATCCCAATATATTTAAAAATCTATGGGTATAAGGTGTGCATATGGAATTTGTCGAAGTAATTCTAGATAAACATAAAGATATATAAGTGGTAGCATGAATTAAGTGTTATTAGCGAGGAGTTGATTAGCAGTGTTTTATCCCTTTTACCAATTGTTTAAAGATTATTTTAAAGAAAAATACTTCAAATAAAAGTTCGTACAATTAATATTACTATAGCTGTTATTTGAAGTCTTTGCTTTAAAATAATCCATAATCGATTGTCAGAGTTAAAACTGCTAGCATTTTATTATTTCTTACATTGTCTTGGCCAATCAATTTTCCTCCATCTGTATTTGATGATCGAATGGGCGATGGTTAAGTAAGCAACGATCATCTGGCCGATAGAAACTGCACGCTTAGTAGATATATAATTTGGTTAAATTATTAATTACCTACTTGGTTTACAACAATAAATATAGAACCATCATGACTTTACAACCATTTCTGGGTTGGCTAATCCACTGTACACAGATTTCAGTGTAATAATACATTTTTACCAAACAGGGCGTTTATCGGATATTACATCTATTGTAAATAACTGATTTCGATCGTATTCGATCACGGTTGTCCAATTTAATTAAAACTATATTGTTCAGATTTTGTTAAAGGAAAAAAATATTTTGAGTTAAAATTATATATATATATATATATATATATATATATATATATATATATATATATATATATATATATATATATATATATATATATATATATATATATATATATATAATATAGTGTAAAATATTTCATTATTTTTAAAAATTGTTGGCAGTAGTAGTAGTAGTGGTAGATCCTGCAAATATATTTGTTCCATTGCTTGCCATTAATACTGTTAATGAAACCCACACCGTGTACCGTATGAGATGAAACTTCGGCAATTGCTTTTACTAATTGGGTTTCCTCGTGATAATTTGCAAATTTCGGTCGAATTTTTGCTACGATCACAGTCAATTCGAATTCCTGTACTTCTGAAACTAGAAAGTTAATAATTATCAAATTACGCAGAAGTGTGCGACTAGTTTTATTAAGTTTCCAGAAGTAGGGACATTAATATTCGTTAAGTTAGTATTATTGCTGTTTTGCTTTTCGGATTTAGTTATTTTACTAACAGCTTCCCGAAACTTTATATTTACTCCATTTCTAAGTGATACTAATTTTAGTGATGCTCTCTATTACTTTTTGTCGCTGCGACGAGAATAAATTTTCATTAGAGCGGAAAAAGTTGGCCGAATTATAATCCTGGTTTACAAAGTACTTTTGAAATATGTAAGCTTGCAGGATATTCATAAGCCTTGCACAATTTCAATGCTTCCAAATTGTGAAGAATTACATACTACAATAACAGTAGTTACCAGAAAGACTGGCAAACCTGAAAATGACGGCATTTTTTGTCACAAAAACGCGTAACCCTAATTTGTGCTGAACCGTTAAATTTTTAATTGAATCCTTAATTAAGATCAGGTACAAAAAAATCATTATCTCTAAGTAGTTTGTATTTGGTACTTTTCTTTTTGGATTAAAATAAAGAACTCTGTACTATTAATTAGTTAAATTGCTATTTGGGGCGTTTCCTACAAGAATTATCCGTTTATTGAAGTTTACAATTTATGGCGCTACCGATAATTTCAGTTGCGGCATTTTATGAATGAGCAACAAGGTTTTGTGAAAAACCAAGCAATGCACGAAAAATATAAAATAATAATATATGTTTGTAATTCTACAAAAATCAAATTAGTTCCCCTTTGTATTTGTTAATACGTTGTAAGACGATCCAGAATTTTTTAAACAATAAAAAGGTTAAAAATACATAGCTTTACTTTTCAAATATCGTTTCCGTATTCATTAATTCATAGAGCAAATGCAAAATTCATACAAATAACATACAAGTCCAGCTTTTTTTCAAAAAAAATTAACTATTCACCTATAAAATATTTCAAAATGAACACTTTAATTTTATGTTTATTACATACGTAGAAAAAAAATTACCACAATCATACTACGAACGATTTTGAAATAAGAAATATTTTGTTTCCTGAAAATTTGAATGTTTGGACATGTTCGAATTCTGTAAAAAACACTCAGTTTTATCTTTTCGTTATCGTATAATTTTTTCATTTATACAGTTATACTGTGAATGTTGTAGATCTAATAACTATGTACAGTAAAATTTTTGAAAGATGTCCGATCAAGGTCATTTGTATCATAACAAATTGGCATATATGGATATAGCACGCTTGTCTTTCATAAATTCATATTGTTTCGACTAAGTTAGGACATTCCATATTAATACTATGCTCGTTATTGACAATACTTTCGCTGTAATGTAAGTTTATTTATTAATTCAGATATATTGCCGTACGAATAACGTTATTTCCTGTCAGTGTCACTGACACTGGGTCAGTACCTTATTTTTCACATATTTATTATTAGTTTTTTATTATTACACGCTTTTCTTTGAAACATTTTATATCGTTGCATTTTTAATTTAATTCTAATGAAGATCAAATGATGAAAGACACACACAACAACCATGCCTTATCCGGGATTCGAACCCGGGACCCGTGGAGCGTGAAGTGACAACGCTATCACTACTCCACCTGAGTCGGCATTTTTCACATATTTCATACTACATTTACTAATAAACTTGCCAGTTGACTTAGTTTTGAATTTTAAATGCGTCTAATGTAAGATATATTTATATAATAAAATAAAATAACCTTAGTATCTTACGTACCCTCATAAAAACTCAATAAACGGCACTACTGAATTTGACAGAACAAAATCTTAATTCTTACAATTCGTAGATGACCTTGATCAGACATCTTTCAAAAATTTTACTGTATATGTATTATAACAAAAAGTTATCACTTGAAAGAATATACTTTTTTACTCGTATGTTATTTATTGATAACACAAACAGCTATAGTTAGTCACCCAACAACAAAAACTGGCTTGCATTTATTACAAAGAATAATAAATATAAACAATACGTTATATATTAAATAACCATAACACACTCAAGATGCGCTAACGAAATTTACTGTTATACAGCTGAATTTATCGTTTTATTACATTCTATGCTTTGATAATGTAGTGCACTAATTTTAAACATTGCGATGTAAACTACTCGTTATTACAAATGCTAGGCGCTTAGCAATTATATCTATCTTTATTAAATATATGGTTTGCTGCAAAATGCACATACATATATCACGTACAATAAGTAAGAGTTGATTTAGATCCATTCTGTTTTTGTTTCTAAGTTCATAGTGTCATAAATCCTTTTGCTTTTCTTTTACTACTATATTTAAAATAATGCAGTGTGGATTAATTTCAGTAATTTATTTTCGGATAGTATTAAAATAACTATGTATTTTTATTTTATATTTGAAAGAACATAGATATCCACAAAGTACAAGAAAACCATTATATATGTTTGGTAATTTGATATCGAGAATCGGCAACAATCAAAAATAGAAACATGTATTTGAAGATACAAGTATTATGAGTAGGTACAGTAATAATTTCTATTTTTATCAAAATAAATAGGAAAATATTCGTTAAAAAATAAATCCTAATTGTTTTTGTTTTTAAACCCGAAATATATTTACATTATTTTATACTATCTTATGATAGAATTTTGCAGTATTGTAAATGAAAACATAAAAAAGCATAATGACTATTTAACAAATAAACCGTTTAAACAACGAAATAAAGACAAAAATTATATTTAATTTTTATATTCCAGAACAATTTATTCAGGCTTATTTTTTTTCTGTTAACATTTAAATCTCGTCAAAAGAGTTGGCAAAATTAAAGTTTTTTTTTTAATAAATAAATTACTTATTTTACAGAATAATAGCTGTCACATAAGGCAGGTAATTTCACCCCGTACATAATGAATCAACTGTTAGTGGTTGATAGCTTCACACCGTGTCCAATAAGACCGAAATAACTTGTGATTAAGATAATGTTTAGCGCCATGGAAACCAGTATGTGAAAAGTCGCATTTTAACAACGCGAATAGAAAAATAAATTATGTATCTATCGTGAAAAGTACTCGTGCAACCTTGTGTTGTATATGTAGACTCTACCGAATCCGAAAAAAACTCAGTAAGCGAAAAATCAATAGAGCCATAACGCGTTATATGTTATAATAAATTGACATGGACCATTTTTTTCTTGTCATTTATTAAACAAACCGTAACATACCCTAATCTAAAGCAAAAAAAATCACGCCCTTGTCATTACGTATTTGTTAGTTCTCCGAACATACCTTATTATATTTTAACATCACCTAACCTAACGAGCAAATATTGTGATTTTGGTCATTGTTTGTTTTGAATTAACCCACAATGCAATGCCGTGTGGCTTTATGTTTCACTTAGTGTCTGTTTTTGGTCTTGGAGCTTATAGCATAATGTATGCTTGGCTTGTATCAGTTTTAATTTCGTAAAAGTGTATGTGTAAATAAATAATCTACAAATATCAATAAACTGAAACTAGACAAATAATTTAATTTTCAAAAAATAACTATATTTATATCAATCAAATTATTTTATCAGGTCACTTACAGTGCCACAGACTACAATGAACCCTACTCATGCTCATGATATAAGCCGTTCACAAGACTCATCTGACATCGAACCATACGGCCAATTGCCACAATGCCAATTAATTAAATTAAATGTGAAAATCACATCAATTTGTCTAAGAATTCCATCAGTATCAAAGGAAAATTCTTGAAAACTAATCATGACATAATTTTACGACAAATGGACGATCAAATTTTATTGTTAGTCATCCGAGATCTGAGACCATTGTTATAATCAATCTCTAGTTGGGTTCCATAAATTCGCACAAACAAATTAATTTCGAAATCAATTTGCGGCCGCTGGGCGACAAAAAGACACGAACGATTGGTTCTGGCACTTCGATAATAAAATTTTTACGTCACTTTACAAGTGCGCCGGAAGAAAACGAACAAGACTGGGCAAAGTGAGAAGGAGGATGGAGAAAGACGCCAGCAACTGCGAACTCGTTAATAGACCGTAAAATTATTTCTACCCCTTTTCATAAAGAAAACGCAGTTTTTCCGGCGTCACCAACTGTGATTTATGTCCAGCTATCAGCTTGGCTAAGTTTTTCTGCTTTTATACAATTTTTTATCTTGATTAATTAAATGACATTTAAAAATAAAGATTAGATGCTTCTAATTATAAAAGGGTAGCTGATACACAGTTACACGTTACAGGTCGTCAACGTTCATTTTACATGCATATAATGAACACATAAATACAGGGACAGGACTAGTTTAAAAATTATAATAGCGTATTCTTTAAATCATTGCGAGTAAAAAGTATCTTATGAACATAGATCATATTCGTTTTGGTTACGGAATTACAAGAGATCAAAATTTTATAAATAGTCACAATTTATATAAAAATACCTACTTTTAAAACAAAAGAGCAAAATATGGAAACAATAACAATATATTAAAGAACAAATGTCATAATTGTCATTTTATTTCGTGAGAAGGAAGTTTGGGTTACACCGCAGAGCGGAGTGTCCCAACCCTTCAAACAAAATAATCGACAATTATGAAATGAGTTCTTTATACATTATACTTACCACAAACAAACATTTTTCATTTTGCGTCTTTTACGATATTTTTAAATAAAAAATCAGTTCAAAATTTAGGGAATTTGTTCAAACTCTAATCAACTATATACGATATTTTCTAATTCTATCTAACTTTATTACTATCTTCTCTTTTTTTATTCTTACTTTTAATTTCCAAATTATATGAATATAAAATTCTTAACAATCGTTTGTGTTCGTTTATTTAGCAAGATTTGATATTTTTGACATTAATAGCCACCAACCTTAAAAAAAAGAAACTGTACTAACCTATTAGCACTCGAATGATGGTATATTAACGAACACTTTTGGGTGCTGTAACACCTTTGTTACAAACGCAAAATAGGAAAATATGTTTATTTTATTTCTTATGTGTTCAATAATGTGCCCCGTAAGCTCCAATGCAAGCTGGCAGACGCATCAGAGAATTCTGAATTCTATAAAAATTGTATTCCGCAGCAGTAAATCCACCCATTTCACAATACCTAAATTAAATTAGAAAAAAGTAAATATCAGATAAATTTAACATTGTTATTTCATTACTTTTTGTTTTGTTTTAAAAGTAGGTATCTTGATTATTTTATTTTTATTTTTAGTTGTTGCTATTTATAATTCCTAGATTCCTTGTAATTCCGTACGCACATGGAATAAGACCTACCTATATTAATATATGATATTTTTTACTCAAAATTATCTCAAGAATTCGATATTATTTTTTTTACACTATTCCTGATACATCCTGTAGGTTTTTTGACGCAGGAATCAATAAACCATGTTTCCACAAGAAAACGATCTCTGACTTTGAAAACAATATATTAACTTGTTATAATGAACTGTAAAATTGTATTAACACGTTTCTCTTGTATGTTCTATATTAATATTACTCTGTAATTGGGAATTATTTCCTATTGGGTGATAAATAAATAAATAAAATATAAATTTTAAAGCACAGTTCCTAGCTACATACCGACAAACTGCATTTAGGATTTAGTGATAGCAATATAAAAAGGATAATATAATTTGCCTCAATAATTAAAAATGTAATAGAAAACTTATTATTCCGCCTTTTAACATTTATTTTTTTTACTGTCTATTTAAAAATTTAACGTATATTTACAAATATGTAATACGTAAGACCAAACATTTAAAAAAATCATAAAACTGAAAATGAGTCAGTAGAAATAATCTCTTTTAAGTTACTAAACAAAGCATTTTTCAGATATTTTTATCTATGCATTCCATTTGATAATAACACAGTACATCTTTTGTTTTGCTTCTAAAAGTGATGGCAAAAAATTATCAGTCGAAGAAATATATCAAACTCATAATTCTATACCAACAGATAATTGTTTATTTATCAGAATTTATGAATAAATATTAAAAAGGTTAATAATCGCAAAATAAATATTAATATTAATTTTCTGGCCGTGACAGTTAATATTAATTAATAATTATCTGTATGATTAATTACCAAGTATAAATTAAAAAAAAAAGATATTGTTTGTACTGTAAATGACTACTCATAATATTTTTCATTCGTATTACAATAAAGTAGCAGGGTTGGTCTGATTCTAATGAAATACGTAAGGAATTCTGTGATTTGTATCATATTTTATAAAACAGCTATATTTTCTAAAAATTAATATTGTTATTTAAATTATCATTAATAGTTTATTGTTATTCGCAAATAATTTATTTATAGATCTACATTTTAGTCCACATACTTACAAATTTAGTTTATATTTGTATGTATACTCAAATAATTTTGTTGTTATTCTTTTAAAAAACCCTAACATAATTTGGCTGAAGTTACATTGTAACAGTTGCAACACAAAAATCAAGCATGATACTTTCATTTAATTAAAAACCAAAGTCATCACCTCTAGTTACAGTGACAGTTAGTGCTAACCAATGGTTATGTTCCAAAATTATTCTTACCACTATACCACCTTTGTTTAGAGCCAACTGGAAGTTAAAACTATTGTTCGCAGCGCTTCTAACCTTCAATTTAATTCTTAACTAATGGTTAATAAACTATCACTGTAAGTTAAGGTGATAGGAGTGGACCTTAATATATAAAGTAGTGTTCCAGGAACAAAGTAAAATACATATAACAAAATAATTCAACATTTAATATATAATTTAATAGTAAAAATATTAAGAGTAATAAATATCTCATCAAGGTAATGCCCATAGCTGGACGTATCAATCTGCTTTAAATACAGATATCGATAATAGTACTATGTATAAGTATATATCTTTATAGATTTGTTTAAAATATGTAGATTGTATGAGGTATTTAAATATAACTGAGGTCCTTTTAAATTAATACTATATCTCATTAATGCACTTAATTCACATATGTTTGAATTTAACACTTCATATAAATTTATTTATTAAAAATAATACCTACAGCTCACAATTTATGTAATAATTTAAAACAGACTATTTTATAGAATGCAATACACAACACCACAATCATTTATTTTGTCTGTGTACAAAATGAAATAAAAAATGGTATTTTTTGTTATAATCCTTCGCTGACACGGTATTTGCTACTGCTTCAGCACATGACATCTCTAATATTCTTCTATTGATTCTTGATTCGCGAGTTTATCAGCATTGTTTACCGTACATGTGTGCCGTCGATTGTTTTTCAACACAGCAACATACAGAAATTCGCGAAGTAGAATTTTCGATTCCAGATAAATATTTTCCGTAAAATATTAACTTTGTAATGAAAATATACAGTCAACGAACTCTCTAGCTTGGAAGATATTACTTATATCAAATTAAATTCGACATCAAAAAAGGCAATTAGTATCTTTAATCCCCTTAAACACCGGTTTATTGCTTCTAAATTTTTATATCATAATCAACTCGATGAAAATATTTGAAAATCCCGAAATTATTAAATTTTAAGAACACAAGCATACCATGATCAAAATGAGCATTCATGAGCAACTGCACCTTGCATTTCTTTGATAACTTTATAATAATATTGTTTCAATGTCTATTTCTTTGCTTAAATATACCTGCTTAATTTATTTACAATTCTGGATAACAAAGAATATAAATATATTCAGAAATATCTAAAGAATGTACAAAAGATTCTACTTAATAAAACATTTAAAAATAAAAACTAAATGTAATAAAATAAATACCAACGGAACAACATAGGTCCGTTAAAGAAAATATTATTTACAATTTGTTTCCACGAGATATATACGAGTATACTTGTGATCTTTTTATGTGATATTAAAAATAAATATAGATTTGGAAAAGATAAATATTTTAAATTATATTATAGTCAAAAAAAATAGATAAAAGGTTTATGACACAACTTTGCTAATAATAGTACTGGATACTCCAACAAGTTTCAAAGAGAAATACTTATAGATATTGAAGTTCAAACTATCACTTATTTACCAGTACCAATATTTTAGTAAACAGATTAATATCCATATAATTTTTTTAGGCGACCGCTTCAGAAAATAATAGATATCGCGACAAAAGCCTACTGAAAGTTGAAAATATCGTACACTAGCATATGAATATCGTACTAGCACGATATGGTTATATCGCAATGATGAGATGAAATCAACATAGCCAGGCAGGTTTGCTTTGTTTGTTGCTATGATTGATTCTTGAAAATACTTAGGTTTTTTTTTGTTGTCGTCTAAAAATTAGTGTTCATAACTCGCTCGAAAGTAATATCATATTGCTCGCACGATATTTCTCACTTCCGATACTATTTTAACATGGTTTCGAGTATTAATTTGGTTATTTAAAAACTCATTTGAGTAAATGGGGTTCAAATTTTATAAAAAAAAAATCATTAATTTTTAATTATGAATGATCATACCTATTATAAAACATATTACATGTGCTTTGACGCAATTGACATTAATTATTTGCATACAAGTTTATTATGTATTGCATGCATATGTACTTAAGTTATAGTTGGATGTTGATACGTTGGAAATCTGTTATGTGAGCACGTACCTGAACGAGATCCTGCGACTTGATTAGTCGGGGTTGGGGCGGCGGACTCCTGTAGAACGTCGGCGACGGTGACGAGCAGCAGACAGAGCACGAAGAGCCTGCGAGTCAGCACACAGCTATTGATTCACTGAGCGAGAAGCGAGAGTGCGAGAGCCGAGCGTCCACGACAAGAGATCCAGACTTGCAGTATGATCAGGAGGGGGCAAACAGCAGCGGGATCTAGCGGGATGCAGCCAACTCACACATGCGTACTAAGTACATGTCAAGAGGACCTCGCTAAGTTATTATATTACTATTACATATTAATACACTCATTGTAATACTTTTATAAAGTCGTATTCAGCAACTCTTGTACAACAAATGGGGTAGGAGTTTTACTTATTTGATTGGTAAATAAATTTTATTTGAATTTTATCATGTCCAACATTTTTTTTTCTACAATTAGTGAGAAACCCAGGTAAACACGTTGTTAAATATTTGCAGGTCTGTAATTTTTAGAAGAAAAAATTTTAAAAAAAAGTTTATACTAGAAGCGTTTTATTTTTGACAACTTTAATTAACCAATGTTGAACGATCCAAGGAAGTTTGACACGAGAAAAGTTAAACCTTACACCTCATATCAATATCAAAATTTAAAATGCCGGATACACTGAAATTGAAGCTAAGGCCTAACCAGGCCCCCGGCCCGATTTCTAGACAATTTTCGAGACGGGTCGGCAATTTTTTTTTCTCGGATCGAGTCGAGCCCGGCCCGGCCCGAATGCATCCCTGCTGTGCTATGTATAACAGAAATTTTTTATATACCTAGTGTTAATAAACGCTAAATAAAATGGATAAAAGTATACTGGAAAAAATTAATGCTATATAAGAAGCATAAACGTTATTTTAATTTTGGTGCTCAATTAATATCGCCATTTAGCGTTATAGTGTCAATTATGCAAAAAGCGAATATTACATCACATTTGTATTACAAATTGTGAACGAATTAAAAATTTGTACATATAACTGCCCGAGTTTTGCAGCCGTGCATTCTGTACATTAGGTTATAACATAGGCGCCCACAGGGGGGGGGGGTCGAAAGGGTCGACTGACCCCCCTTTCATTTATGGACTGTATCCATTTTTAAAAATAAAATAATAATTTTATTTTTTCATTTCAATGTATCATTGTATTTTTTAATAATTATTGGTAATATTTTCTTATATTTTAATCAAAAATTTATTACATACTATCTATTACTAAGTACGAAATAGCTGAAGTGTCAGAATGAGTAAATTAATTATGTTATGTTCTGTTATTATATTACATTATCTTCGGTGTTGTATTTTCTTTAATATGGCGTAGTTTATTCTAATCATTTTATGATCACGATCTTCTCAAAACTTTCACAATTATCGATTTTACTGTTATATAGAAATAAAGAAATAGAAAAGTAAATAATGAATAGACATTGCATATTTATTTATATTAAAAGTACCTACGTATGATTAGGGTTGCCGTATTTTGTGAGGAGCGCGATTTAATTAACATTTAATTATTGTACATTTTATTTTGAGCAGTTCAATAGAATAATTATATTGTTACTCAGTAATATATTTTAATTTAATGCAACATTGTATTTTCAGATTGTCTGTTTCTGTAGTTATTGCTTATGCTCGCATCTCGCATCATAAAGCCTAGTAGAAGAGGCAATTCTACGCTTATAGAGCGTACATACGCATTTTCGTCATAAAATATTGATTTTAATTTTTTAAGAATTTGTTAAATTTGCTTCATTGTAAATGTAGTATATTCATATTTAAAAATCCCGCCTTTACCAGTTGTACCGCCAAATATATTAGTTCTTATCATTGTTATATACTTGGTCTTGGTTCTTGCCATAAAAATGGCGTGTTAATGTAAATGTAATAAAACGGTTTATATTAAATAAGTTTATTGGGCATCAGTGTTTATTTTAGTAGTGTTGTTACCTATATTTGCGTTGAGCCACTTCACTACAAAATTTGGCGACGAGAAAAATTTATTTTTTCGGAAATAGTTCCGATGACGAATATTTCAGGTTAACCACATGTTCGCAAAAAGTTGAAAAATGCCTGCAGACCGACAAGTACCAAATGTTACAGTAATAAACAGTGGAAATGTTGCCACTATTAATGGATTTAATATTGGAGATGACTGGGAAATATTCAGCGAGAGATTGGAGCAATATTATCTTGCTAATGAAGTTGCTGATGATAGAAAAGTTTCAGTATTATTGACTTTAATACATGAAAATGTTTATAAAATACTGAAAAATGTATGTGATCCAGTTAAACCTGCAACGAAGACATACGACGACTTAATAAATATATTATCGCAACAATTTAAGCCAAAAGTTTCTGTATTTCGTAAGAGAATTCAGTTTGATTGTTTAAGACAAACAAATGAAACAATCAAAGAGTGGTATGTGAAGGTGAAAACCGTAGCAGCACAGTGCGAATTTGGAAACAGTTTAACCGAAAGAGTTAAGGACAAGTTTGTAGTCGGATTGAAACCGGGACATATACTTGACCGTTTGTGCGAGGAAAAGGTCCAGAAAACGGCGGAGGAGCTATTAGAAGTTGCACTATCCAAAGAGGCGACATCAGAGGAATCTACGTATGCTGTCAACCGCATGCAGAGGATGAGGTCATCACCAAGGCCCAAACAGACAACACCTCCATTCAAAGAAGGCAGGAAAGAAGAAAAGAGTGAAGCGAGACTTTGCTTTCATTGCGCCACAGATGGACACAATTTTAAAACCTGTAGGTATAGAAAATATAAATGTAAACTGTGTGGCAGAAAAGGACACATTGCTAGAGCATGTAAACCAAGAAATTCATATACTAATAATTTAGAGACAACTAGCAATGTGGACCTTACACTTGATATATTTAATTTTGATTCCAGTGTTAATTATGTGCAACCAATTTGTATACCTGTTGAAATCGAGGGGAAGAAGGTTTACATGGAAGTAGATACAGGGGCAGGAATATCGTGTATACCCTTAGACACTTACAAAAGTGATTTCAATCACATTAAATTGGAGCAATCTTCAGCTAAACTAAAAACGTATAGCGGAGAAGTTATTAATCCTGCAGGGCAGATACAAGTAAAGGTAACAATTGGAGGACAATCCGAACTGTGTACTATTATCGTAGTCAAGGAGGGAAAGAAGCTACTGTTAGGTAGGGATATTTTTACTTTATTTAAATTAAACATTCGGGAAAATGAAGTCAATTTAATTGAAAAGGTAAATTTAACGGAAATTTTGGATAAATATAAAAATTTGTTTAATAACGAAGTAGGAACGTATAAAAATGAAAAGATTCATTTACAATTGAAAGAATTAGTACGCCCTATTTTTCATAAACCGCGACCGGTACCATTTGCTTTCCGCGAAAAAGTAAGGAACGAGTTAGCCAAATTAGAAAATGATGGGGTAATCGAAAAAGTCGAAAATTCTAGTTGGGGAACCCCATTAGTACCAGTTATGAAAGCAAACGGAAAAGACGTCCGTGTGTGCGCAAATTATAAAATTACGGTAAATAAATATTTAAAGGATTTTAATCATCCACTCCCAAGAATTGAGGAAATTTTTGCTGCTTTACAGGGAGGTACAAAATTTACAAAATTAGACTTTTTGAATGCGTATAACCAATTAGTATTGGATGACGAAACGAGTGAATTACTAGCTTGGAGTACCCCATATGGTATTTACAAAGTAAAACGTCTACCGTACGGCACGAAACCCGCTTGCTCAATTTTCCAAAGTATAGTAGAACGCGTACTACAAGGCGCTAAGGGCGTAGTAAATTTATTAGATGATATTGTAGTAACTGGGAAAACTGAACAGGAACATTTAAATAATTTAAAAGACGTGTTGGAACGTTTACAAAATGCTGGTTTTCGATTAAATAAAAATAAATGCGAATTTTTTAAAAACGAAATTGTTTATCTTGGTCATAAAATAACTAAAGATGGATTAGAAAGAGATTTTGATAAAATAAAAGCTATTTTAGATTTTCCGAAACCGCGAAATGTTAGAGAAGTCCGTGCTTTTGCTGGAATGGTAAATTACTATTCTCGATTTGTGCCAAATCTTTCATTACAATTAAAACCCTTATATGAACTAGTACAAAAAAAAAAAACCATTTACTTGGACTTCAAGTTGTCAACAGGCGTTTGAAAATGCAAAAAAGGAATTAGCTTCTGACAAAATTTTAATACACTATGATCCGATTAAACCCTTAAGATTAACGTGCGATGCTAGTCATTATGGTATAGGCGCCGTCCTATCCCATGTATTTTCTGATGGTTCGGAAAGGCCAATAAGTTATATATCTAGACTGTTAACTAAAGCCGAAAAAAATTATTCAATGATTCATAAAGAAGCACTTAGCATTGTATGGGCGACACAAAAATTATATCAGTATCTCATAGGTCGTAAATTTGAACTAGTATCCGATCATAAGCCGCTACTCGCGTTATTTGGGGAAAACCGTAGTCTACCGCAAATGGCAGCAGGTAGGTTACAAAGATGGTCTATTTTTCTTGCAAATTTTGACTATACTTTAAAATTTATTAAAGGAAAAGATAATGTAAAAGCAGATGCTTTATCTAGATTGCCGCTGCCTACTACCGAGAAAACTGAAATTGAATATGATTATATAAATTTTATCGAAAATTCAGTTCCAGTTGATTTTTATAAAGTAAGGTCCGAAACGAGACGAGATCCTACTTTAGGACAAATTTTTAATTTTATTAGAAAAGGGTTTCCAAAACATACAAATAATGAATTATTAAAACCATTTTTACATCGCCAGAGCGAACTTAATATTGATAAAGGAATAATTATGTGGGGGTATCGTGTGGTAATACCAACTAAACTCCGTTTACAATTATTATCGGAATTACATAATACACACGAAGGTATTTCAAAAATGAAAGCAAACGCTAGAGCCTATTTTTGGTGGCCAAATTTAGACAGTGCTATAGAAAATTTTGTAAATAATTGTAAATTATGTAATATGGCTAAACCAGAACCCCAAAAATCTAAATTAATTTCAATTTCACGCGCTTCATATTTTTATGAAAGAGTGCATGCCGATTTCCTTGGACCAATACAGGGGAAAATGATTTTAATAATAATAGATAGTTTTTCGAAATGGCCGAAAGCATTTATAATGCCGAGGTATGATAGTGAGAGTACTGTGGAAAAATTTAGAGAATGTTTTGCTCGTTTTGGTCTACCGAGGGTAGTAGAGACCGATAATGGTCGCCAGTTCGAATCTAAAGGATTTATTGAATTTTTAAACCAAAATGGTATCAAATTTTTAACCTCTCCGCCATACCACCCTGCTACGAATGGGTTAGCTGAAAATTGTGTAAAATCTTTTAAAAACTCAATAATTAAATGCTTGAAAGAGCCAAAGAATAAACATGTAACCCTTCAAACCTTAATTAGTCGATATTTGTTCCAATATAGAAATTCTGAACATATGACACTTGGGGTCACGCCTTCTAGTCTTGTATTTAAACATAAAATCCAGACACGGTTTGATTTACTATTAAAAACTAAATCATGCTCTTATAAACCTGAAAAATGTAAAAGGGAAGAGAAATTTGCAATTGGTGACAAAGTATTGTGTCGAGATTATCGAAATCCAAATAAGAAGACTTGGGCTCAATGTGTTATTGACGAAGTTTTGGGCGATAGAATATATTTATGTAAATTAATTGATGAAGATATTGTTTGGAAACGACATTTAGACCAAATAATCCCTGATAAATCTAATACTAATATTATTAATTATGATTATAAACTCAATGATAATTTAATTGATAAAACAATGGATTCTTTTGTCGATGTCTCTCCCAAACCTATTATTACTACTCCAGAATATAATGTACCCCTAGATACTAAATCTGTAGCCACAGAGTCTACAAGTGCCTCTGTTCCGAAAGTAGATGAAAATGTACTTAAAGATATAAATAGAAAAGAGGAACAAGACACTTGTAAAGAAATTGTACAAAGTCCAGAAAAGGTATCTTGGAATGTTAATGAGCGTCCACAACGGAATAGAAAACCAGTGGTGCGATATAACTCGTGAAGGAGGGTATTGTAGTATATTCATATTTAAAAATCCCGCCTTTACCAGTTGTACCGCCAAATATATTAGTTCTTATCATTGTTATATACTTGGTCTTGGTTCTTGCCATAAAAATGGCGTGTTAATGTAAATGTAATAAAACGGTTTATATTAAATAAGTTTATTGGGCATCAGTGTTTATTTTAGTAGTGTTGTTACCTATATTTGCGTTGAGCCACTTCACTACAGTAAAGAACTCTATATTATCTTACTTTGCATTAAAACGTTTGACCTTGAAAATTATTAAAAATTCGCCTGCGGCGCATTTTTTTCTTGCAACAAAAATTTTGACCCACCTTGTAAAAAAGTCTACGGGCGCCCATGGATTATAATGATAAGTTTGTTTAGAAAAGTTGCAACCGAAATTTTTATTTAGCAGTTTTAATTTTCTTAACCCTTCGGAAGTATGAAAGACAATTAATTTTTTGCATGTTTCGCAATTAAGTCTGGTTTTGAGTTTTTTCACAAAAAATAACTGTGTATTAGTAAAAGTACTAGCATACTCTTGCCTTCGTTCAACAGGTTCTTCTGCAGCCTCTACTTCATTCAACAATATACAAAAACAATTATTTGGAAAAAAAATATTATCATTACAGAATAAATGAAAATACAAAACTATATCTTGCACATAAAAAGTAACACCAGAGGTAGCGCCGGGTCTGGGAGACTTTTTATGTTATAAATTTTGAAGTTTAGCACATACGGGCTGCACGCTTAATGATACAATAATAGTTATCGAGTGATGAAGATACCTGGGCGTACGACGTTTTACGTTCGATAGGCGAGAGATACCATGTGATTCATAATGCGTCGGGTCTGTCATACTGTGAGCCACCTCCGAAGGGTTAACAATTTTTTATATGCTAATTTTCTATGTGGCATTTTATTCGCATTCCTAGTATTTATAAAGCAATAATATTTATCATAAAACATTGAATCATTATCGGCACAACAACCCTTGTTGGGTCAAGACCTCAAGTACCTTATATGTACTCGTTTCGAGACTGATTAGTACTAGTGCAGTTGGTGTACTTAAGGGTCTTTTCGAATGACGAGATTAATGCGCTACGCACATCTTTGCTAGTTTGCGTTTTCAAGCTTTATTTATGGAATTATTAACTTGAAGACTTGATTTCCTTGTTATAAAAGCCTTGAGGAATGGCGCTTAACCAAAATTAAATCCATTTAGTACAATAAGAGAAAATTGATCGACTGTGGAGAATTATGAGGATTAAAAATCTTCAGGATATCAGTCAACAGGATTTATTTATTATGACAACTCCGACGTTTCGGCAACACAGTTGCCTTCTTCAGGGATATGTCTATAAAAGCAACATAAAAATGATAGTTGCAGTCAATATACAAATGTTTAAAGGTTGAAACATTTAAAAAACGTCAAACAATAGAATTTCTAATAAACATCAATCCACACAACCAGTACATAGGAAAAATAATTGTAAATATATAAGAAATGGATCAACAAAATGAACATTGTTCATTTTGTTGGCAGTTGACAACGTGGTTTTTGATCTATTTCTTATATATTTACAATTATTTTTCCTATGTACTGGTTGTGTGGATTGATGTTTATTAGAAATTCTATTGTTTGACGTTTTTTAAATGTTTCAACCTTTAAACATTTGTATATTGACTGCAACTATAATTTTTATGTTGCATTTATAGACATATCCCTGAAGGAGGCAACTGCGTTGCCGAAACGTCGGAGTTGTCATAATAAATAAATCCTGTTGACTGATATCCCGAAGATTTTTAATCCTCATAAATCCATTTACTTATTTATAACAAACATTTTCAGTGTTAAAAAGTGGGAAAAATGCGATTTTTCATCATGATAAAAAATGATTTAATTTATATTTTTTTAAGAAATTTCGTGCGACTACCACTGTTTACTATGCAACCCGTGCGCCAGCGGAAATACTTTTTCTACACCTGGCACCATCTATGTTTAACATGCACATAGTCAGGCCGTCGCATGCAAGTGTGATTAATATCTGTCTGATTGGCATTTACACGACCGGTACCAGCTCTGGTTTTGCCGGTGTGTATGAAAACGGCCTAGACTTACAATATTTGATGTGGATCCTACTGCCAGCGAACAGTGGCGGCTGAAGATTTGGTTGGTCACATTTGATAAATATTTGCACTTTCCTACGGCCATCCTTCGTAGTCTGTTTTAATTTCAGATTCGGCTTCGGACGATCTCTTTGGTCTTTATTGCCAAACTTCCAATAGGACAAGCAGGTTTTAGACCAGGCAAAAACTGTTGTGACCAAGTATTGGCTTTAACTTCACATATCGAAGCTGGCTTCCAGAAACTTTTAAAAACTGGAGTAGTTTTCGTTGACCTGACAGCAGCTTACGACACTGTGTGGAAAGATGGTCTAATGCATAAATTATATAATGTTTTACCATGTGGAAGTTTGATATCACTTTTAGGAGACATACTGTCAAACCGAAATTTTAGGGTTTTCATTGAAAACAAGAGTAGTAAATTTCGAAATTTAAACAATGGGCTTTCTCATGGATCCGTCTTATCACCAATTTTGTTTAATTTATACAATAGTGATTTACCTGCTACCGGTTTTCGAAAATTTATTTATGCAGACGACATTGCACTGGCGACTCAACACAAAAATTTTGAAGAACTGGAAAAAATTATTACAAAAGATTTAGAAGCTCTAAGCATTTATTTAACAAAGTGGCGATTCTGTCCTAACCCCCAAAAGACAGAAATTTGTTGTTTTCAGCTTAATTAAATACAACGTTACGGATAATAACTGGTACAATTAAATGAACTCTTATTTCATGGCTACATGTTTTAGCACATATCGCACCATATGAAATTAGAAGAAACTACTTTACTAAACGTTTTTGGCATAAATTTCAAAGTTCACCTGATATGTTTTCGATTACAACAGATTTAGAGAATTTACCATCTAACAGACTAAAATCTCGTAAACCATTCTGGAATGAAGAATTTCTTAATGCACCTTTCTGCACTTCAGAACATTGGAAAATTGCTTGGCAGAGATCCGATATCACAAATAAAAATTTAATTTCAGATCCCACAAAAGAAGTACCAGGTTTAGATTAACCAAGGGCTATTTGGTGTAAGCTAAATCGTTTTCGAACATGCTACGGAAAATTTAATATGTTATATCACTGGGAAATACGCGATAGTCCAAATTGTGATTGTGGAGCAGAAAGAGAAACAATTCAGCATATAGTTGAAGAATGTCCCTTGTCTAAGTTTCAGCAAGATTTCGCAGAACTTCACCTACTAACGGAAGGTGCACTAAATTGGATAGTAAAAATCAAAAATATTTAATTTGTATTGTTCTTTTTTTTCTTATTCTTCATTTATTATTTTATCGAATGTGTTTGTACTGTCTTTCTTTCATACGAAATATATATATATATATATATAGCCAAACGTTTTTCATATTTTAATGCATTTTTGCTTTTTAATTTTTAATTAATTTTTTGAACTGCCATTATAAAATACATAATCGAACTTACGCTGTCGCTATCCGCTACTAGACTTATACCTAGGTCATTGACCGTGTATAAGCGAATAGGGTGGTGGTTTTCGTCTAACCTCTAATGCAAGCTAAGTAACAATTTATTTTTCTTTGTCTGACGTGTGGGCTTGTATAAGAATCATATAACACAACGTGGTAACAACTTTGATGTGACCCAAGCACCGCGCACACTCGCACCATTCTTTTTCTTGCTTTCAACACAGTGGTGTCGTGTGTAAGCAACACTAACGACACGATGGGCTGACTTTATCATATACGAGAGTCGTTTAATATGTCCGGTGAAATTCTAATTGATAACGTCACATTCCCAAATCTAATATGACAATTAGGAAATATATATATATATATATATATATATATATATATATATATATATATATATAGATATATATATATATATATATATATATATATATATATATATATATATATATATATATATATATATATATATATATATATATATATATATATGTTAGGATATGACTGTTATAATTGCTAATAACTGTACATTAATTACTGTAGCCCAGGCAAATGCCAACGTAACTACATCGTTACGTCATTAATCACGGCTGGTCACCAATAAAGGAAGAATTAGTAATCAGTTTAGTTGTAAACGTTCAGAGAAATGGTTCAATATAATGTAGTTCATTTTATGTATTTATGTATGTATTAGCATTTTTGGCTAAATAAACTTATTATTATTATTATTATAATAATTTAAAAGGGAACAGTTGTTTGATTTGTTATAATCCTCTCCTTTACTAACATTATTCCTAACATATATATATTCCCGCTTTCACAAACTCCAAATATTACTTCCAAACATGCGCAATAAGCAACAGAAGTATAACCTATAATTATTAACAACAAAAAACATGTGAGATTTTATTTCTTGACAAATTTCACAAATCATCGATAATTATCAGTTTCATCATAGGTTTAAATTACAAAAGTAGTAAACCATGTACGCCAGAAATATCTTTCTATGTTTAAGTGTATTTATTTTTCTTAATTATTTCATGAAAATTGTAAGTAAAAAAATGATTTTATTGTCAAAATTATTGTATACCAAATTGTAATTTGTCCTGAGGAAGCCTTAAATAAAAGGAGAAAGCTTGACTAAATTTTCAAAGAATCAACATATTTATTTAGGCCCAAATTAAACACTGCACTACCCACTCACATTCTCCTTAACTAATCGACAGTGACGATTACACTTGACCTATATATACAGGGTGAGTCTGGGAAGACGCCCCCCCCCCTTTAACTTTTTACCTTCCGTCACCTTTAGGTAAGGAAGGTATTGTCTGGTCAAAAAATTCGGTGGTGAGTTTTTGATGAATAAGCACGTTTTAGGGTCCCTAGAATACGATTTTACTATTTTTACGATGATGTCGGTATGTGCGTGTGTGTGTATGTATGTATGTATGTATGTATGTATGTATGTATGTATGTATGTATGTATGTATGTATGTATGTATGTATGTATGTGTGTGTGTGTGTGTGTGTGTGTGTGTGTGTGTGTGTGTGTGTGTGTGTGTGTGTGTGTGTGTGTGTGTGTGTGTGTGTGTGTGTGTGTGTGTGTGTGTGTGTGTGTGTGTGTGTGTGTGTGTGTGTGTGTGTGTGTGTGTGTGTGTGTGTGTGTGTGTGTGTGTGTGTGTGTGTGTGTGTGTGTGTGTGTGTGTGTGTGTGTGTGTGTGTGTGTGTGTGTGTGTGTGTGTGTGTGTGTGTGTGTGTGTGTGTGTGTGTGTGTGTGTGTGTGTGTGTGTGTGTGTGTGTGTGTGTGTGTGTGTGTGTGTGTGTGTGTGTGTGTGTGTGTGTGTGTGTGTGTGTGTGTGTGTGTGTGTGTGTGTGTGTGTGTGTGTGTGTGTGTGTGTGTGTGTGTGTGTGTGTGTGTGTGTGTGTGTGTGTGTGTGTGTGTGTGTGTGTGTGTGTGTGTGTGTGTGTGTGTGTGTGTGTGTGTGTGTGTGTGTGTGTGTGTGTGTGTGTGTGTGTGTGTGTGTGTGTGTGTGTGTGTGTGTGTGTGTGTGTGTGTGTGTGTGTGTGTGTGTGTGTGTGTGTGTGTGTGTGTGTGTGTGTGTGTGTGTGTGTGTGTGTGTGTGTGTGTGTGTGTGTGTGTGTGTGTGTGTGTGTGTGTGTGTGTGTGTGTGTGTGTGTGTGTGTGTGTGTGTGTGTGTGTGTGTGTGTGTGTGTGTGTGTGTGTGTGTGTGTGTGTGTGTGTGTGTGTGTGTGTGTGTGTGTGTGTGTGTGTGTGTGTGTGTGTGTGTGTGTGTGTGTGTGTGTGTGTGTGTGTGTGTGTGTGTGTGTGTGTGTGTGTGTGTGTGTGTGTGTGTGTGTGTGTGTGTGTGTGTGTGTGTGTGTGTGTGTGTGTGTGTGTGTGTGTGTGTGTGTGTGTGTGTGTGTGTGTGTGTGTGTGTGTGTGTGTGTGTGTGTGTGTGTGTGTGTGTGTGTGTGTGTGTGTGTGTGTGTGTGTGTGTGTGTGTGTGTGTGTGTGTGTGTGTGTGTGTGTGTGTGTGTGTGTGTGTGTGTGTGTGTGTGTGTGTGTGTGTGTGTGTGTGTGTGTGTGTGTGTGTGTGTGTGTGTGTGTGTGTGTGTGTGTGTGTGTGTGTGTGTGTGTGTGTGTGTGTGTGTGTGTGTGTGTGTGTGTGTGTGTGTGTGTGTGTGTGTGTGTGTGTGTGTGTGTGTGTGTGTGTGTGTGTGTGTGTGTGTGTGTGTGTGTGTGTGTGTGTGTGTGTGTGTGTGTGTGTGTGTGTGTGTGTGTGTGTGTGTGTGTGTGTGTGTGTGTGTGTGTGTGTGTGTGTGTGTGTGTGTGTGTGTGTGTGTGTGTGTGTGTGTGTGTGTGTGTGTGTGTGTGTGTGTGTGTGTGTGTGTGTGTGTGTGTGTGTGTGTGTGTGTGTGTGTGTGTGTGTGTGTGTGTGTGTGTGTGTGTGTGTGTGTGTGTGTGTGTGTGTGTGTGTGTGTGTGTGTAACAAAATTTTCGTCTACGATAACTTCCATACTACAATTCTAAAAATTATAATTCTTTTGTATTTCTCTTCGTTACATCCATGTGAAGAGCTGATTAGATTTTGGTTAGAATTGGACAACCGGAAGTACCCTCATTTGAAGATTTTAACAGTTTTTCTTGAAGAACCTATGTTAAATATAATTTTTTCACATTTAATGTTATTATAAATATTAAAGAATATTTTATTCTCTATACGATTTGACTGCATTTTATATTTAATATTAAATGGATATAGAGTTAAAAAATTATAAAGAAATTAAATTTCATAAAGTAGCCATAGCTATGGAAACAGCCATAGCTATGGAAACAGCTACTATATTAAGAAAATTTTGATTGAAAGATGTCAGTGTCAAGTGAAATTGACCTAATGTGTTTGTCTTATGATTTTACTGGAAGTATAGGATCTTTTGCTATAAATTTTCTGTATGGAATTTGCATAACATACATGCAAATGCCGGAAGGTAAAGTACAAGAAATATAATCTTTAGCAAGGAACTTTCTGTACGAAATTTGTACAAAATACATAGAACTGACGGAAGGTAATGTGCTGGCCACATCAGATTTTTTATTATAAGTAATAGAAAAAAATGGCCCATATAAAAGTTTTATTATTTTACATATACTATTTGGTGGCAGATGTAGTTATTTTTTATAAAGTCAGGTTTACAAGATACGACTATCAACTTTTATTTTTCAAATGGCAACCTATAATTATTTTACTAATTGGAAGGTTTTATTGGATAAAAAGCTTCAATTGTTGTTTAAAGTTGTTTATTATTATAACAACCAAAAGACGACGTTTCGGCACATAGGAAGATGCGACGGTTCTTCATTTTAGCCAGTTTCCTCTTTCATTTTTTCTATTTTCAACGATTTTATTAATGTATTTGAAAAATTTCGAGAAAATTGAGATAATTTAGAAATATTAGAAATAATTTTTAAACAAATATTATAGGTGGCTATGTGAAAATAAACAAAACGTAACAATGTAAAACAGTTAAATTAAGGTAAAAAAGGATACATTTGTTTGTTACTTAATTTAATTTATTTTGTAAACAAAAAAAAAACATTTTGAAATGTTTACGAGGAACGAATTAATTGATATGAATCTTATAATTGGTGAATCGACTGGAATCATAAGAAGAGCAAAAAGAATTTACCGGGAGCGGTTTCCTATACGTCGGCAACCGAGTTTAAGAACACTGAGAAGGATTTTTACCCGATTTCGAGAAACAGGTTCAGTTGAAAAACCAAAATGAAATACAGCTAATATAATATAATAAATGAAGAAACGGAAATTATGGTTTTGGCTTCTGTGTATGAAAATCCTCATATCAGTACTAGGAATTTATCAAATTTAATTGATATTAGTCAAAGTTCTGCGTCCAGGATTTTAAGAAAAAATAAATTTTATCCGTATCATATCAACCTTACACAAGAATTGTACGGTGAAGATTTTGATAATAGAATTCGATTTTGCAATTGGTCGATGGAAAATATTAGGAGAAATCCGCTTCTATTAAGTAATATTTTCTTTACGGATGAGGCTACTTTTAAAAGCAACGGTTGCGTTAATAGGCATAATATGCATTATTACGCAATTGAAAATCCTCACTGGATGCGGAACGTCGACAGACAGAGGGTATGGTCATTGAATGTTTGGGATGGCATAATAGGAGATTTTGTTGTTGGTCCACATTTTTTTGAAGGCCCATTAAATGGAGACGATTATTTATTTTTTTAATTATGATCCTCCCGGAATTATTAGAAGATATTCCATTAAATGTCCGCCAAAATTTAATATTCCAACATGACGGAGCGCCACCACATTATGCCGGTAATGTTCGGAATTATTTAAATAATCATTGGAGGGAACAATGGATAGGACGAGCTGGACCTATTTCATGGCCAGCAAGATCTCCTGATCTTACACCTATGGATTTTTTTCTTTGGGGATACGTCAAGTATCTTGTCTATCAGAAGATACCTACAGATGTAGAAGACATGAAAGAGCGTATTCGAAATGCTTTTTAGAATATTTCGCAAAACATGCTGGCAGATGTTCGAACACATCACGTATTACACGTATTACAGAACATGGTCGTAATTTTGCATATTTGTTTTAAGTTCTTTTTGTTACTAAATTTGTTGTTATAGTTTGCTAAGTGTTATAGCACTGTTACGTTTTGTTTATCACATAGCCACCTATAATATTTGTTTAAAAATTATTTCTAATATTTCTAAATTGTCTCATTTTTCTCTAAATTTTTCAAATATATTAATAAAAAATAATACATCGTTGAAAAGAGAAAAAATGGCGGTTTCTATTTTATTAAAATAATTATAGGTTGCCATTTGAAAAATAAAAGTTGATAGTCGTATCTTGTAAACCTGACTTTATAAAAAATATCTACATCTGCCATCAAATAGTATATGTAAAATAATAAAACTTTTATATGAGCCATTTTTTTCTATTACTTATAATAAAAAAGTTAAGGGGGGGGGTCTTCCCAGACTCACCCTGTATATATACAGTGCTTTTTTTTGTAGAAAAAAAGGTGCCGGAACTAACAAAAAGGTGGCGAAACGCAAGTTTTTTTTATTGAGAAAATAGAATAGTACATAATACATATAATGTGTGAATATTAGGGCTGTCAATATCCGGAAAAATTTGTATCCGGATATCAAGATAAAAGTTCATCCGGTATCCGGAAAATCCGGTTACCGGATATTTAACCGGTATCCGGAAAATCCGGTTATCGGATATTAAACCGATATCCGAAAAATCCGGTATCCGGAAAATCCGGTTACCGGATATTAAACTGGTATCCGGAAAATCCGGTTACTCAATATCCGAAGGATTCCGATATCAGAATACTCTGATAAAACCGACACGTTAATGTAATTTGTAACATCTAATTGTTCATATTACTTACATGTGTTGGTTAGGTACATATATATAGGTAGAAAAAAAATAAGAAGAGTTACAAATTATATTTACTGAAATAAATTATTTATTGAAAAAAAATAACATTTTTTTATAAAAGTAAATAATACAAAGATGAACGTATTGTGCTACTATTTTAAGTTATCTAACTGTACTAATATTTTAAGTTTTGATGCAGAAATATAAATTTATTGGCATTTTCAGGCAATAAACAACTTCTTTTAGCTGATATAATGTTACCAGCTGTTGAAAAAACACGCTCAGTTGGCGTTGATGTTGCAGGAATACATAATAATTTTTTTGCTATAGATGATATTGTAGGAAACCTATTTTCATTATTTTTCCACCAAAGTAAAGGGCACATTTTTTTGTTTATTTCGGGTTCAAAAATATAGTTTTCATTTTCTGATAATTTGTTTGATTGTCCAGGAAATAAAAAATCAAGAGCTTTTTCTTCGGTATTTAATAAATTTCCCTCAATTTGTAAATTATCTTCATTAATGAATTTTCCTATATAATTTAGGACTATGGTTTTATCTATAATATCGTTGTTTTTGTACCTTGGATCGAAGAACGTTATAATATGAATAAATTCAGGTTGAATATAGTCATATATATTAAATCTTTTTTTCTAATTCGCTTTTAACGATTGATTTAAATTCAGATATTATTTCATCCTCATTGTCTATGATTTTTAAAAAATTATTTATTAATGAGTGAATTATTGGCTGTACCATTGACAAAGACGGATAATTTTCACTAGATAATAATGTTGTTGCAACTTCAAATGGTTTTAATGTCTGAACAAGTACTTCTATTAAAGTCCATTCGCTATCGTTCAGTGACAGTGTGGATGCCTTATTTTTGGATGTAATATCTCTGTCATATATAACTGCTATTACAGCTTTCTTTTGTTCAATTAGTCTGTTAAACATAAAATATACAGAATTCCATCGGGTACTGCATTGTTGTATTAATTTATGATTTTGGAGTTCAAATTGTTCTTGAATTCTGATTACTGCATTCGCAGCTACTATTGAATGATGAAAAAAGCTAACAATACTACTGCACTTTTTTATTAAATCATTTATAGTATCTACGGATAAATCTTTATTTACACCTAATTGCAGGGAATGCGCAAAGCAAGAAATACTACTTCCCAATATTTTCGACGATTGTACTGCTTTACAGATGTTTGCAGCATTGTCATGAACTGTGGCAACAATTTTATTGCTTAAATGCCACTCACCAATAACTTCTTCTATTCTAAAGCGCAAATTTTCAGCTGTATGTCTCTGCTCTATTTCTTCTGTTGTCAAAACGTAACTAAAAGGTTTCCAATCCAAACTAAGACCATGTGCTGTTATTGTTATATAAGACTGATTATTTCGAGAGGTCCAGCAGTCAGTTGTTAAAGCAATATTTTCGATAAATGTTCCATAATCTTTTTCTTTTCCCGGTCGTACAATAAATTTATACGACTTAATATAGTATTTCTACTCGGAATTTTATAATTGGGTTCAAAAAGTTTTAACAAGTTTTTAAATCCTGTGCCCTCTATGACTGATACTGGTAGCATATCTTGGCTTATCATTTTTGCAATTTCTTTAGAAATATCTTCATTTCGTTGGCAGTTAAACTTTGTTGTATGGAAAATGGCATTTATTTTTGGTTGACGATGGCGATTTATAAGAGAAGGAGATTCTTGAAAATATATTTCCTTCGGGTGTCGTATCGCTTAATTCATCTGATTCTGTATCACTACTTTGCCTGAAATGAATACGTAAAAAATAAGTTATTTAGTTTTGGGGTAAACATTAATACGAAATACCTTTTTGTTGATGATAATTCTGAAGATTTAACAATCAAGTGTTTCTTCATATGATTCCATAAATTTCCAGGGCTACCACTGTATTTCAATTGCGCTTTACAAATATTGCATATAGCAATATTCTTCTGTTTATTTTTAGAAAAATTTCGCCACACTTCGCTCATTTTTAAACAAGTATAAAATGCTGCTGTGTTGAAGTTGATACGTAGCAGGCAACATAGAATGTCATACAATAACAAGTACCGACAAGCGACTAGCAGACTGAGACTGAAACTAAGACCAGGTAGAGGCCAAGCTACTGGGCCCCCACCACTCGCGCAACATCTCATATCTGAGGACGGATACCGGTTCCATCCGGACAGAGAATTCATCCGGATACCGGTTCCATCCGGATGACGGTTTCGTCCGGATACCGGTTCCATCCGGATAACGGTTTCATCCGGATAAATGGCTTATCCGGTTTAAAAAACAACGGATATCGGATATTTAAAAAACCGGATGTTCGGATATTCGGAATCCGTTGACAGCCCTAGTGAATATATTGTTAGCGCAATTTATATTTCCAAAATTTCAGAAAAATATCACAATAACTTAAATACTAAATAATTTTCAAAGAACATTGGAAACCTTCGAACATAGGTGCCGGAATATCGTTCCGGTGCGTTACATTACAAAAAAAAGCCATATATATATATATATATATATATATATATATATATATATATATATATATATATATATATATACGCGGAGGTCCTACAGCTTTTGCACGCATCTCGCATTTCGTTCGCCATCCTCATCTATCGTTATTACTTAATGCATAATTTAGAGCTCTTTTGAGTTACCTCTGTTCTCCTATCCTCATAACGTGGTCACACTCCATCTCATATTAATTGTCGGGACTCTTTTCTGTCTGCGCTATCCAGTACACAAGTTTCTAAATAAAGGAGAACGTTATCTATGATCGGAAGATTGTGAGATCGCATTCATCAAACTGAAGAAGAACAACCGCTCCAGTATTAGCCTATCCAAACCCGTAATTATAGCACAACAGAGAGGGCAAGCCACCCACTCTCAAATATTGGGGCAACCCATGCGAATATTAAAAATGAAACCGAGGTTTATGGAAGATATACTTTGTTTTCCATTCAGAGAAAATGGCCAGGAGAAATTTCGTATAGTGGCCCCAACGACAATACTTCCGAAGATTATGAAAGACTATCATTATACAACTGCAGCAGTAGGTGCTCACCTAGGAGTATTAAGAACCTTAAAGAGATTTCAAGATTGATTTTACTAGATCGATGTGGCTAACGATATATTACGATGGTGTCAAGAATGTGAAGTGCAATCGGAGAAAAACTCCGACGCCAGCTCCAAAAACTCCACTACAAACTTATGTGGCAGGTCAGAGATTAGAGCGTGTAGCAATCAACATTTTGTGATCATTTCCAGCACTAATCAGGGAAAAAAGTCATCAACGTTGGCAAGGAAATTGATTAATGAATTCATCAGCCGTTTTAGAGCCCCTGGCATAATACATACGGACCAAGGTAGACAATTTGAGTAGACTTATTTTTGGAAATTTGCAGACTGTTAAATATCAAGAAGACAAGCATATCACCTTTCAGACTCCAGTCTATGGTGGAGAGCTACAACAGAACTCTCCTAGATATGATATGTCATTGGGCTGGTGAAGGCAACGATTGTGGGGTGTTGAACTACCTCATGTGATGATGGCATATTGCTCCAGTTGTCAAGAATCTACGAGACATATGTAGCTGGGTTAGCCACTACGAAGTTGTAAAAACATTTATTTTCTATTAAACATCAAAATAACTATGGTTGTTAGGGAAGGGTATCGGCCGATTGATTTAACAAATACTTTGACACCAGTCAAGTGTCTAACCTGTAATGACATATGTCAATTGTCAATGTCAATTTTTACAATGACATATGTTACCACAATACCCTCCCCCTAAATAAAAAACAAGGAGAAACAAGAATGACTTAAAATTATTGGATTGTTTGGGTGCTGTAAAATGTTTGCTGGTTTTAGTCTTATCTATTGCTATATTTTCTATTTTGTTTTTATGTGTATTGTGAAATATTTATAATGTTTACTATGTTTTTAATATGGACCTGTATATGGATTTTGCAACAGGGTTTTTATTGCGTCTGTACGAACGTATACGTGTGTTGCAGTTTGTAAATGGATGCATGTAAGTGCATCCGTTTCGTAGATACAATGGTGAATTTAAATAATCTAAATATTTGTTATTATAATTTTCTTGTAATTCGCCAGGTAGACGCAGTTGCATTCCATAAACTAGTTCTGCACTACTGCAATTTATTGTTTCTTCAAATGCTGTACGTATTCCTAATAAAACAAGTGGTAGATTATCATACC
Source organism: Harpalus rubripes (assembly GCA_963082715.1). Lineage (NCBI taxonomy): Eukaryota > Metazoa > Arthropoda > Insecta > Coleoptera > Carabidae > Harpalus > Harpalus rubripes. The sequence goes on along the minus strand of OY720451.1, from coordinate 36,751,404 downwards.
AGTCATTTGCATTGCTATAAGTCTTATGGCTCCTTTTAAACAGTCCGTTACCAGCTAAGGTTTTGAAGGTGAGCAGGGGGAAGCAGCTCTGATGAGATTAATTGGCAGGACTAAATGTTCCCCACTGTTAAAATTTTATATCTGCTGAAGTCATTGCACGTGTTGGTTTTAGTAGACATCGGTTAGAGGTAGGGTGCTGTCGCTCAGCGACATAATTATGTACGTAAATATTGAACAATGAATAAAATTTATTATTATAGTTATTTAAAATAACTGATGTACAACAGTACCCACTACGTGAGAGAATAATTGAGAAGTCTCTGCTATTTTAAAAAATAAATTTAAAAAAGTTTACAAAATTAAGGATATGAATTAGTTATAAAAACAATGATGCAATTTCATATGTGCAAAACGGGAAGAAAAGTAAATAAATAACTAAATAAATAAATAAATAAATAAATAAATAAATAAATAAATAAATAAATAAATACATAAATAAATAAATAAATAAATAAATAAATAAATAAATAAATAAATAAATAAATAAATAAATAAATAAATAAATAAATAAATAAATAAATAAATAAATAAATAAATAAATAAATAAATAAATAAATAAATAAATAAATAAATAAATAAATAAATAAATAAATAAATAAATAAATAAATAAATAAATAAATAAATAAATAAATAAATAAATAAATAAATAAATAAATAAATAAATAAATAAATAAATAAATAAATAAATAAATAAATAAATAAATAAATAAATAAATAAATAAATAAATAAATAAAAAATAAATAAATAAATAAATAAATAAATAATTAAATAAATAAATAAATAGATAAATAAATAGATAAATAAGTGAATAAATAAATAAATAAATAAATAAATGAATATATAAATAAATAAATAATATCTTTCTGTTCTACAATCAGTATAGGTAATAAATTATTACATCCTCCTCTACTCGTATAACAGTGGGTGTGATTTATAATAAAGTTGAACTGTGGGACCTGAAGTTACGGTATTTACTTGCAATTCAATAATCTGAGCTAATAACGGGAAAGATCAAAAATTCGGATATCTTTGTCAATTTAACTAACTTTAAGAATCGGTTATCCAGTGGTCAAAATTAAACAAATTATCTTTTTGTTTTTCTTGCATATAGCTTCCAACATGTATAAATTTTTCTTATAGTAGCACCTTTGAATCTAGTTTAAATTAGATTTTTCAAATTCATGTCCTGTTTGAAGCTTATGGAACGCTAAAGCTGACTTGAAAATATTTTTACATTTTATATGTTACATATTGGCCGTTACTATGAACAGTGATTAAAGGTGATTATCGAGCATATGACTATTATTGTTTTATATCTTTCAATCGTTTATAGATTATTTTAGAGAAAAATACTTCAAATAATAGTTACAGGAACATTAATTGCACGCATCTTTTATTCGATGTATTCTTCTCTAAAATAATACATAAACGATTGACAGAGATAAAATAATGCTAATCAAATGCTCGCTAATCACTTCTTTATATTAGTGGCCATTATGTTCTTTAAACCTAGTTTTTTTTATCATTCGGATTTTCTAATTTTGAAGAAGCTTGTCTTACATGTTTAGGTACATTTATATTTGTTAATTAATTTGTGGATAGTTGAAGTATTATATCCGTTTAATTCAGCTATGTATAAGATATGATGGAGTTCTGTATTGTGTCTTTCTTTGGTGAGAGGTACAATATGAAGTTTGTGTAATAAAAAATTAAATGCAGCCATTTATTATTTATATTATTTTCTATGTGTATAGGTTTCCTAAATATCAAACTCTATTGTTGTTCCATTTCTAATTAATAATAATTCTAAAAACGGTAGGTAATTATTTTGTTCTAATTCAAATGTAAATTTAGTGGAAGAGTATTCTAAATAATTGAGTTTAACAACCGCTCTATATTGAAAACCTTATACATGATTGCAACCACGTCATCTACATACAAGATACCATTAGTTTTTTCGAACATTTGCAAATTAAAAAATTTAATAGCAAACAATTTAGATAAAATCGAAGTGAATATGAAATTCGAAATTTATTCCATTACTTGTTCAAATTGTACTAAATTATACATAGGTCAAACAA
>OY720451.1:36689261-36744261 GCA_963082715.1 Harpalus rubripes | reverse complement strand
CAGGCTCCAAAAAATCCACTTTCTCTTAAGTTTTCTAAGAATTCGTACATCCCTACAATGTGTTTTCTCCAGGTCTCTATAAGTCAGTTTATCTCTCCGATTTAACTGTTTAATTATTTATTCTATTATATACCAAAATCTATACAATTAATGCTCATTTATTTCTTTACGTATAGATCATAAATAGGAGTATTATGCTTATTTTGCAATATTTACTATTTAAGCCAAGTTTCAAACCCAGTTTGTGAATTTCTAATAAAATATCCAAATTTTTATATTCACATAAATTAATGTTTCAGGAACACAACGAAAATACATAATTATAAATTTTTTAATATTCATATCTCTCTTCTTTTTACTAATTCTCAAACAATATTTATAGCGTTACTCTTGAGTTGTGAAGCACTTTTAGCAAATATATTCCAAAAAATACCTACAAACTGAAGTCGAGAGTCTTGTCGAGACTTCAAGACTTTCTCGACAAGACTCGATACTGGTCTCGTCTCGTCTCGACTTTTCAGTCGAGACTAAAATTATGGTCTTGTCTCGACAAGACCAAGACGAGACGAGATAAGACCAAGACTGGTCTTGGTCTTGCGGCAACACTATTGAGCTGTCAATGATTGCATTTGTTTAAGGATGATAAGCAGTTGTACGAAGTCTGGATGTGTTTAGTATGTTTAGTAATTGTTTAAAAATTGAGGATTCAAATTGTTGTCCGCGGTTTGTAGTTATTATGGAAGGTGATCCAAATCAAGACACCGAACCTAAGATAAATGCATTAGTAATTGTTTCAACTTTACTGATTGTTAGTGAAATCGCTTCAACCCAGCGAGAAAATCGGTCAATGCTAGTTAAAAGGTAGTTATGTCCTTTAGAATGAGGTAATGGACCAACTAAATGTAAATGTATGCCAGGGGATATAATTTGGTACAGCTCTGGCTTGTTTCTGCAGTTCTAAATTTAAAAATGCAGCTCTAAATTCAATTTATGCAGTTACTTTCCCTTTTTTATGTATTATTTATTATTCAAATGTGTACATGGAACAAAAATTACAAAATATATTTTTAATTATTAAAACGAGCGTTTCCCGCAACACGTCTGGGTACTGTAAATTGTCTTGTAGTGCATAGAACCCCCCCCCCTCCTATCCTTAAACAAAAAAGTGCAGCTCTAAATTTTACAAATTATATCCCCTGGTGTATGCTGTCAAAACGCTTTGAAGGATTTTGGAATTGCTTAAGGGGGAATTTGTTGTGTTTATGTGTTTAACTTCATTGACAAGCTTGGCATGTTTCTGTCCAAATTTTTATATCTTTATTCGTATAGAATGGAAGTTATCAATTTTCTGGTTGCGTTTATCCCTGGATGAGATAGTGAGTGTAATTTGTCGAAAATTAATTTTCTAAAAGTTACTGGTATAAGTGGTATATATGGTCTCAGATTATGAGTGGAAATGTTACATATTAGTCTATTTTTAGTGTTAGGAAGTTTGATCGTTTTTAGTTTAATGCGAATTTTTTTAAAATTTAATAAATTTAATTCAGGATCATTTAATTTTTCTTTGGCTATTGCATCGCAATCAATATTACGTACATACGTTTTCTTTTCCGGGAATGTATCTGTTGTCATTTGTAAATTGAGCTATAAAATCTAAATATCGTAATTCTCGTGGTGAATAATTGTTTGGATTTTCTTTACTGTGAAAGTTAATGATTTGTGATCAGTTAGAATATAAAAATGTTGGCCTTCTATAAAATGTCTAAATTTTTTAACAACTAAATATATTGCTAATAATTCTCTGCCAAAAGTGCTATATCTTCGTTGAGTTTGTGTGAAACAGGTGGAAAAAAAATGCTAATAGTTTCCAGGCGTTATTTTGAAACTGTTGTAAAACTGCCCTGACTCCTAAGTCTAACGCATCTGTTGGTAGGGGCTCCAATCATTGGTACAGTTAATGTGGTTACTTTAGCTAATGCGTCTTTTATGTTTTGTAACGCTAACAATGCTAGATTATTTGGTTGGATAATTTTTGTGTTTTATTGTTTATAAGCATGTTTAAAGGTTTTAAAATAGTAGCGCAATTTGGTATGAAACGATAGTAAAATTTGTTTAAGCCTAAAAATTCGCGTAGTTTTCCTTGTGTTGGAGGGAATGAAATTTTTTTATTGCCTCTATTTTTTCGAAGAGTTCCCTGTTTAGATATGTGATGTCCTAAAAAATTGATTTCCGGTTTTCCAAATTCGCATTTTTCTTTATTTATTAGAATTTCGTATTCTTTAAGTCTTGTAAATATTACTTTTAAATGAGTAATATGTTCCTCAGGTGTTTTGTAATCCGCGAGTAACTTCATTTATGAATCTTTGAAATGTTTGTGCCGCGTTTCTTAAACCGAAACGCATTTTTGTGTATTCAAAAAGGCTGAAAGGTGTTGATATACTGTTTTTTTTAATTGAAGATTCTTCCATTGGAATTTGATGGTAAGCTTTTAATAAGGTCTATTTTTGAGAAAATTGTGTTTTTTTTTTAAGTTAATGGCGAAGTCTTGGTTGGGTGGGACGGGGTATCTATCAGGTACTGTAATATTATTTAAAGCTCGGTAATCAAGCTCTCCAATTGTTTGGTGTTTTCTTTGGAACCATACGTAATGGGGACGACCAATTACTTGAAGATGGTCTGATTTTTAATCGTCAAATTTTTGTTTTGCAATGCTCATTTTTTGTCATGATAAATTACGAGAACGCGAAAAAACTGATGATTCATTTGTAGTTATTCTATGAGTGACATTATGTCTAATTTGATGGCTAGTATTAAACTTGTACGTTAACTCTGGATAATTTGACAAAATTTGCAGATATGGACAAGAACTGTTGCTAGGAATTATACTGCTGTCATGTATAGCAGAATTGTCAAAAATTGTAAATAGAATTTTTTTAACTACAAGAATATGAAAATTCTTTAAGTCAGCTCCTAAAATTGAGTATTTTACGTCGGTTATAATGAAAGTCCAAATATATGTTTTTTTATGTCCTAAATCTATGTGTAATTTGTTGTATCCGTATGTTAATATTGAAGTGCTGTTAATAACGTGTAAATGTTGTGCCTGATATGTTTTTCTTTTGAGTGTTTTTACCTCAGCTCCTGTGTCCACAAGAAATCTTGACCTGAGCGTTCGTAGGTGACGAAAAACAGGGGACACTTAGTGATTTTTTCATTTCTATATAATGATGGTATGTTATTACAATAACTGTTAAACTTATTAATAATTGTGTTTACATTTTTATAGTTTGAAAACTGACGTTCTTTTTGATGTTCATTTTAAGAGCAGGATGGTGTACACTTTCTTGCTCTTGTAGAAAAGGTGGTGTGATACCAGCAATACGGATCACGTTCTTCTCTGGCGGATGTTTTAATGACGGAAGGTCTGGAGTTGAGCAGGTGCTTTACTTCTTGAAGTTTCTTACGTATATCGGCCAATCTAGTTTCTTGTGCTTGTATGTTCGTGCATAAAACTGTTTGTGATTGTGTTATTTGTATTAAGGTGTCCGCCATATCAGCTTTTTCATCGATTGTTGATGTTTTTGTGACAGTCAATAATTTTTGAATACTAACTGGTAATTTCGATAAAAATAATTGTTAAAAAATCTTACTATCTGCTTCATTTTGATTGGTTAGTTGCAATGGTTTTCTGTCACCGAGTTCTGTCACATTTAACAATTCTTGAATTTTTTGTGTGTCTGAAGGAACTGTTCGTTTAATGAATGTGTCTTTAAGAGTAGAGTAGGGAGTATTTGTAGGTCGATTGATAATGAGATCACGAATTTCACTAGCATGTTCAGGTCGTAATGTGGTAATTGGATTAGTGTACTTGCTTAATTTCGATGTTATACGTTGTGCACTGAATATTGCTTCTATTTGCGCAAACCAAAGTTCTGGGTCGCCTGGCCAATATTCTGGCAGCTTGATATTGTTCATTTCTGCTGCTGCTAACGGAGTAACTTCTGTTGGTGAACTTGCCTCATTTCCTAATTCTGAAGACATTCTGGTGCTCTTGTGTTGTATGGTGGTGACGGTGTTGTTGTCGTGGAGGTCTTGGAGGTGTTCTTATACCGAGATCACAAGTTTTAGCGGGGTTAGCCACTACAAAGTTGTAAAAACATTTATTCATTATTAAATTTTATAAAAAACACAATAAAATACACAAGAAAATTTTATGATGTTTATAACGGTTATTAGGGAAGGGTATCGACCACTTGACACTAGTCAAGTGTCTAAATTGTAATGACATATATCATTGTCAATATAAATTTTTACAATGCTATATATCACCACACATACATCAAACATGTTGATGCTGGGAACAGACATAAGAATGCCAGTCGATCTGGAATATGGCTTACCCCCAGACGAACCATTTCATTCAACGAAAGATTACGTAAACTCCTTGAGAGAGTCTCTGGAATGGCATAAAGCTGTGAGAGAACATTTGCAGAGTGCTCATTTACGACAGAAAACATATTACTACAGAAATGTACGGGATAAGAAACACAATTGCGGCGAGTTTGTGTGGATACATCATCCAACTCCCCGACCCGGAGAGACGCACAAATTGTTCAAACCGGAGTAGTGAAAAATACCGGAATGAGTACATATTGAGTGTAACATGTATTTCCATGAAAGAGGCTGGTAGTGCACCAAGATAGATCGAAGATTTGCACACGTCAACCTGGACCTCAACAAGCGTTACAAGAGACAGCAGCTCGGAAACCAGGGAAGGTCTTGTACGGGGAGTCTACCAAGAAGAAGCTAACACTGAGACAAGTTACAGATAACTTATTTAGTGCGCCACCCAATCACTCGCTGGCGCACTGAGTAGCGGAAGATTTCCGCATGAGTGCTGGTATTTCTGTACAGTTTATAAAGCGATTCGGAGGACGTAAGAATTCTTAAAACAACGCTACTTTTACTATTTGGTAACTAAAAGATCCAGTTATGATGATTTACCGACCTATGAGGACCTCCGAGCTTCACTGTAATATCTTCGTAACCTTATGAGCCAACATAAAGTGACCAAATCATCTGGAAAAGCTGTAAGCGAAACGAATCATAGAAGATGTCTTCAAGATTATCAAAGTATCAATTATTATATACCGATGGATATCTCGCCTTCCCAAAGGAGGCCGAGAACGCCGCCCAGAGTTTGAGCAACCCCCTTATTACAATGGACAAGAAATAGCCTAGAGGCTAGGTCCTCTAATACTCTTTCTTTATGTAGGTTACCGAAGCCTAGACCCACCGTGGAGCCGGGAGAGATGTTAATGCCTAGCTCCACATCATCTCCAATAAGATTAGTCACTTTTGTTTCCCAAGAGCGCGTACTCAGCGATTTTTTGTGGCCTACGCCGCGACAAGAGTATGTAGAAGTCAACGAAAACCTGCCTCTAGTATCTGAAGTAGCTCATTCGAGTGGGGAGTCTCCTGACGTCTCTGAAAAATCATTGGTAGCTCATCCAGTGGCAAGCCTCGGGCCATTACCCCCTAAACGATTGCTTCCGCCTAGACAAGTCAGAAAGCTAGCCAGTGTGAAGATTGAAGAAGCCTCCAGGTGTAGGCTTCAGCTGGTGGGGGGCAGTGTAGCACTGTTAGGTCCAAATTGGACCAGGCCTGAACGACATCGCCGACAGGAGTAGGGATTCCGCAGTGGGTTGAGCCGCGAGCGAGAATGTACGTCTTGGCTTTGTCAAATTATTCTTACTCATTGTACTGCGTACTTTACATTAATAATAATAATAATAATAATAATAATAATAATAATAATAATTTATTACTAAAAAGGATGAACCCACTACAAGTAAATGTACAAGTATAAAGTAAAGAAATATATATCACAACATATTACTATAAAGTAAATACACAAACTAACATAAACAATTATTATATAATTTGCACATAACATAGACGGGTGATTTACTTAAAACATTCGTTTTATATTTAGGCAAATAAAATGTGACCAGCATGGTCATAGCAATATATGAATGTCTGCTTTCGATGGATTGATGACCAAATAAACTTAATAATATATCCTGTTCAATGCCTCTGTAAGCATAACATGAATAGCGTTTGAACCACAGATATTTTAAAAATCTTCTTTGAATATTTTCCAAAGTATGTTTGTGTGTGTGTAATATGGTGAATACCAAATTATAATGGCATATTCCAGTTTTGATCTAACATAGGGAAAGTAAAAGGTTAATAAGGCCTGCTCATTGAAGAAATGTTTGCAATTACGGATAATAAAGCCAAGCATTTTCGTAGCAGATGACACGAGATTGTAAATATGCAAAGTAAACGTTAAATTCGTGTCAAATAATATACCTAAATCTTACTTACTTGAACATCAATTTAATGAGACAGTTTCATTGTTGTAATTATAGATTATTGGATTCTCTCTACGACAGTATGTCATAACGCTACAATTTATTTATGTTTAGTGGTAGTTAATTTATCGTACACCAATCCTAATTGTTATCAATGTTTTTTTTTTAATTTAATACAGTCGTTAACATTATTAATTTCATAGCATATTTTAATATCGTCCGCGTACAAAAGTATGTCACAGTTTACGAAATTACAAATATCGTTAACAAACAAAACGAAAAGCATAGGCCCTAAGTTTGAGCCCTGTGGGACGCCATTATATACTATAAACAGGTCATAATTATCCAGGTATGAATTAAAAATAGAAATTAATGAAGAGTTGGAACCAAAGTAATCCATTTTCTGAAGAAGTATATCGTGACTGATCTTAACAAAGGCCTTTGAGAAGTCAATGTAAATAACATCTAGTTGGCCATTATTATCCACTACTTCGGATACTTGTTGAGTGAATGTACACAAATTAGTAACCATGGAACGCATTGGCATAAAGCCATGTTGATGGTGCGATACAAAATTTCGAATTTGTGAAACAATTTTGTTATATAATATTGTCACGTCGCAGACGGTAAAAACGACAAGGATAATTCCAAATAATACTATATTTAATCATAAAAATACACTGACAACACGTCAATCAAAATTATAACAATTGCTGAGAACAACTACTATATAATATAAAATCTTTATGTAATACGGGTCATTGGTCATCACACTACTCCCTCCTTAATTCTGATCGTCCCGATCAGTTTTCTTGATTTCAGTAGAATTTGGAAAGACGATCTAAGTGCACCACTTTCATTTTTGTTCTGGAATTTCTTTGTATCCGGTATACTACATCGTTGATTCGATTAATTATTTTATATGGCCCCTGCCAAGGTTGTAGCAATTTTGGATTCAAACCTTTTTTTCTTCTTACGTTGTATAACCAAACTAAATCTCCTTCTTGAAAGCCCGCTGAATTTGCCCGAACATCGTATCTGGTCTTCATACGATTGCTTTCAATTTTAATTTTATTTCTCACCGCCTCATGAACCATATTTATACGTTCTTGTAAATCGACGACATATTCAGTTGTGCATTTTGGCGGGTTAGGTAGTAAAGAAATATAGATGTCCCAATTAGTTTGATGTTTATTTGCAAACATACGTAGATTCGCTTCTAAAGTCGAATTAAACCTTTCTACCATTCCATTTGATTGTGGATGACTGGTTGTGGTCCTTGTTTTCTTTATTCCCAATAACTTACAAGTTTCTTGAATTATAGCCGGTTCAAAACTTCTCCCTTGATCGGAGTGTAACTCCATCGGTACACCATAACGACATATTTATTCGTTAACTAATTTATCTGCCACTGTAGCGGCCTTATCATCTGGAATAGGAAATACCTCCGGCCATTTGCTGAAATAATCGATTACAACCATTATGAATTTATATCCTGAATCTGTTCCTGGGAATGGTCCCACAAGATCGACAGCAATTCTTTCAAAGGGAGCGCCAACATTATATTGTCGCATACAACCCTTACTTTTAGTTTTCGGTCCTTTATTCTTTGCACACACTTCACATTGTTTACACCAGTGCTCCACATCCGCCTTACATCTTAACCAATAAAATCGGTCACGTATTTTAGCAAGAGTTTTGTTTATGTGATTGCCACCGACACCACAATGTGTTTTTTGTAAAACTTCATTTATACGACATTTTGGCAAAAGTACTTGCATTTTAACTTGGGTACCATCGGAATTTTCCCATCTCCTTTTTAGAATTCCATTTTCCAAAATTAAAGAATCACACTGAGCCCAGTAACTTTTTGTAACCGGACCCATATTGCTAATTTCTTCCCAGGTTGGTCGCAATTTACTTGTTCTTTTCCAAAAAACAATTGATTTTAAGTCTTCATCTTTTTCCTGGTCATCTTTTAAATTAATGATTTCCCAATATTCATCAGATTGAATTCTGGTCAGTTTACATACTTCACCATTAGACATTTCTTTACTTTCTGCTGTAGTACAGTGTTTGCAATGTATGGGACATGGCCTTCTTGACAAAGCGTCTGCGTTTCCATGACTACGTCCGGGTCGGTGTTGAATAATGAATTTGAATTTCTGTAAACGTTCTAGCCAACGTGCCATTTGATCTTCAGGATTTTTGAATTTTAATAGCCATCGCAGGGACGCATGATCTGTTCTTAATAAAAATTCCGATCCATACAAGTATTTATGAAAATTTTCTAAAGTTTTTATGATCGCTAACAATTCTTTTCGGGTCATACAGTGGTTTCTTTCGGATTTTGTCAATACTCTACTAAAATAGCTGATTACTTTTTCTTCCCCATCGTGGATTTGCGACAGAACACCACCAACTCCAGTATTGCTAGCATCAGTATCTACTATAAAAGGCTCTCCAAATTTTGTGTAGGCTAAAATCAGACTAGAACAAAGAGCAGTCTTTAAATTTTGAAATGTTTGTTCACACAATGTTGTGCACTCAAAAGTTACATTATCTTCGGTCAATGTATAAAATGGTTTTGTAATATCAACAAAATTGCGTACAAATCCCAAGAAACTTCTTAATTCATTCTTATTCTTTGGTGCCGGCCAATTTCTTATAGCTTCTGTTTTATCAGGATCAGTTTCTATACCTTCACTACTTATTAAATGTCCGAAGTATTTGACTCTCTTCTGAAATAAATAACATTTCTTTGGATTTAACTTTAAATTTACCAACTGAAGTTTCTGGAATACTTTAGACAAAATTTCTAAATGTTCATGAAATGTTTTACTAAATACAATTACGTCATCCAGATAGACCAGACATATTTCCCAGTTCCATCTCCGTAGTGCCGTTTCCATCAATCTTTTGAAAGTTAGTCCGAAAGGCATTACGGTGAACTGCCAAAGTCCATTTCCTGTGGAAAATGCAGTCTTTTCTTTATCTTCAGGATGTAACTCTACCTGCCAATATCCACTTTTCAAATCAAGCGTTGAAAACCAAGTTGCACCATTTAATGTGTCTAGCGTATTATCTATTTTTGGTAGAGGATAGCTGTCTTTTTTTGTAACTTCATTTAATCAACGCAAAATCTCGTTGAACCATCCTTCTTTTTTACCAAAACCACTGGAGATGTCCATGGGCTAGTAGACGGTTCGATTACACCTTGTTTTTCCATGTCTTGTAGAAGATTTTTAACTTCTTCTTGTTTCGACTATGGAACTCTTCTCGGCGATTGTTTAATTGGCTGCGCTGATCCTGAATTAATCCTATGATACGTTAAATTTGTTCTTCCAAGATCCTGATCTGTAAGTGCAAAAACGTTCGAAAATTTTGATAAAAATTGTTCAACTTCTTTGGTTTGTGTATCATTTAAATTTTCAGTGGTTCTTTGGAATACGTCCAAAATAGGTTTTGGTATATTTCGCGAATCCTGCAATTGATGTTCCGTTTTGTTGCAGTAAACAACGGACGTCACAGGCTCACAGTTTCCTAAAACGGTACCTTTCTTGATCTTCTGTTGATAATCTTCTAAATTAACTAATCTAAGAAATAATGGAGAGGAATCAATGCGAATCAATCTTCTTCCAATTAAAACATTTTTGCTAGTTATATTACCGTAATTTGGTTCAATCATTACTGTACTATCAGCCAAATTCCCTTCAATGACTATCGGTGCTATTATTTCTGTTCTTCCAGGAATTAGATAATCATCTTTTGCAATTACACGGCAGACAGTTTGTTTTTCTTTTTCGGTATTCATAAATATTTCTTCGTTCCCAATTTTTAAGATGCGTGAAGCCAAATCTAAGTTCATTTTATAATTTTGTAAAAGATCTAAACCAAGGATAACGTTATCTACTATTTCCGCTACCAGGATACGTTGTTGAAGTTGCACTGCTCCAATGTAAATATCAACGTCACATTCCTCGAGAACAACGGCAGTATCTCCTGTCGCAGTCGTCAAGACAATTTTTTTTGGACAGTGGTTTAATTCTTCCTTCTCCTAAAATCGTTGGACGTACAATAGTCCTTGACGCACCAGTATCAATAATCATTTGAACAGATTTCCCGAATATAGCACCTCGTATGAACAGACTGTCACCTTTGTGTTGAAGGGTAGTGATTTTCATTTTTATAGGGGCACGTTGTGAAACACCTAGTTTTCGCCCCTTAAAACTGGTTTCAACTAGTTTTTCTGCCTCTGTCTTCCCTGTATATACCGCTTCGGTTCTACTGTTCATTCGTTACTGTAATGCCCAATTTTTCCGCAATCCCAACATCTTAGTTGGCTTCTCTTTGGTTTATCGAAGCGATCCTGTAAGCGACTAAATAGTCGGTTTACCGTTTCATTTAACTTTTCATCACCTTCTTCCATGGAGAGCTGTCTCAGTTTAACTCGATTCTTAGATGTTTAGCCGCTTCAAACTTCAATGCGTGGGCAAGAACATCGCCAATTGTTTTATTTCTGGCTAATCGTAAAGACTGTTGACTATCGGTATCTACTAAACCATCTATAAACATCTGTATAGCCAATTGATCAGCAAACTCTTGTGGAGCTGAAGGGTACGCTAAACGTACAAGACGATTAATTTCTGCCTCGTAATGTTGAAGAGTTTCGTTTTCTTGTTGACATAACGTGTAATACCTCCAAAGCATCTCCTCGCAGTGCTAATATTAAGGAAGTCGCTTTCGTCTTAGAGTTCCAGTTATTCTGTTCAGCTGCTGCTGTAAACTGACGAAGATACATGCCCAAGAAGTTGTTCCATCGTAAGTCGGAGGTTTCAATTTTGTAGTTACGAAAGCATGGTCAAAGACATTATCTGTTGCAGTTATAGTTGCCGAATCAAATCTCTTTTCTATTTCTTGAAGACGGTCGTCTACGCTCTTCAAACGTTGTTCCATATTTTCCTCAGTTGCATTTACACGGGCCCCTATGACTTGTACTCTATTCTCTACATCTGTAATATGAGTGTCTATTTCAGATTTTATGTTTTCGATCATAGTTTCCACTTTTCGTCCAGATTCTTTCAATTCGTTCTTTATTTCTTCTTGACTTTGTTCTAACTTATTTTGACCATTTCTAATTTCGGTCAACGTTTCCAGCAGTACTTTAATTCGATCTTCCATCCTACACTTACTTCGAGTTACGATTGACATTCACCACCGTGTTCACCACTTATAACTTATGCAATCGCTGATAATCCCACTTCTGACACCAAATTGTCACGTCGCAGACAATAAAACGACAAGGATAAAGCTTCCAAATAATACTATATTTAATCATAAACATACACTGACAACACGCCAATCAAAATTATAACAATTGCTGAGAACACCTACTATATAATATAAAATCTTTATGTAATACGGGTCATCGGTCATCACAATATTATTTCAAAAAGCTTAGCTAGATTTGAAATAATAGATACGGGCCTATAATTAATAACTATAGTAGGATCACCTGATTTCAAAACAGGACATACTTTTGTTTGCTTCCATAGTGAAGGAAATGAACCAGATTGAATACATTTTTTGTATATATACAGTAATGGCGTAGATAAAACTTGGGATCTGGTCAAGACCAGCAGTGGTAGTATTTTTACGAGTAAGTTTACGAGTCGCGGAAATCAGGTCATATTCAGAAATAATATTAACATGAATATTATGAGAATTTTTTATGCTATTATTTTGTATGCCAACTGGTGTTGAGTTATCGGTAGACGAGGTAGTAAAAACGCTTGAAAAATGTTCACGAAACAATTTGATAATAGACTGCGGATCATCAGCAACACTGCTATCAAATTTCATTAAACCTGGTATCCGAGACCCGCCCTTTTTGTTTTGGACATATGACCAAAATTTTTTGGGATCTGTATTGACATTTTTCTCAATGTTGCCTATATATTCTTTATATGAGAGATTAATTAAATGTTTGGCCATAGAACGAACTCTTTTGTATTCTGATAGGTCATGTGTAGAATTAGACTTTTTATATTGCCTATAAAGTTTAGATTTTAGTTTTATGTTATCAATAATTTGTTTTGTGAACCATACTGGGAAAGATTTACGAGTTTTTTTTATTTTGTTTAAGTGGCACATGCTGATCAAAAGCGGAATACAACAAATCATATAATTTATTACATGCATCATTTATATTATTACATTCAGTAACTATGAACCAATCGCAATTTAATAATGTATCATATAAAAGATGGAAGTTAGCTTTACGGAAATTATAAGTTTTAATATCATTATTACTGTAAGCACAAGGCTAGGCCCAAATAATAACACAGTAAATGTATCACAGTGATACCGTCCGCAATGCACTAACACGCACCACTGATCTGTACACCTCCGTGTCCAAATCAATACTGATCCATTCATAATAACTGCCTGCCTACTAATTGTAGTCTTTAATTACTGTTACCTCACACTCCAAGATAGTAATTAATTCAATAGAACAAACAAGCATATTGCTAATTGAACTAAGGAATTACGCAATCATTCAGTTATCAGCGTACACCCGGGCAACAACACCCTCCAGGAATGCAAAGTCATTACTCGCATTCGTTTTAATACTTCGAGCATCACACCCGTCCCGAGCATGGCGTCGCACCAATTCACAAACGCTGGGGCATCACACACTCCGAGTATGGCATCGCACCAACTCACAAACGCTGGGGGCATCACACCCTCTGAGTATGGCATCGCACCAACTCACAAACGCTGGGGGCATCACACCCTCTGAGTATGGCATCGCACCAACTCACAAACGCTGGGGGCATCACACCCTCTGAGTATGGCATCGCACCAACTCACAAACGCTGGGGGCATCACACCCTCCGAGTATGGCATCGCACCAACTCACAAACGCTGGGGGCATCACACCCTCTGAGTATGGCATCGCACCAACTCACAAACGCTGGGGGCATCACACTCTCTGAGTATGGCACCGCACCAACTCACAAACGCTGTTCTCTGAAAAATGTCCACAATCGGCACCTGAAACACAATACGCTGAGAGAGAGCCCACCACTCTCCTCAACGTTCACGAAGCTACTGTCCCAATGATAAGGTGATGCAATCAATAATACTCATTAATTGCGTAAAGAATTTATTAAATAACCCCTGAACAAAATACAACAAAAATTATTTTTGTTAAGAATAGCGCTCACATTACATTGAAAATTAGGCAATGAATTATCTGAAAATAGTAACTCATTGAATAAAGTAGGGTGGAATATGTCTTCTCTTACAAGTGGTGCCAAATCATGGCCTACATTACATTTTATATTCGTGATTATTAAATCCAAAAACCGATTAGTGCAATTCGCTACAGTATTACATTGAGATAATTGAACATACGTTGCAAAATTTATCATATGTTCACGTAAATGATTGTTCGACGTTTCTAAATGATAATTTGGAATGTTAAAGTTACCCATAATTAAGATATATTTCTCCGAGATACATTTATATTCTAAGAATGTGGTTAGGACTTCAAGATCTTCAATGCGAGGGGTTACAGGAATGTATAAAACAAATATGACAATATTAAAAGAGGGTAACAGGTCACGTATGTTACACACAACAATTTGTTCATACTTAAGGTTGTTTTTGACAGCTAGAAGCACACCTCCACCACGGGTGTCATTGAGCGCTCGGCAGCCACGGTCTTGACGTAGAACAGAGTAGTACTGAGGGGGAAATAGTTCGGAGTCACTGACATCAGAATGCAACCAGGTCTCGGACAATCCAATAATATCGTATTCACGAGAAGAAACTAATACATAAAAATCACACATTTTATTATTTAAACTGCGGACATTTTGGTAGTAGCATGACGCTTCTGTCAATCGATTTTGTGAGCTGACATCTCCTTGGCTAAAAAATTATCGTTACGCTTATTGGGGAACCAGTATTTCTTCACAATGATGCCCTCGGGTCATATTGCAGGTTCGAAGTAGTTTGCAACTTTTTCATACGGCACACCGAGTTTGAAAGAACTATAATCACCTTTATGTACAATCTTTTGACAAACGCAGTCGGTGTTTAGACTATTGAACTTAAGGTGATCAATGATATCGTTATCAGTAGCATCCTTGTTTGCAATGCGACTTTTATGGAGCCATGAGCGGCGTGGAGCACCCACCAATTTACTCTCAGTACCACCCTGAGCTGTACCAAGAGTGTAAGTGCGCGCGCGTTTGTTTTGCGGTAAGGTTTGCGCGGCTTGCGCAAATGCTTGAACCGGAGGAGTTTGTTTGAACTCGTTAACGTTTGAATTTGACATTTCTGCATTATTCTGCACATTTGGCTTATTTGGAGTTTTATGACGAGATAACTTATCAGCAGGTTTCGATAAACCACTGACCATTGGAGCAGGTCAAATAGAAAATGTTCTTATGGTCTCTGATAAATAAATATATCATCACGGCGTATTACTCATTGCTGGGTGTGCCTATCTGCGTGTACACAGGTATCGGTAATGATGAAATATTTGCACCGCTTACCAGGCGTCACCTCACGGGCACAAATTGCTGGCGTCGAGAGTGCACCACAGGGGTCAATTTTCTGCCATTTAAAATTGGAAATATTTGGCGTAGTTCGGGATCGAATTCTGTTTCCCAGATTCGCGACCTGACATTCAGGCACGCGGCCACGAGACTCCATTATATTAATAAAATACTTATTTATAGAACATTGCGTTTTTTATTGACCACGCTACACTTAGAGCGGCTCTAAAATTGCCTTGGACCAAGAACGGAAACGAGAACGAGAAAGGTAAGGAAATGAATAGTACGTTTTTAACTGTACACATGCACAACCAGATTCCGGAAATGGGAAGCTACACGTTGTCCGTGAACGAGAATGGCAAAAGAGGGCAGAAGATTTAACTTTCTCATTCCCGTTTCATTGTAATAACCAATAGAAATAAATGTGTCGTACCTACCCCTGTGCAGGGTTTCCTGTTGCTGCTTCGGGCGCCATTCTGCGAACTGTCTGTTTAGGGGTAGATTAGGGTTGCGGATAGCTAGTCGGAGCTCCAGGATTATAATTTATAAATCATTGTAAAATGTGTAAAACTTAAACTTTTATTGACTCACACAATGTACAAAATAAATAAAGGTATGTGGTATATGTGATTTCACTGAAAACCGTAATCTGTCTATAATATTACTGTAAACTGAACTTAGACTCCGTAATGTGAAACTGTAATCTGACTGTAATTTTATTGCAATCTGAACTTAGACTCCGTGACGTTAAACTGTAAACTGACTCTGTATTTTTGCTGTAAACTGGACATAGATTCCACGAAGCGAAATCTTATTCGGACTCTGTGTTTTCACTGCAAGCTAAACTTGGATTCAGTGACGGTTTCGCTGTTGAGTCAGTCTACCAGGATGCTGGTAGGCCGGTGGCTCATCTCGAGTTTCTAAGTTAGGCTGGATGCAGCTGTTGCTTGAATCTGCCTTCTGGGCTCTGCGGCGCGACTTTTATATTCGATTTTGGTTGAAACTCGCGCGGTTTTAAGAGGGAGACTGTTATCGGTAATCTTATTGGTTCGGAGGCGGAGTTATGTCGCGATATCTGATTGGCTGAAAACCTGGGTTGCAAAATGTTTATTTTGTAACTTTAAAATACTATAAATAATTAATTTTCCAGCTTTTCCTTGATAGATATAACCAGGTAAAATTGTACAAAATAAAAGCACAGATATACAATAAATAATATTAAATATATTTAAGTTTCCCTTGAAGTCCGTGGCTGGCCGTAGCGCTAGTATCGCTCAGCTGTGGCAGTTGTCAAATGGATTTCCCGGTGATCTTCTCTAAGCCCCGTGGATGGGATCGTGTTCTTAGGGTCCTTTATTGTTACCCAGACAAGTAGGCACGGCTCGTGGATTAGGAGCATGTCAGCTGGCAGCGATTGTACATCTTCACTTAACTGGTAAGTTTCCTAAGTGTGCTTTGACAAAAAAAACATAATTTTCATCCCGATTTCTTAGCAAAACCTGAAGAAAAGTGTCGAATGATGTTCCCCGCCCTGAATGCAAAGCCCACAGACCGGTTATGAAGAATGGAAATCGTTGGGAAGACTGTGCACGTGGACTTTTGACCAACTCGTGTTTGTAGAAAACTATGGCTCTGTCTATCGTACTTGCCGGGAAATTTGAATGAACTGGACGAAAATATGTGACTTCGTCAAAGAAAGTATGTCATTACCGATAATTCCTTAATCTTTCAAATTATCAACAATAGCTAATATTCCAACCCAAATATTACAAATATTGAAAGAACTATAAGTAAAACCAAAATTAATGTTGTCTGTCAAGAATTCGTATTAATTCCCGGTTTCGGTTTCGTGCAATTGGGCATCTTTTTAAAATTGAACAACTCTTTTGAATATAATTCCAAATACTTGATGTAATATAACCCTTCCTCAAGTATAAATTTTCGATTTAAATTTATAATTGCAATATTACACATTTTTAACATTTAACAGGTCTCTAAATTTACAACGTTTTATAAACGATAACGACTTAGTAAATATGTCGGCTACGTTTTCATTTGTAGAAACATATTTCATACGTATCATATTTTTAGCGACAAGATCTTTTGTAAAATGAAAACGTATGTCAATATGTTTACTACGTTTACTATTTTGAAAGCTTTGTGAAAGGTCAATAGCACCTTCATTATCTACGTAAACGGTACTGTCAGCTTTCTTCATGTTGTTGATGTCCATTGATACTCCTTGAATTGCCAATAACTCTGTGGCGGTGTTTGCAGCGGCGATATTTTCTGCCTCTGTAGATGACAGCGCGACAGTCTTCTGCTTTCGTGCCACCCACGAAACAGCATTTCCTTCATAAAAGATTACACAGCCGATCACACTCTTTCGATCTGTGGTGTCCCCTGCCCAATCAGCGTCGGAGTGGGCGACGAATTCATTTATTCGATGAATTTCTGAAAAAAGTAAGAGAGAAATTCTTTGTTTCTTGGAGATATTGAAGCACTCTTTTCCCGGCTTTCCATATTTGTCCTGTTAATTATATATTACAAGAGGTGGTCTCCTATGGATTCCTATACTGCCACCTGTAGATCTATTGTACCCTCCAGATTTATTCCTATTCTAAGAGTCCTGTTTGTTTAATAAACTCCAAGGTTTTCTTCAGATCTGTAGAGTATAGGTTATATTGGTTCGATATTTAGTATACTCTAGACTAGTAAAAACGTAAAAACTTTAAACTTGTATAATCTAAATAAAAAACACAAATGAATTTAAAACGGAAAACGAAACTCAAAAAACACTTTATTTATTTACTTCACAACATTCAACTGTTGTCCGGTCACTTGACCGAATGTTCATAAAATATGTGGTTGCTAGATGTAGCTGTAACATATCTCCCTCCTTAGAGAGAAGAAAAATTAATGACAGGTAATGAAAGGTATTTCATTACTAGTCATTTTACAAAGAAATGATATAAATTAAGTAACATTATTTGGGGGACCTGAGGAAAAGGAATGAGTGTTATCAAAATTGTGCGGTTCTTTTAAATATGCATGTTTTAGTCTGTCTATTGATACGGTGTCTAATTTATCTTTTATTAAAATTTTGAAAAAGTTCGTATCGTTTAATTGCTTTGTAAGGTCCATCGAAAGGTTGTTGCCAGGTGGGGCTTATTGCATTATGTTTTATGAAGACGTGAGATGTGCGAAATAGATCTGGGTTTATAAAATATGGTTTGTTTTTTAAGGTTGGGGCTGTATGCTTTAATTTGCTGATTATTTGCTTTCATTGTTGGAGATAGTGGAGGATGTTAGAGTCTGGAATTATTGGTGATTGTGTGAAGAATTCGCTTGGAATGTGTAATTTGGAGCCATAGACTAGTTCTGCTGGGCTGCATTTAATAGGTTCTTTACAGGTCGTGCGAAGACTCAATAAGATAATTGGTAAATTAGTTATCCAATCTGTTGGATTATTATATGCTTTTAGGGAAGATTTTAGCTGTCTATGGAAACTCTCAATCATGCCATTTGATTGTGGATGGTATGCTGTAGTTTTTATGTGATGTGCACCTAATAATTTGAGTAAATTTTTGAATAATGCTGATTCGAATTGTTTCCCTCTGTCTGTTGTAATAACAGAAGGAACTCCAAATCTAGATATCCAATTGTTTACTAATGCTTCAGCTATTGTTTGTGTGTTACAATCTTTAATTGGAATTGCTTCTGGCCATCGTGTAACCCGATCTATGCACGTGAGTAAATGAGAAAATCCTTGTGAATTTGGTAAATGAACTAAGTCGATATCAATGTTGTCGAAACGGCTGTTTGGTTCGGAAAATGGTTTGAGTGGAGCATGAGTGTTTTTTGTTATTTTTGAACGTTGGCAGTGTACGCATTGTTTTGTCCAAGATTGTATTCATTTTATACCAAACGAATTTAGAATTTATTAATTTTGTTATTGTTTTTATTCCTGGATGGGATATATGGTCGGTATTTACCGGTAGATATGTCGCAAGCTAAAGTATAGTTAGAATTTGGAAGTCTTAGTTTTTAAATTGTAAATTGTTTGTTTTATTTGTCTGTAGTGTCTGTAGTTCCTTATCAGTTTCCTGGGCTGTTGCGATTTTGATATAATCAATGTTTTTGTCTGTATGTATTGAATTTATTTGGATTCTGGACAATGTGTCGGCTACTGCGTTGTTTTTGCCTGATACATGTCTGATGTCGCTAGTTAACTGTAAAATAAAGTCTATGTGTCTAATTTCTCTGGCGGTGTAGTTTTGGGAAATTTTGTGAGCCATGAAAGTCACAGGTTTATGATCTGTCAGAATGAAGAAGTTTCTTCCTTCTACGAAATATCTAAACTTTTTCACTGCCAGATACATAGCTAGTAACTTACGGCCGAATGTGCTATATATATATATATGTAGGGGTGAAAGTGGCGGAAAAGAAAGCTATTGGTTGCCAGTCTTCCCTTACCTGTTGTAAGTCTGCGCCCACTCCTGTGTCTGAAGCATCTACCATGATAGATATTGGGGCATTGTATGGACTCCGAATTGACATTTATTTTGGTTGATTAATATGCCATGTTTTTCAAGTCTTTGGAAAACTATTTATAAATGTTTCAAATGTTGTTCGAGAGAACTACTAGCAATAAGGAGGTCGTCAATGTATGGCAAGCAAAAATCTAAACCTCTGACGACCAGAGCTGGGCAATAATTGCAAGAAAAGGACTTTATTAGGCTTGCAAGTACTTTCAGTATTTCAAGTACTGTACTTGAAGTACTTTCTATTTATAGTACTTTGTACTTGACGAAGTAAGTCTATTCACATGTACTTGGTACTTAATACTTGGAAAAATACTTGAAGTACAATGAAAAGTACTTGAAGTATTTTTAAATACTTGAAGTATTTTAAATGTACTTGAAGTATTTTAAATGCACTTGAATTACTTTAAATGTACTTGAATTACTTTAAATGTAATTGAAATTCGATGAATAATTTAAAAGTTAACAATGTTATGAGAATTGTTTGTCTGCCAGTGTTTCTTTTGCAGTGGTTTGGTGTTATTCCTGTAGTACATAATCATGTGAATTTCATTAATAAATATATTTTCAGCGATAATATGTACTCCTGTGGTGCACTCTCCACGCCAGCAATGAGTGCCCGTGAAGTGACGCCTGGTAAGCGCCCTCACGGTGCAAGTATTTCATCATGACCGAATTCTGTGTACAAAGCAATTGGCACATTCAGCAATGGGTAATAAGCCGTGATGATATATTTATTTATTTATGTATTTATTTATTTATTTATAAGATATATTTACATTTTTTTGGCATAAATAAATTAATTCTAATCTGCTTACGGTATATACCAAATCGAGTACCATATAATGTATGCCGTATCACCCAGCGATTGCATGACGTAAATACGTAAAAATGATGTCATTCTAACATCTCGGTACAGCTTCTCGTATCGCTTGGCGATCATATAATATCAATTTTACAGCAGGCCCAGCGAAGAACTCTTGTTTTAAATAACCAAATAAATATCGCATATTTAAAAAATCACCTTTTAAGGTCCATATAATCAGAAAAATATTAATTATCTGAAAGTACTTTTTCAAGTACTTGGTACTTTCAAGTACTTTAGAAATTAAAAAAGTACTTGTACTTCAAGTACATTCAGAAACTTCAAGATACTTGGTACTTGTACTTCAAGTACTACTTCCGTACTTTACCCAGCTCTGCTGACGACATTGTCAATGAACCGTTGAAAAGTTTGAGCGCTATTCCTCAAACCAAATGGCATGACTAAGTATTCAAATAGACCGAAAGGCGTGGTTATTGCTGTTTTGGGAATGGACTCTTCGTTCATTGGTATTTGATAATACGCTTTTACAAGATCTAATTTTGAAAATATTTTTGAATTGTATAAAGTTGTTGTAAAATCTTGAATATGGGGAATCGGATAACAATCTGGAACAGTGATGGCATTGAGAGCTCTATAGTCCCCACAAGATCGCCATTCGCCAATCTCTTTCTTTTTAACCATATGTAATGGCGACACCCAGTTACTAAAGGATGGACGAATGATTCCCATTTTCAACATTTTATCGAATTCATTTTTAGCGATGGATAATTTATCCGGAGGTAAACGGCGTGGCCGTGCAAAAACAGGTGAATTGTTAGTGATGACACAATGTTTGACATTGTGCATAATTTGAGGTTTAGAATTAAAAGGTGAAGACAGAGAAGGAAATTTTGATAAGAGTTGGGTAAATCATGTCAAATGTTGAGTAGTAATATTAGATATTCGATTTGAATTGTTTTGTAAGTTTTGGTTTGTTTGCAATAGTCGTTTTGAAGATAAGTCAGTCAGCAAGTTAAAGTATGTAAGAAAATCTGCGCCAATCATTGAATGTTTAACATCCGCGATAATAAACTTCCATGTAAATTGTATTGTTAATAAACTTTGTTGACATGGTGGAACACATTTCCTTACCTTGTCGCCGAAGTTGAGGTGATACCAGCATAAATCCGCGCTTGGTGAGCGAAAGAGATTTTATTATTTGAAGCAAGGATGAACTGAATATTTTGAGGAAGTTTTTGTAAAAATATTTCTTCAAAAATTGAGTCGTCTAGATGTAGAGTACCAATTAACTGCTGAAGTTGACGTAAAAGTTGTGATGGTTTTTTATCACTTAAGTCGATATTATTGAATAATTGTTGTATTCTTTCTTGCTTTGACATTGAAGTTCGATGAATTAATGTTTCTTTTAACTTGGTGTATGGAAGTTCTGTTGGACGATTTTCGATAAGGTCTCTGACTTCTGCTGCATATTGAGGGTTGAGTAATGAAATTAATTTGTAAAATTTTGTTGCTTCAGATGTTTTACGATGTGACATAAACGTTGCTTCTACTTGAGAGAACCATAATGTCGGGTCTGTAGGCCAAAGTTCGGGAATCTTGAAGGAATTGGTTAATGAAGAGATTTCAGGATGTGGAAGTTCAGCAGGTTGTGTGTCTGGAATAGGAGCATGTACGCCGTCCATTTTGCTTGGCAGTCGGGGTCACCAATTGTGTAGAGTATAGGAAATATTGGTTCGATATTTAGTATACTCTATACTTACTATAAAAAACGGAAAAACTTTAAACTTGTATAATTTAAATAAAAAACACAAATAAATTTAAAACGGAAAACGAAACTCCAAAAACACTTTATTTAAATATTCATAAATTATGTGGTTGCTAGATGTAGCTGCAACAGATCTGAATCTTTTAGCATATCCTGCTGGATCTTTTCTGGCCCCAGGATATTATATCTGCTGCTCGTAAAGGCTTCACAGTGACATATAAGGTACTGATGAGTTTCTTCCTCTTCACCACACCCTCTGCATGTTAGTTCTTGTGTTAGTCCCATCGTGTGTAGGTGTTTGTTTAGTAGACAGTGACCTGTTAGGAGTCCTGTTATTAATCTAACGTCTTGTTTGCTCATTAAGAGTAAACGTTCCGTTCTTTTCTTGATTGGTTCATTTAGGAAGAGCTTTGAGTGTCTCTGCCCTGGTGACTCCAACCAGTGATTCTTGTGCCATTGATTTAGCAATGTTTTTATTTCCAGCTTAACTGTCTCCGCTGAGATTCCAAAGGCCGGTTCTGGTCCTGTGAAAGGAAAACTTGTCCCCTTCTTAGCCAGACTATCTGCTACCTGGTTTCCTTCGATCTCTGTATGCTCGGGTACCCATATTAATTTCAATTTGTTCCTCGCTCCTAATACATTTAATCTGTGGATGCACTCTAGAACAAGTCCAGATTCTGACTCACAGCATTCTAGTGCTTTTAGTGCAGCTTGGCTGTCTGTTACTATAGAGATTCTTTTATTGCTAGCAGAGTTTCCATAGCCCCTGTTGGTGTGGTCGACATAGTTCCAGTGATTCCTAAACAAGCTAGTCGTTGGACTTTGTTTAGTGTGTCTTTGCAGTGCTGTATCTCTATTCTTTCCCACCAGACAAGGCAATTTTATAACTGGCTTGATCATTATGTAGTAAATCTAGTAAATCATCGCGGGAGATAGGCCCCAGGTTCTTCGAAACATACGCCGGCAGGCCCATAGGGATCTTATGGCTTTGTTTGTACCTTTGTCCACATGAGATTTAAAAGTAAGTATTCTATCTATAATTACTCCTACATACTTCACCTCATCTCTCATCTCGATGTTCTTCCCATACAGATATATCTGCTTTAGCCCATCGATTTTGTATTTCCTTGTGAACAATACTATAGTGGTTTTTGTCGGGTTTACTGACAATCCCTCCTTTTTGCACCATTCTTTAACGTAATTCAAGGCTCCTTGTATCATTCCTGATACTGTTTCCTCAAACTTCCCTATTATTAGTATGGTCACATCATCTGCATAGCCGATAGTTGTATAGCCTCTTTTGTTCAGTTCCAGTAGGAGGTCGTCCACCATAAGACACCACAGTACAAGAGAAAGAACTCTTCCCTGTGGACAGCCTCTCATGGCTTGTACCCCCACTGTCTAATTACATAAAGAGGCGTAGATTTCTCTTTGATTTAGCACGTTAGCAATCCATCCACAGAAAATTGGATGTACTTCTCTTCTAACAAGTGCTCTGTTAATTGACTCAAAGGATGTATTATCAAATACTCCTTCTACGTCCACAAATGCTCCTAGAACGATTTCTTTTGATAATAGAGCTTTTTCTGCTCGGTGAACAACTTCGTAGATTGCCATTTCGCACGATTTACCTGATTGATAGGTATATTGGTACTTGTGAAGCGGAAATTCGCTCAGCGCAATATCCCTAATATACCTTTCAATTATTCTTTCCAACAATTTTAGAAGGAATGATGTTAGACTAATAAGCCGGAACGATTTTACTTGAGCGTATGTTTTTCTATTTGGGCTGTAGATTTATCTAAAAATTGGCTAAATTTTCTTCTTTATTATCATCATTTTATATTGTAATTTTATTTTGCTTTTCTCTATTTTATTCATTTCCAATTTTTTTCTTTTTCATCAAATCGTATATCTCTGCTGGTAATTATTTTCTTGTTTTTTATATCCCACAGTCTGTATCCGTTGTCACAGTATCCGATAATTCTTACTTCTATTGGTCTTTCAATTAATTTATTTTCTTTTGATAATATATCTGCCCATGCTTTGCATCCAAATAATCTTAGTTTTTCTAAATTTAAAATCTTCCATACTATATACTTGCAGATACATCTCCATGAAGTACATTTGTTGGAGAACGATTTAATTGATAAGGTGCACATTTTATTGACTCTCCCCATAGAGCTTTATTAGGTAAATCAGAGTCGATAAACATTGTTCTTACTGTATTTAACAAAGTTCTATTAAGTCTCTCAGATACATACACTATTTTGTTGTGGAGTATATGGCATAGTGTATTGCAATTTAATTCTATTTTCACAATAAAATTCTTGAATAAAGTTAAATATAAATTCACCTCTATTATTACATCTTATGCGGCTTACTTTGTATGCCAAATTCTATTTCAATTTGTTTTACATAATTTTTTAAGTTCTCCTCAGCTTCTGATTTATTCTTCAAAAAATATATTAAATATATTATGGTGAAATGTGTGAAATCGTCTGGTACTGTCTGAAATGTATCTTTCATTATTTATTGTTGAAGGATTTATTGGACCGCACAAATCTGTATGAAGAAGTTCACTAATTCTTTTTGATTTTTTAAATGTGACAGATTTAAATGGTTGTCTAACAGATTTACCTTTTACGCATATTTCGCAAATTTATTGCATATATACTAGCAGTCCTAGAAGTTTCATGCTATATCTATTCAAATGACCTAGTCTTCTGTGCCAAAGATCAGCTGCAATTAGACTACTACTTATTTCTTTGTGTTGTAAATTTACATTCAGAAAGAAAAGTTTCTAGTTTGTTTCACAATTTATTACAACATTATTTGCAATTATTTTAACTTCATTTTTAGAAAAAACTACTTTCTTTCCTGTCATTATTAATTTTCGTACGGACAACACTTTGTGACATAATTTTGGAACAATTAACGCTTCTAAAGTTATGTATTTACCTTCATATTCAAATCTCAATTTACCCTTTTTCTTAGCTATTAAAATTTCTCCGTTTGCTATTTTTATACCAACTTCTGTTTTCAATTCTTGGATATCTGTCACGAGTTTTCCTTTCACTAAATGTCCTGTCGCTCCTGAATCTATAATTATTTGTATCTTAATTTCCTTTTGTGTCTCTGTATTGAGGGCTACAATTGTGAATTCTGAATGATTTGGCTGTTTTTCTGACATATTTGCTTGTTCTCTTTCTCTTGTATATCTTTGATTATACTAGTAATATCCTCTTCCTCTATAGGTTCTTCTATTTTCAGAATATCCCCTGTTAGGAAATTTAAGTTTTGGACGGAATCTTTGGATATGACCTTTTTCTTTACATCTATCATAAAACAAGTAGTGGAGATCGGTGTGAATTGTAACAGGTATCAATGTAACAAGGGTAGGTAACAGGGCCATCTTTTCGAAGTAGATTAAAACGCGCTTGCAACATAAAGCAGAAAGAGTCATAGCTCTTTGGTATTTAGTGTAAGTACACACGCGCAAATACGGCATCTGTTTCTGACGAATGTCTATAAATCGACAAAAAAGTAAATACAGGTAGTAACACACTACTAGAAAACAACAAAGTAATGAAAATATGGACAATTACATTCAAGCTCTAAAACAGTTATCTAAAGCTAAAGATTGTAATTTCAAAGACGTCAAGGAGCATGAAAATCGAGATAATTACATCAAGGATACATTTATAGTTGAAATTATACCGCAGAAAATACTTGAAAACGTCACATTAGGTTTGGATGAAGCGTATAATCAAGTACTTAAGGTAAAAGCAGTAGTTGACACTTTAAGAAATGTAATATTTATTATATATTTGTGTTAATGTAGTTGGCATTTATAGTAAGCATTGTAAAAATAACAAATGATACGAAAAAACAGGATAAAAATAACGATCAATAAAAGACGTGTTATAACGAATTCTAATTAATTAGTTAGTTATATAATAAATATACAACAAAGTGGCGACGAGGATTAAACTGGTAAATAATAAATAGCCTCAAATATATTAAAATTAATAAAGGGCACAACTGATGAAGCAGAGAAAACAAAGGCTCGTATTCTAATCAACTGCATTGGGTCCAAATACTATAAACTACTTGTAAGCTTGATCTCACCCGAGTCACCTGTCGACAAAAAGTATACAGAATTGGTCTCACTAATTGAAAAACATCTTTGTCCAAAACCAAACCTATACATTTAACAACATAAATTTCTATCACGAATTCAAACAGCAAATGAAAGTATACCTCAGTATATTGCCGCTCTACGTAAGTTAACAGCAATTTTACATGCACATCAGAAAAATGTAAAAAGTCCGTTGCTCAAATATTTTTACGTGCACAGTTCATAAGAGTAATATATCAGACGGACAAATTCGCGAAAAATTGCTTCAAGAAGAAAATCTCACATTCAATCGAGCTACTGAGATTGCTCTCGCCTTGGAAGCATCAAAAGAAGGGAACAAGCTATTATCAGAAGATTCAGCTATTAATAAAATAATTGTTTCTCAGTCTCACCAAGCAAACCAAGTAAAGAAATCAAATTACCGCCAATTATCAAAGAAAACTCAATGCCACGCCCGCGTGTAAATTATTACGAACTTGGAATAAATGGATTGTGCCTGAAATGTGGTTATAATAACCATACAACATACAGAAGAAGTTAAAATGTCAATCCTGCAAAAATATTCGACATGTCGCAAAGGTCTGTATTATCAATCTAACTAGAAATAAATCAAGATTTAAGAACACAGTCAAAAATAAAATAAATAATATCGATGCTGAAGACTCTGAAGTTTCAGTGGAAGATTCACAGCCCAACAATAATCTCGATCCCCTTTGCATAAATCATGTAGTAAAAATTAATAGGTGTAATACGGATTTAAACGATCGAAAATTTATGATCACTTAAAATCGGCTCTAAAACTCAAGAATTCGAAGCAGATACAGGTAGTCCTGTACCTATAATGAGTAAATCAGATTTCGAAAAGCTCTGTCCTCAAGTCCCTATAAAATCTACTTCCGTGATTTTTCGTACTTACACGGCAGAACGGTTCTTCCCATTAGGAGTAGCCAGAGTTCCTGTTGAATATCAAAACAAGAAATCAGAAGAAGAATTATATATTGTCTCTACTCCAGCTCCTCCTTTACTTGGTCGTGCATGGTTACATCGTTTCAAGATTGACATTTACTCAAATAAACAAGAATGTGTGCTCCATATTTCAAATGAACAAGTAAAAGAACTCAGGAAACAATTTTGGAAAAGTATGCTGACACCTTTAAAGAAAAAGTAGGTAAAATTCCTAACTACGCTTGCTCCTTGAGACTTAAAAACGAAGATACTAAGCCAATCTTCTTGAAATATCGTTCTGTTCCATACGCATTACAAAACAAGGTGGATACAGAATTAAGTTCATTGGAAGCAGATGGCATAATAGAAAAAGTTGATTATGCTCAATGGGGAAGTCCGCTTGTCGTGGTACCAAAACCTAACGGTAATGTAAGGTTATGTGTTGAGTACAAAGCCACCATAAATCAGTATTTAGAAGACTGCCGTTATCCTATTCCCTTAATTGATGATGTTCTAAATAATATTCGAGGAGGAAAGGTTTTTTGTGTTCTAGATATACACAAGGCATACTTACATATACCTGTAGACGAGAAAAGCCAGAAACTTCAAGCGATTTCTACACATCGCGGAATTTACTTCACGAAACGACTCTCTTTTGGAATCAAAACAGCACCCAGTGAGTTTCATAAGTTTATCGAATCTGTTCTTCAAGGGTTACAAGGTACGGTAGCATATTTTGACGACATAATAATTTGGGGCGCAAATCTACAAGAATGTCACTTAAGATTAGAAGAATGTTTAAATAGACTCAAAGAGTTTGAAATTCATGTCAATAAATCAAAAAGTACATTCTTTGTCCCTGAGATCAAGTACCTGGACCATATAGTTAATGAAAAGGGAATTCAAAAATCCCAAGAAAAAGTTAAAGCCGTCAAAAATGCTCCAACGCCCAAATATGTTGAAGAAGTTCGAACTCTTCTAGGATATGTATCCTATTATTCCAAATTCATACCAAATGTATCAACAATAATGAATCCAATCTATAATCTTCTAAAAAAAAGCAACCTTTCAAGTGGACTCCACAATGTCAATCTGTGTTAAGATGTCTTATTATTTTATAATAATTATTTGTTAGTTATAACCACTGTACACAAACAACAAACGCAGTTCGAGAACGAACGCACCTAGCTGGGCGGTGCCCTGGAGTGGGGATAGCGTTGTTGCTATGTTGCTTGCAACAGATCAGTAGCAGTCGAATATAAGCATTTGTAAAGCGATGTAGCGCAGCGCTCAGAAACATTGTCTGCAATTAAATAAACATAGTTATAGTTTAGTTTTGTGTTTCCATTCACCCACACTTACCCAAATTTGACGGTAATTATAACAAATGGTTAGAATATAGAGACTCGTTTGAATCGGTCATACACAATAACAATAGCTTAGACGATATTCTTAAATTTCAATATCTGAAATCATCTTTGGTAGGCGATGCAGCAAAGACAGTAAACTTTCTAGAAACTTCTGCGGGAAACTATGGCATCGCGTGGAAATCAGTGTGCGAAAGGTTCAATAAACCGCGGCTTCTTGTTAATAATCACATAAAGGCATTATTTAATATAAAACCCGCGAATTCGGAAAATGCAAAAGAAATTCGGAACATCATAAATGAGGCATCACAGCATCTTAGAGCTCTAGAATTGTTGAAACAACCGGTAGATTCTTGGGACTCAGTTCTTATACATTTGATAACTAGTAAATTAGATTCGGATACAATGCGCGATTGGGAAAGCTCTATAAAGGACAATGAGTTACCCTCGAAAAAGCAATTATTTAAGTTTTTAAACGAAAAAGCCGATACATTGGAAAATGTGAATGTCAACGCGGTTAATAAATCACAAAGTAGGTATTGTAAAAATGATAGTCATTATAAAAATACAACAAGGGTATATTTGTCTACAAATAGCGAGCAGAAATGTAGTTTTTGTAAAAAAGAACACAAAATTATAGAATGCAATGAATTCTTGAAGTTAAAGGTAGAGAAGCGAATAGAAAATGCAAAAGCGAAGGGTTTGTGTATAAATTGTTTGCGTTTAGGGCATTTTATTAAAGACTCTCGATCAGGGTTATGTAGAAAATGTGGCCATAAACATAATACCCTCTTGCACATAGATAAATTTAATCAAACTCGCGAAAATAGCTCAAATGCAGATACAAACAATGAAACAAAAGAATTGCAAACTCAGTGTAGTTTGGTTCGTTATACTAGCGAAGCCACTCAGACACTTTTGGCAACAGTAATAGTCAATGTATTAGATGCAAATGGTAAAATTCAACAGGGAAGAGCACTTCTAGACTCAGGGTCTCAGTCGAATTTAATAACATCAAAATTTTACAATTTGTTAGGTCTTGAAAAAACACCGGTTCAGATTTCATTAACAAGTATAGGAACCGTAACCTCTAACTTAAATTCTAAATGCTCTGCGATTCTTAAATCTAGATGTTTAGATTATAGCAGGAATACTTCATTTTTTGTGGTATCGTCCATTTGTAATCAGTTACCAAATTTTAGAATAAACGATTCAAAGATAGTCATGCCAGATAATATAATACTAGCTGATCCAAAATTTGGAATTCCGAACAAAATTGACATGTTGTTAGGAGCATCTATATTTTGGGACATTCTCGAAACAAATCAAGTAAAATTAGGCAAGAATTTACCAATTCTTCAGCACACAAAGTTAGGGTATATTGTCACAGGGCCAATACCACAGATTTCAAGCAATATTTATTGTAATTTCGTAAAGATCAATGATAGTAACGATAACGACATTCAAGCACAACTTAGTAAGTTTTGGGAAATAGAAGAATGTTTACCTAAACGAGCGTGGTCAATAGAAGAGAAAATGTGCGAGGAACATTTTAAGACATCGACAAGGCGAGATAAAACCGGTAGGTTTGTAGTTTCAATTCCATTTAAAGACTCAATAGATAAACTAGGGGATTCTAGACAAGGGGCATTAAATCAATTTAACATGCTAGAAAAAAGATTAGAAAAAAACCAACCTTTAAGGATATTATACACAGAATTCATACGAGAGTATCTTGAGTTAGGGCACATGAGTGCAGCAAATAGTACGGATAGCACAAAATCATATTTTATGCCTCATCACGGGGTAGTAAAGGCAGAGAACTTAACAACTAAACTTAGAGTAGTTTTCAATGCGTCCGCGGCCACAACATCGGGTTCGTCGTTGAATGACCTTCAGATGGTCGGCCCTACAATCCAGAGCGATTTATTCTCAATTTTAATTAGAATCCGCGAACACGCGTACGTAGCATGCGCCGACGTATCGAAAATGTACAGGCAAGTTTTGGTTACACCAGAACAACGTCCATTACAAAAAATACTATGGCGGTTTTCATCCAATGAACCAATAAAAGAGTATAGCTTGAACACGGTAACTTATGGGACAGCGTCAACTCCTTATCTCGCTATACGTTGTTTATTTCAATTAGCAGAGGACAACGTGAAAAGTAACGAAAGAGCTTCGGTAATAATTAAAGAGGATATGTACGTAGATGATCTAATAACAGGGGATGATGATGTAGATCAATTAGCACAAAATTGTAACGCGATAACACATATTTTACAGTCAGGTGGATTTATTTTACGCAAATGGAAAAGTAATGAAACCGAGGTACTTGATCAAATTACCAGTGAATCAAATGAAACATTCATGAAGTTAGGACAAAACGAAAAAACAAAAACGCTTGGAGTTTTTTGGTCTTGTAGTGACGATCAGTTAGTTTTCGACATAAACATAAATAGAGAAAAGGAAGTAATCACTAAACGAGTTCTTTTGTCATTGGTATCCCAAATATTCGACCCGCTAGGTCTCTTAGCAGCTTGTACGGTAACCACGAAAATAATTCTCCAAAAATTATGGCTTGAAAAGTTAACATGGGATGATCCGGTACCAGAAATAGTTCAAAATATGTGGAGAAAATTTGAAACTGAATTACAAACACTAAACACTATAAAAATACCGCGATATGCTTTTATGAAAGATAGCAATAAAAAAGAAATTCACGCGTTTTGTGATGCGTCAAAGGATGCTTACGGAGCTTGCGTATATATACGGGCAATCAACAGTCATACTGGAGAAATAGTAAGTAACCTCTTGTGTGCAAAATCGAAGGTCGCTCCTTTAAAGCCGTTAAGTACACCACGTTTAGAATTATGCGCCGCACTGATAGCTGCTCGTCTAGTAAATAAAATATTAAAGGTATCGCGACAGAATTTTGACAACTGCACACTGTGGAGCGATTCTACCATTGTATTATCATGGATTAAAACTGCACCAAATTTATTGAAATGCTTTGTTAGTAATAGAATAGCAGAAATTCAAGACCTTACAAAAGAATTAAATTGGCGGTACGTAAATACAAAAGAAAACCCAGCAGACATATTGTCACGCGGAATTTGTCCCTCGCAAATACAAGATTCGTCAATCTGGTGGCATGGGCCAGATTGGCTTACAAATGATGAAAGTTCATGGCCCAAACATGAATTTACAAAAGCAGTTTCGGTACCCGAAACTAGAATAATTAATGCAGTCATTACAAATGTAAATGAAACAGACCTTTTCAGTAGATTTTCAAACATAAATAGAATGAAACGAGTAATAGCTTACTGTTTCAGATTTTTTAAAAATTGTAGGAACCCGAAGACCGAACGACAATCCGGACCTTTGACATTAACTGAATTAAATGAAACTTTTAATAACATCATTAAAGTAATTCAAATCAAACTATTACCCTTAGAATATGAATATCTTAGAAAAAACAAAAAAAATCCAAAGTCGAGTAACATACTGAGTTTGAAACCTTTTCTTAACTCAAAGAATGTAATGTGCGTAGGTGGTAGGCTTGAAGCTTCTCAATTTAGTTATGAGAAGAAACATCCGATAATACTTCCTCAAAATCATATCACTGAACTATTGTTCAAAGCGGAACATATTAGATTATTGCATGCCGGTCCTCAACAAGTATTATACTCTATACGAGAACGCTTTTGGCCAATATCCGGTAAAAAATTGGCAAAAAAGGTAATTAGAAAATGCGTAAACTGTTTCAAAGTTAAGCCAACTGCATATACACCGATAATGGGAAATTTACCGTCCAATAGAATAACCCAAATACATCCATTCTCGGTGTGTGGAGTAGACTATGGCGGACCTTTTACGTTAAAAACTCGAAAGGGGCGCGGATCTAAACGATATAAAGCATACTTAGCTTTATTCGTATGTTTTGTTTGCAAAGCAGTGCATTTAGAACTAGTGACGGATTTGACAAAGGATGCCTTTATAGCGGCGTTCCGTCGTTTTGTTGCGCGCCGTGGTCTGCCTACCGAAGTAAATTCAGACAACGGTACTAGTTTCATAGGAGCTAGAAATGAGTTAAATGAATTGGGTAAATTTATCACTAGTAACAGAGAAAGCATCGAAGAAAAATTTAATTCAGAAGGTATTAAACGGAAATTTATTCCCCCGCGATCTCCTCATATGGGAGGATTATGGGCAGCAGGGATACGTTCAGCTAAACATCATATTAAGCGCGTAGCAAGAAATAGCACATCCACATATGAGGAATTTTCAACACTCTTATGCCAAATAGAAGCTGTGTTAAATTCCCGACCATTGTCAAACTTGTCTACCGACCCGCTAGATCCCATTCCTTTGACCCCTTCACATTTTTTGCTGGGCCGAGCCACTACGTCACCTCCAGATCCTGACTTAAAGCATGTGTCAGAAAATAGAATGACAACATATTAACGAATTCAACAAACAAACCAACACTTTTGGGCTCGTTGGTCCAAAGAATACGTCTCAGAACTCCAGCAGCGCACAAAGTGGAAGACAAACTGCAAAAATTTAGAACTCAACACAGTCCTCCTGTTGAAGGAAGACAACGTCCCTCCGTTATGTTGGCCCATAGGAGTCGTCACGGAACTTCACGCAGGAAACGACGGGACTTGTCGCGTCGCCATTTAACGGACTGCCCAAGGACTGTTCAAACGGCCAGTCATTAAACTATGCCCACTACCAAGTGACAGTGACGAGTGCAGTGATGTGAAAAATAAAGGCCTTTCTTAGTGAAATTTGAGGTGAAACTATAGGGCATAGTACCTACATCCAAATAGTTATAGACTTTTAATATTAACTTAGTTATATTAGTTGAAGGCTCCACCTTCAAGGGCGGGGGCATGTTAAGATGTCTTATTATTTTATAATAATTATTTGTTAGTTATAACCACTGTACACAAACAACAAACGCAGTTCGAGAACGAACGCACCTAGCTGGGCGGTGCCCTGGAGTGGGGATAGCGTTGTTGCTTGCATTGCAACAGATCAGTAGCAGTCGAATATAAGCATTTGTTAAGCGATGTAGCGCAGCGCTCAGAAACATTGTCTGCAATTAAATAAACATAGTTATAGTTTAGTTTTGTGTTTCCATTCACCCACACACACTACTAATCGAGTTTAGCATTTAGAAAATCATCACCCAAACAATCTGCATTTGTAAAAATTAAAAAAGCTATTACAAGTGATGTAGTTTTAGTCAGATATGACCCAACGAAACCCCTGACTCTTTCTACAGATGCTAGCCCCGTAGGATTATCAGCAATCTTATAAATTGACGGTTGTGAACGACCAATATCATTTGCCTCCCGTTCACTTACAGCAGCTGAAAAAAATTATTCACAGTTGGACAAGGAAGCCACTGGAATATATTGGGCTCTACATAAGAAACATGGACTAACGTTAACACAAATACAAACAATTATTCGCAATCATTGACGTCTTAGGAAGTAATGTGCCTATAAAAATAACTATTGCAATTAATTATAGTATAAAAATATTGTCAAAATGAGAAAATAAAATGCGTTAGTAGTTAGGTCCGTGAAGCTGGAGTCCCGAAGTAGAAAAACAGGTCTAAGTGTATTTCTATAATTTAATGCTAATAATATGCTACATTTTGCTGTATAAATCAAATTTTGTGTTATTTGCTTTTGTGTAAATGGTACTCCAAGTTCACTCAACAATTTCTGCTGTTTCAGTATAGTATAATTTTATGCTCATTTAGTGCTAATTATTGCTATATTAAACAAATTTTGTGTTATTTGCTTTTGTTTAAATGGTGCTTAAAGTTCACGCCTACCGAGTACCGTATGTAATCACTTCCAGTATTTCATGATTCTATATTATACTGTTCGTTTAGTGCTAATTATACTGTATTGAACAAATTTTGAGCTACCTGTATTATAGGGATTATCCTGTGTTTCTAATGGTTCTGTAAGTTCACGCCTAGCACCATATATAAAAATTCCGGTATTTTATAATACTATAATATTTTGCTCATTTAGTGCTAATTATTGCTATAATAAACAAATTTTGAGCTACCACAGTTATGGAGATATTCCTGGCGGGCGTGCTTGCGTGCGTGCGTGTGTGTGTGCGCGTGTCTGTGTGTAACAAAATTTTAGTCTACGATAACTAATACTACAATTCCAAAAATTATCATTCTTTCGTATTCCTCTTCGCTGCATCCATATGAAGAGCTGATTAGATTATGGTTATAATTGGTCAACCAGAAGTACCCTCATTTGAAGATTTTAACAGTTTTTCTTGAAAAAACGATGTTAAATATCATTTTTTCACATTTAATGTTATTATAAATATTAAAGAATATTTTATTCTCTATACGATTTGAATACATTTTATACTTCATATTAAATGGATATAGAGTTATAAAATTATAAAGAAATTATGTTTCATAAATTAGCTAGCTATGCTAGAAACAGCTACTATATTAAGATTCTGATTGAAAGATGTCAGTGTCAATTGACATATTCGTAGTATATGTGTGTTATAATTTTACTCGAAATAGGATCATTTTGCTCGAAACTTTCTGTATGGAATTTGTATAAAATACATACAACTATCGAAAGGTAATGTACATAAAAGAAATTTAAAATCTTTTGCAAGGAACTTTCTGTATGGATTTTTTAGAAAATACTTAGGCATTTACGAAAATTCTGCCAGTAGATATCGCATCTAGCGATTGTGTTCGAAAACACGAGTGGTAAAAAGTTACCGTGTTCGAAAATTGTACAATATCTACCAGATTCATCCATCGGATTGGATTCATGAAGAATCTAATCTCAAAAAAAGGTAGTGATGGAAATCGAAGCACGCGCGTTAAAATTGGAAATGTGTTCAAAGTAGGACTATGCTCAGTTTGTAACTACATTAAATTTCTAACCTATTTCAATTTTTTTATAGGTTATGGATCTACCTCTGTTTAGCACTTGTGTTCTTAAAATATCGATCCCCGTAGCTATAACCTGATAAACATCTGTTTACCGGTAACAGTTCACCAGTAGAATTTTCGTAAATGCCTCATATAACTGACGGAAGGTAATGTGCTGGCCACATCACATTTTTTTAAAGTTCTTTTTCTTAATATCCATGTATGTGATAATATTATATAGGTATATAAAAGAAATATTTTATTTTGATATGTTTACAACATAAATATTTGTACATGTGCTTGTCTTTCCACCTTCGGATAAAGTCTGGGATAAAGTTATCTGGCGGACAAGTAAAAAATGCGCCTTTCCACCTTCGGATAAGGGTATCCGTCAGATAAACATAGCCTATCCGACAGATAAGTTATCCGGAACTTTTCTACTGGATAATTATGATATCTGACAGAAACGTATAAAATGATACAATAAATTGGAAAAAATGTTAAATACATAATAGAAATTTTACAATTTTATGATGATTAACTTTTGACAAAGTATAA
Source organism: Harpalus rubripes (assembly GCA_963082715.1). Classification (NCBI taxonomy): domain Eukaryota; kingdom Metazoa; phylum Arthropoda; class Insecta; order Coleoptera; family Carabidae; genus Harpalus; species Harpalus rubripes. The sequence continues at coordinate 36,708,222 of OY720451.1, read as the reverse complement.
TTATTATTTATTTACATTTTTATTTTGTTCTTTTTTTATTCATATAATTCCAATATTCCACTTTTTAAACATGCGCCATCTCGTACTTATTTTTATATAAAAAATAAAACATTCTACATCTAAAGGTACTTGTTCCATTCCATCGTCCTTACACTGTAGTTAGTCTATCCTTGGTTACTTAATCTCACTGTTAACGTACGTAATATTGTTGTAATCAAATTTTATCATTGTTGCAATCTAGTATTATCATTGTTGTCATCAAGTTTAATCTTGAATTAAGTTTTTCAAAAACCAAACATTTGCTTTATTTTTTTTCTATCATCATAACCACAAATCCCAAATCACAAATATCAGTTGTGTCGATCAAGTTGTAAGAGGCATATTTACCCCTGTGCTGAAATATGAAGCGAAAACTCAAATAAATTGTTCCTCTACTAGAACTATTCACATTTTAAAAAATTCAACACAACACAAACTTACTTGCGATATTAACTTGTATTTTAAAAAAATAATTATTGAAATTTATTAGTATTTGACTTTGATTTTATGGGAAAATCGAGAAATGCTGTTTTGCCTATAAAATCAAAGTCAAATATTAATAGATTTCAATAATTATTTTTTTAAAATGTTGGTTAATATCGCAAGTAGGTTTGGGTTGTGTTGAATTTTTTAAAATGTTGATAGTTCTAGTACAGGAACAATTTATTTGAAATTTCGCTTCATATTACAGCACAGGGGTAAATATGCCTCTTACAACTTGATCGACACAACTGATATAACATTTTCTTTCTGTGCCTTACTACATTTGCAATGCTGTTACCTTTTTTTAATTTTACCAGAGATTTTGGAGCTGCATATATTGCATCGGATAGTTATCCGTCAGATCAATTCGACATGAAAAAAAGTCAAGAAAAAAATATCCGTTGGATAGAGTGTCAGATAAATTTATCTGGCGGATAGTTATCCGTAACTTTATCCGAAGGTGGAAAGACTGGCCCTTAATGAGCGACCATTTAAGTGGTGTACCGTTACTTGAGAAGAAGATGCATAGGCCACTAGATATAGGCGAAAATGTAAATTTTGCAGTTTTTATTTTTGCCAATAACTCCCAAATATGAAATAGCACTACATTTTGGTTTGCACACTTTTTATGATCTTTCGAAAGGCGATGCTCAAATGTTTTTATAGTTGCTAGGTTTTGAGTTACGATGTAAGTAACAGCATTAAAAGGATTTTTACCTCCCGCTGCCCTTGGTAAGGGCGCATATCAAGATTTTCGTAAATGACCACGTTTTAAGGTCCATAGAACCCAATTTTAACATTTTCACGATGATGTCTGTGTATGTGTGGATCCTCCACTCTAACTCAAATACTATCATTTAGAAAAATTTTAAACCTTGTTTCTGTAATGGAAAGAGCCCATTAGATTTTGGTGAAAAGCGGATAACTAGAAATGGTACTTTACTTGAAGCGCAAAATAGTTTTTCTTCGAATAATACCTTTAAGTGTTATTTTTTCGAGATTAATGCTATTATAAAAATTAAAGATTATTAAATTTTCTATAGATTTGCATTAATAATTTTTCTATATATTTTATGGATAAATTCATAAAATTATCTATAATTTAAATCCCAGAACCTACGCTTTAAACAAACAAAACGCAGTTATCCAAATGTATGTAACTGACAGATAAATGTCACTATCAAAGAACTAATCATTTCAAAATAAGTAATATTAGTAACGTTTTAAAAAGAAAAAAATAAATAGAGCAATAGAAAAGGAATTTGATTCAGCATAAGTAAATATGTAGGTATGTATTTAGATTAATAAAAATTAACGATACACAAAAATGTTTACGCTAATCCTCATTTATGGATTAGTGAATTCTATTCTATCCCGGTATTTAAAATTTAATCTTCATTTTATTATAGCTCTGCGGTAGATCAATGGTTAGAGTAACGCCTCATGTCATGAGTGCCCTCGGGGCTCTGGGTTCGATCGAATCCCACTAAGGTATGGATGTGTGTGAATGTGATCCCTTTCTGTAATTGGGATTTAATCCTGTTGAGGGGTTTAAAAAAGGTAGTAACTTGGATTAGATTAGACTATATTTTAAATATAAACTGTCAAAATTAGAGTAAAATTCGCTAATCCAAAAATAAGGATTGACAATCTTTTTGTGACTCGGGCTGTAATGGCGAGAAGTATTGTGTTGGCCACACCAGATTTTTATCTTTGCAACGATGTAGGTATAACTTTTTTATGTTTATTTGTTTCAAACAGTGAAAATACAATAATTATTAAATTTAAAGGTTAAAATCCATTGTGATTACAATAAAACAATTAATAAACATAATTAAAGACAATAATTTGGTTATTTTTATTGATAATAATTTTTTAGTTTAGTTCTCAAAACTTGATAGTGTTGTTCATTTTCATTAATATAAATATTTTTATATTGAAGTTATAGTAGGTAATGACTGAATTCAAACGAAATTTGAAACATATTTTATTGCTCATGTTAAAAATATTAATGAAAATTAAGAAAATAAACTTTAAAATAAACAACTGATATTAACTAACCGCTCCACCTCATAAATTTTTTTAATCCTCTTGCGAAACCCATCTCCAAATTATGCTAACCAAACTATACCATGAATTGTAAGTGATATTTTTTAGGTCGAGAATGTAGTTTGAGTTTGCTAATTGAGACCCTACGGGTGTCGATTTTCTAAACGTTTGCGCAGGTCATTTCTATTTGGCACGAACTATAGGCATGAACATAGAGTACCATTTGAAAAACAGGAATATCTCCATAACTGTGATAGCTCAAAATTTGTTTATTATAGCAATGATGAGCACTAAATGAGCATAATATTATAGTATTATAAAATACCGGAATTGTTACATATGGTGCTAGGCGTGAACTTAGAGAACCATTAGAAAAACAGGATGATCTTCATAATACAGGTAGCTCAAAATTTGTTTAATACAGCAATAATTGGCACTAAACGAACAGTATAACATAGAATCATGAAATACTGGAAATGATTACATACGGTACTAGGCGTGAACTTTAAGCACCATTTAAACAAAAGCAAATAACACAAAAATGAGACGAACACAAAATTTATACATATTTAACATCAGCTACACAAAACTTGTTATATTTCTTTGTTGTTTGATTCTATTTTATTTTAAGTTCAGGAGCGTAAAAAACAGACATAGCTACATAATAAAATAACACCTCAGCATACTTAAAAGGTTCACGTAAATAAGTTGGGAGTTTCTAACGTGGCAGTCTTTCTTTGTACTTTGTAAGGTTTCTGCACTAAAGTGAATCAGTCATTAAGTTGATGGAAACTTGAACGCTAATTTCCTGTAATTAATTACTAGAGGTGCCATATGCTTCCCTACAAATTCAATAGAGATATACTCAAAAACAAATTATACCAGCACCAAGTCCTTATAAGCTTATGAGCTTTATCCCTTTAAATTTTCAATTAATATTCCATTTATTTTCTATGTCATCACCTATTTCACTATTTCCTGTTGATTTTAATTTGATTTGAACTTTACTAATAAATTATGAATTTTATACATACTAATAATGTAAGGGCACTTTTACTTAATTGTTCTATCATAAGTTTTACCCCGACTCAAAGGAAAAGAATGATTTCAGTAGCCAAGAAGGGTCCATAAAACGGTTTTACTATTCTTACGGTTCTGCCCCTGCATTATATGCAATTAACTGTTGAAAAACAGCCCTTCATTTAAAGATTATAGTATTATTTATTTAATATTAAGGATTTTTTCCTATCTTCTATTTATTTGGAATTTAAAATTTATAAAGTGCTCAATAGTCAATTTATATAAATATTACAACCTATAGGTACTTTTAAAATAAAAACTGTTAATAAAGTTTAAATATTTGTAAATGGCAATATAAAACGACAATGAATTATAGACATAGGCATCTGTAAAGTCTCTAGTGGGCCGTATGTGATAGAAGGTTGTGACGTAACTTTTTCCTAAAGGGTTATTGAGTCACTTTACTCCACAGGGAAGTTCTGTTAGGAGGTCGCCAGCTTTTATACAATGGAGACGGGCAGAGTAGAAAACCACAGGAATGGTTATAAAAAGGAAAAAGGGCACCACGTAATTTTCATCCGGAAAATTACAAAAAGGCACGACATAAAATTAGCAATAAAAAAATGTAAATCGTACAACAAGATAAAATTGAATAAAAAATGGAATTTCAAACGAAGTATAAACTTTACTGTACAACTTATTGTTGCACGCTGAGCTCATAACTCAGCTTCGATTACCAACAATACACCTACAACAATCGAATTGGTATCAGTTCAAACATGGGCAGAACATGTCAGTGTACGCGGAAGATGTCACAGAATTGCAACAATGGGCAACAATGCAATAAAAATATACTGTCAAAAAAAACTACGACTATACCTAATATATTTCCACAATAATTAAATATACGTTATATGTGAACTATGACTGACGTTATGCAACACTGCAATGATCCAAAATACAAATAACAATGAAACAATAATCATTTTAATAAAACTACAATAATTAAGTGTCAAAATAAAATTACAGTGAGTACACTGTAACAACAGTCCTCCACGGCAACACACAAACTTTGAAACGAAACTCCAGTTCTTCCTTGCAACAATAACACAAAACGGAAGAACGATGTTAAATAAAGGCAAAGTACTTAGCTTACGTGACGTTTGCAGGGCGAAAAAGGGCTATGGAGACTGGCGATGTCGACGGATGGAACTCAAGCTGGCTGATGTCCCAACAAACGAAGATGTGATTGTAAAGTGGCCAAATCCTCCCTTGGAGATCTCAACTCCAAACACAGCGAGTGGGGATTACCTACCACGAAGAATAACTGCCAGGACGAAAACGTAATGCTCGTGAAAATGATACCGTACGCCGAAAGTCTTGCAACTAAAAATTCCGCAAAACGCGAACCCACTTAATAGGGTTATAAACTAGTATACGAATCCTCTCTACTCCTAAGTCTAAAATTTAATGGAAACCGCGACTATAACGGACATTACTGCAAATACACAAAAACAGCGAAACGGAACATCTACGAATCCAGTCGGCAACAATGGCGACACGAACTGAACGAAAGAAACAAATTCTAAGAGAAATAATATTCCGGACTAAACAAGACTTACGAAACAGTACAAGAATTACACGAAACTATTACACTATCACGATAAATAATACACGACATAACAATACTATAAAGCTCAAAACAACAAAGCGAAACATTTAAACTACAACAACAAAACAAAAAGAAAACCGCGACTTAACCCGACGAGCCCCAAAAACTAAATGACCCCAAAATTACTGATACGGCAGTAAACAAACGATATGGAACTTTGTATCGCGAGACTAAATTTTCCCAGCAATGAAAAAAAAACCGGCATACAGCCCTAAAGGCTAAAATGACCCCAACAATAGTTCGACCTAAACGAGATGAGCTTAACAAGTGTGTCAACAATAACCGCAATAATACGAACAAGAATGCCAACAATGGGCACAAGAATGGTGACAACAATGAAAATTACCTTATCTCTTCGTAACGTTTATGGCTCCATGTTGGGTGCCAAATTTGTGACGTAACTTTTCCCTAAAGGGTTTATTAAGTCTCTGTACTTCACAGGGATGTACTGTTAAGAGGCCGCCAGCTTTTATACAATGGAGATGGGTAGGGTAGAAAACCACAGGAATGGTTATAAAAAAGAAAAATGGCGCCACGTAATTATTATCTGGAAAATTAAACAAAGGACGGTACGAACAAAATACTAAAGAGATCTAACGTTGTTGCCTGTAAACGACTGAGGTGTGTTATATAAAAGAAATAATTTTTAAAACAGATTTTAATAAGATGTAAGTTAATATGTGCTGAAGGCACGACACCAAATTAGCAATAAAAAAAAATGAAAATCGTACAACAATATAAAATTGGAATTTGGAACACTAACTAAAGAAGGTATAACAATTGGAAAACACAAGGAAAATAAGGGATTGACAGAATAAGATTCGACGAGGAAAATCTAGATTTAAGATGAAAGAAAAGTACGTAAAAGATAGGAATAAGAATCTAGAGCCAAAATGTTACAGGTCAAAATTAGACCATAACAACTTCTCCCTTCCTTCCAGAAGAAATTTTCGTCCAATAACTGGCTCCACAGAAAAAATGTACTGAATAGAACGGCGACGTACGAAACAACAGTAACTGTAAGGATCCATAAAAGAAAACGTCCGAAAATGATGGAAGACCAAAGCGCAAACTTTTGAGCATTAGGTATATGTGCGGAATTCGAACAGACAACGCAAAGCGACAACATGTCAATATAAAACGTTCAAAGTCAAAATTAGACCGTAACAATATACGTCAATTCGAACAAACCGTTTAATTTATATGTTGCTGGGACCTTATAATTCAGTCAATAAAGGTTTTTATCCTGCAAAAGGTGGTGTAGAACCGATTTTAACATATGTTGTTTAGGTCGGGGTAAGGATGAAAAATTCAAATATTTGACCTTGCGGAGGCTTTGCGCGAGCCCCCATCTTAGATCAAAGATGCAAAAAATGAGTTTTTTTGGGTTTGGCTATTTTTTCAAAACCAGTAGCCCGTATCAAAATTTTAAAAGAACACAAAAGTAAAGCCCGTAAATTTTTGTACAAAAAAGGGTTCGTACATATTTTACCTAAGATGAATATGTTAAAAATGGTAAACCAGAATAACAATGTATAAAAAAGAAATACTCAAAAATATCAATATTAGGTTTTTAATATATGCCCAATTTCATGAAAGCATGTTAAATCAGTGATTAACTAATCGTCTTGTTAACTATACTGTCTGATTAAAGTACTTGAGCTTTTCATGGAATTAATCCATTTGTTAACTTGGGTCGATTTAATAATCGATTCGTTAAATTAATATCTGGGAATTTTTTGGCATTTTTTGGTATGTAGTATTATAACAAACAAAACAACAATTGTTATCTGTTTGACAAAATCAAAAAAATTCAATATTTCATTTTACATCAATCATATTTGATAATAATGGCGAAAACCTCTACGTTAGTAAATTAAATGTACTATTTATATTTTATATAACAGTCAAATATGTAGGTAATGCAACGTGAAATTAATCGAATTGTCAAAATTTTGCCAAATTTCCTGATTACATTAATCGGCGTTTCAACAGTCCGATTAAGCTAATCATCTGTCATGAAACAAAAAATTGTAACAAGGCGATTAAAATATAATCATTGATTAAGATTTTAATCAACTTTCATGAAACTGTGCATTAGTCTAATAGGTTTTACTACTTATAAAAGTTTACAGTCGTCGTGGCATCGAAAGACGTAAATTATTGATGATTTTTTTTCAACGCTTTTCTTCAAATTCATAAACCACTCTGATCCTGTTAAAGATATGATTACGAGGTTTGAAAATTTGAATTCTGCATGAAATTCTTCATCATGCTTATTACACGATTTTTGCCGATGAGCGGTTCGCTAGTTACTAATAAAAACTTATACGAAATCCCTCTAAAATATTAAACACCTGCAAATCGGCTTAGTTTTTATGTTTTCATCTGATATTTCGACACTTATTAAATAAGTAATATTATTTATCTTTATTCGTGTCGAAATTTCAGATGAAAAAATGAGAACTAAGCCGATTTGCAGATGTTTAATAGTTTACAGGGATTTCTTATAAGTTTAAGTTGTTAGTAACTCGCGAACCGCTCATCGCCAAAAATCATGTAATAGATGACGTGATGGATAGTACAAATACACGATAGTGAGGCACACCTGTACTCGTGCTTTTACTGTACATGAACAGATCTGTCTCTTTTTTCTAACATAACCTTATATAACCAATATTTTGAAAGTAACGTCAACATCCTTGCAACAAGTTGTTTTTTTTTTAATGTAAGTACAAATAACGAAATATGCAAAATAAAAATTATAAATAAATACAATTTATGTTTGATTTAGATATTACAATGGTTGTACAATAATGTTCTGTGTCGTCTTACGAGAATAACTCGTTGAGAAGTAAAAGTAAATTTTTTGTTTGTATTCTTATGGCTCAAGATGTAAGGGAAAATGGTATTAGGCAATAAATACTCCAGAAATTTTGAAGACTATACGTTTGGTTTCAAGCGTGGTTTCAAAACATAATGATATAAACGTCAAAAGTAGTTCCATTTTTGCTCGGTAGACGTCACTACGGCCGCAAAACTGTGACATTCGAAATTTCATATAAACTTTAAAAAATTATTACTGTAAAACTAGAAACTTTATGTGTCATTAAATATATATTTTCGTAAATAGTTTTAAATGCACTTTCAGAAAATAAATAAATTGGAAAATGTGGTATGACCCAATTTCATGCTAAATTCAAATTTTCAAACCTTGTTATTTTTCTTACTGAATTTGTTGTTTTAGTCATTTATTTCTACAGTGGTGGACAGAAAAAAAGGACAAGTCGAAAAATCAAGTAAACTTAATTCTATAAGGTGCTTGAATTTGGCACGGATATGAAGACAATGGGGCACCTAACTCTATCGTGATAACAATAACAGAAATGGCTTCGTGTGGAAATGTGTGTGCAGCTGTAAAACAGGACAGGGAGAAAAGTGGAAGAGACCAAACTATTGGATTTCAAATTCATTATAGTTAAATAATTATAAATTAATTTTTGTCTATAAATTGTAATATTTAGAGGAAATATCATTTGATAATTACCTCACTCATGTTATGTTATAAATGTATTACATTTACTGGATGACCATTCTTAAGGTCCGTTATAAATAAAATTATAAATTAAAAAATATGGCTTTATTATTATATTTAAAAAGGTAACTGTCTATTTTGTTTGATTAAAAACCATCTAGGTACATGTATTTTGTTTTGCACGTCTTCCTCTTGCTGGCTCGATTTCTGGCATTTTTACCGTTTCTTCTTCTCTATCTTTCCTATAAACAATATAAAAAAATGTAGTTATAATGTTAAAGAATAATAATTACTATTAATACTTACAGGTCTCTCTATCTCTATTTTTCTTCTCTGTAACTCTGTACCAGAGGTTCTGGTTATGGAATAGTGTCATTAAAATTATTTTTATATAACTTCACACTTTCAAAATATATTTTGCAATAACTGCGTTGTTATAAACGATATTAAAATAATGGAACATGCGCATTATGTCTATTTTACTTCAACAAAAAATAAATTAATATAAATTATAACCAAAAAATGTACCCTATAAGTGAGTTAAACTGCTGAAGTTAACCCCGCCCAATCTAGCACCAAAGTTCTCTTTATCTTATAAATTTGTCCATTGTTAGTGATTTTTAATGCACTATAAAGGAACGTAAGTGAGTAAATTATAAAAAATATGATTAAGCTAACCTCAAATTAAATTTTAAGAATTAATTTATATATATATATATATATATATATATATATATATATATATATATATATATATATATATACGGTGTTTCCTTTAAAACAACCAGCACTTTTTTGGGCGAACTAATGACTTTAGAAAAAATGTTATATACAAGAAATTATCAAGAATAAGGGGCTAATTTACTAAAAATAACAAACCAGAAATTCAAGCAGTGGTTCTCATAAAAAAGAAAAAAAAATTTTAAATGGTATCCTATATAATTTTTTATCCCATTAGATAGAATTTTTTTTCTGATTTCAACGATATAAATATGGTATGGGGTTGTATAACAATTATTTCGAGAAAAATGGTATTAAAAATAATGTTATAATATTACAATAGGCTATGCAATACACAGGTCTGTTGCCTACGCTGGTAGTAAACCCATTTTTTATTACATTATTTCTAGTTTTTAATACCATTTTTCTCGAAATATTGTTATACAATCCTATGCTATATTTATATCGTCGAAATTAGAAATTAATATTCTATTTAAAGGGCTAAAAAATTATATAGTGTGCCATTTTTAAAAATATAATTTTGTCTACCGTTTGAGAACCACTGGTTAAATATTCGGTTTGTTACTATTGATACATTATCCCTTTATTCTTGATCATTTATGGTATAAAACATTTTTCTCTAAAGTTGTTAGTTCGCCCAAAAAAGCGCTGGTTGTTTTAAAAGAAACATCCTATATATATATATATATATATATATATATATATATATATATATATATATATATATATATATATATATATATATATATACAGGGTGATTCATCGGTCTGTCCTCTCACTATAACTCTTTTATTTTAAATCAGATAGAAATACTCTTCAAATATAATTTATATGATATAGTATTATCTATCTACGTACCATATCCATTTGTATACAGGGTGCTCCATTTAAGCTCAACAATATGTAACTTTATATTTCTTAATGGAACATCCTATATTTATTTATTTATTTTGATAGCAAAATCCATTCCTTTTAAAACAGTATTAAGTAATAAGGGGTCTAAAATTATAAATTAAGAAGTTATTTACCTTTATTCGTTGAATGATATGTTTCTATCATGTTATTATTAACAAAGTAAGCTATGGATAATTTGATCAATTGTTTCAAATTTAAACAAACAAGTTGTCCAAATACTCTTAGTTTATCATTGTTGATGTTGATGTGAAAATGAATAATACAAATTTTTGTAAAGATGAGATGGTTAATATAATATTTATAATAGAAAAATCTATTGAAGTTGAAGTACAAGTTTTCGAGCATTTATTATAATTTTGCATTATTTAGTGTGTCACTAAATTTTAATAGCTTCTTTGGAATTAAAGTAATGTTTAAAATAAGTATTAATAAAAATGGATGAAAATTTTGTATTATATTATGGTTTTTTCCACTCAGAACTACTATTTTTTATGAACGTAAATAACTTCTTAATTTAAAATTTTAGACCCCTTATTACTTAATACTTTTTTAAAGGAAATCTAATTTACTATCAAAATAAATAAATAAATAAATATAGGTATTCCATTAAGAAATATAAAGTTACATATTGTTGCGCTTAAACGGAGCACCCTGTATACAAATGCAAATGGTACGTAGATAGACAATAATATATCATATAAATTATATTTGAAGAGTTTTTCTATCTGACTTAAAATAAAAGAGTTATAAAGAGAGGACAGACCGATGAATCACCCTGTATATATATATATATATATATATATATATATATATATATATATATATATATATATATATATATATATATATATCATATTAATAGTTAGTGCATCGTTAGTCCTTTCTAATGAACCTAAAAATTTAGTTCGTGCTATTACCATACCCTAGAAATTAAAACAAAAATTTGATGTGGCCAGCACATAATCTCTCGCCAGATATTTTACCAGGTTGTACGCATAAAACGAAAAATATTTTTAAATACAAATACATATATTTATATCTCACTACAAAATAATTCTCACATATATTTGCAAAATCTATGGGATCTTTTAATATAAATTATGTACAATACATACATTTTCTTTATATTCAATATCCTGAAATTTTCTTTTTCTACTTTCCTTTTCTTCTTCTTTATATTCGTCATTTTTTCGCAAATTCCTTTTGTATTCTTTTGTACATATATTCTTTTGCGTTGTTGACTTTTTTTTTATTTTCATAATCTTCATGATGATGTACAAATATTTTTGACAATGGCATACAAATATTTTTGGCAGACATTTATGTGTCAATTACAAACATTTTAATTTTTTGTCTTGAAGTAGTTTGATCTGAGATTTTTTTACATCAAATTATTTTATATGCATTACTTTATCTCTAAATCTATAGAAGATATAATAATGAATTTCTATTTATCGAATAAAGAATTTAACATTCTTTAATATAAGTATTTACATAAATTTTCGATATATAATATTTAGATTATTTTTTTCTTGTAACTACAACTTCCGGTTGTCCAATTGTTACCAAAACTTAATCAACTCTTCCCATTATTGTTAGATTCAGGAATCCGTAGTTAAAAATGTCTTAAGTCTTATAGTATTTGAGATATCGTGAATCCAACATCCACACACAAACACGCGCGCACGCGCACGCGCACGCGCACACGCACACGCACACGCACACGCACACGCACACGCACACGCACACGCACACGCACACGCACACGCACGCACGCACGCACGCAAACACACACACGCACGCGCACGCACGCACGCACACACACACACACTCACACACACACACACACACACACACACACACACATATACATACACACACACACATACGGACATCATCGTAAAAATGTTATAATCGGATTCTAGGGACCTTAAAACGTGCTTATTCACTAAAATCTGGATATGCGATTTTTAGCATGAATACAATACCTCTCCTAGCGAGAGGTAAAAACTCTATGTGGACCAAATTCAAATTAAATTTTAAGATTAGTGCATCGTTCATGCATTTTTATGAACCCAATAGTTTCGATGGTGCTATTACCATACACTGAAAATTGATCCATCCAGGATTTTCTCTTAAATGCGAAGTGCACTACTTAAAGTTACTGTAGAGTGCACTATAAACTACTAACGGTATGCTAACTAATAAGATAAAAAAGAACGCTGATGATAGATTGGGCGAGAACTTCGGGCCGGTGTAAATTTAATATACTCGTACATATTTCTCTTTATTTTTGAAATAGAAATGTGTACTGTTTTATCTTATTTATTAAAAGTGCGAATAAGTACATACAGAATGGGGCAAAACAACCTCCCTAGTTTCAATAGACAATTGTAAAGCGAGCAGAGGTTGTAAAAGGGTGGGGATGGCGTGTATGGCAGCAGGTAGATATGCCGTTTGCATTACAAAAGGTTTCATTCGTCAACATAATGTGGACGAACGAGCATCGCGCTTTCGCCGTGGAAGCGTACATACGCGAAAACGAGTCTGTAATCGCCGCCCAGCGCGCGTTCCGTATTCGATTCCAAATTCCCCGTCGTCAAGCAGTTTTGGACCGAAAATCGATTACGTTGTGGGTAAAAAACTTTCGGGAAACAGGATCTGTTGTCAGAAAGAGAGATGGACGACCTCGAACTGCTCGAACACCCGAAAACATAGCCGCAGTTACCGTCAATTCTGAGCGCTATGTGAATATGCTCCAGAACTTTTTGCCCCTGCTCTTGAAGAACTTGGTCTCGAGAATGTCTGGTTTCAGCAGGACGGGGCCACACCCCATACAGCGCGAGCATCAATGCTGGTTTTGAGGGAAATGTTCCCTGCGCGCTTGGTTTCCCTGAGAGGTGATATTCCGCGGCCCGCGCGCTCGCCAGATTTGAGTCCGTGCGACTTTTTTATGTGGGGTTATCTCAAAGCAGAGGTTTATAAACATCGTCCGAAGAACCTGCAAACCCTAAAGGAGGCAATCCGCACGGAAATTCGCCGTATACCCGAAGAAATGGTCGAAAGGGTTACGAGAAACTTCAGAAGTCGCTTGCAGCAGTGTGTAGACAATGAAGGACAACACTTGGCCGATATGATTTTTAAAACCACATAAGATAAAACTGGCCATGTAACTACTTTATTATATTGAAATAATTTTTTTGTACCTCGACTCCTTTTTTTTAATTCACTTTAAAAACTAGGGAGGTTGTTTTGCCCCACCCTGTATATAAATAGTAAATAGTTACCTACATAGATATTTATTATTAGTTTAATTATTTTCTTTTCTATTTATATCTGTATCGTTCTACTTATATTATGTTAATATACAGGATGATCGGCGTAAGTCAGGTGCCTAAAATATTTCGTTTATAAATATAAAAAAATGTTAATAAGCAAAATCTTATATGGTCGTAGTAAGAAGTATCACTTCGTTTTAGCGGAAGTGGGTACAACATTAAATCTAGCATAGGGAATCTGTATTTATATACAGGCTGACACTGAAAAACGAGCCACTCAAAATAACTTTTTATTTATAATTTTTTTTTTGTTTTCTTAATATATTTGTATACTAGGCTGAGGGGCTCACACATCAAGGTATTTGGCATGATGGAAGTGACATTAACTTTCTTATTCCAAATAGGACACTCTATATATTTTTATGTATACGTTAAAGTACGAATTCAACGATATGTTTGAAGTGCATTTTTATTGAAGAAATAAATTACAGAAGCGTAACAGAAAATTATGAATAAAGTGCATGGGACTCTGGGGTATGCACATTGGAAAGTGTGCGTCTATGGATTTTCTCTTGGGATTATGTTTACAAGGTTGCTAGGGATGCTTTTTATTTTGGTCACATGATCTGTAGCCCGTAAGTTTTTTCAAAACAACCGCCAAACATATACCCGTTTTAGTACATTACGGTAAAGAAAAAAAATGTAATTTATGTCGAATACTATCATGTCTGGTATCAAATTAAAACTCTAGGTATTGCAAATTACTTTAGACTGACCATTCATCCCTAACAACCATGTAAATATAATCCGAAGAGAAAATCCGTACAGGCGCACTTTCCACTGTGCATACCCCAGAGGCCCATGCGCTATATTCATAATTTTCTGTATATATACAAGCTGATTCAGGACTAATGTTATAAACTTTAACAGCTTATTTCTGAGGTCATTTGAAGCAAAAATGTTATATGAACATAGGTCCTATCTCTTCTAGTTACCAAAATACAAGAGGTTAAAGTTTTATAAAAAAGCTCAAAATTTTCAAATTTTTGTAATCAAGATGCTTCTGAAAAAATCTGATGTGGCCAGCACATTACCTTCCGTCAGTTCTATGTATTTTGTATAAATGTCATACAGAAAGTTCCTTGCAAAAGATTATATTTCTTGTACATTACCTTAAGACAGTTGTATGTATTTTATACAAATTCCATACCGAAAGTTTCTAACAAAAGATCCTATATTTCCAGTAAAATTATAACATTACTAACTACATTTGACACTGACACCTTTCAATCAGAATTTTCTTAATGTAGCAGCTGTTTCCAGAGTTATAGCAAAGCTGACTAATATATATGATATTTAATTTTTTAACTCTATGTCCATTTAATATGAAGTATAAAATGCATTCAAATCGTATAGAGAATAAATAATTCTTTAATATTTATAATAACATTAAATGTGAAAAAATGATATTTAACACCGTTTTTTCAAGAAAAACTGTTAAAATCTTCAAATGAAGGTACTTCCGGTTGACCAATTATAACCAAAATCTAATCAGCTCTTCACATGGATGTAACGAAGAGGAATACGAAAGAATTATAATTTTTGGAATTGTAGTATTAGAGTTATCGCATTAGAAAATTTTGTCACACACAGACACACACACACACACACACACACACACACACACACACACACACACACACACACACACATACATACATACACACACACACACACACACATACAGACATCATCGTAAAAATAGTAAAATCGTATTGTAGGGACCCTAAAACGTGCTTATTCATCAAAAACTCACCACCGAATTTTTTGACCAAAGACAATACCTTCCTTACCTAAAGGTGACGGAAGGTAAAAAGAGTTTTATTGAAAAGTCAAACTTTATTTGTCATAATTATTTTTATTTTATTAAAATAAACGTTTATTGCTAAAAAGTATTGGAAGAAAGAACATAATTAGGACAAAAAAAACACAAGATGACGCAATTAAACAGACAGATAAACAAATTCTAAATACAGAACAACATAACACTTAGAAAAGATACAAAACACAATATGAAATGAGACCACAAATTAGAAATATTTTATAGTAAGCTCGTATGAATGCTCCACAGCGGCGAATCATGGAATGATAGACACGACCAATTACATTACGATCATTACGAATGGCAGCAGATCCATTAATTATTCGCTGATGTAACTGCTCACGCGTATTTATTTTTACCCTATAAACTTCTTCTTTTAAGAATCCTCACAGATAATAATCCAGAGGATTTAAATCTGGAAATCGTGGAGGCCAATAGGTAAGACTTTCACGTTCAATCCACCGATTGGGAAAATTTTGGCGTCTATGTGGGTATCTATCATGGTATTCTCTACACGCATAACGGGCATTAACATTACAAAATCCATAAATAAAAATTATATTTGCATATTCAGCAGTACTATAACCATCCATTATCACACAAACAAAGGTATAATAATTTTTAATTAGGATAAATAAGGTATGACATTTCAATAATACTCTTCTTTTCAGAAGTATAGTAGCAAGAGTAGCTGTTTTTACTAACGTTTTTCCACTAAGTCTTTATTAGCTAGAGATGATAATTACTACTGCGTATGTTAAGGAGGTTGATTAATGATTGAGACATTTTAATTTTTAAGATCACTAATGGCCATTTAACACATGTGTTAGTTTTTTCCGTTGACAGTATATGTTACTAAATTGGAAAATCTAATTTTATTCTAGACAAAAATTTTAAGTTAGTACCGTGTGACACATTGAAAAATTTTGATATATAAGAAGAAATTTAATTGTTATTAATACTTATTGGCTAAAATTTTTAAATATGTGTTAAAAATAATCATTAATTCACATAAATGCTCCGTATGTGCTACAGATAACAGTGGTATTTTTTCTGAATTTTTCACCCATTATTAATATATGATATTTTTTATTTGTATATTGTTAATAACAATTTATTATATAAATAGTGTTTCCAGTCCCACTCATCTTTGGAAAAAAACAAATCTACAATTACATACTACAATACACTGTTGCCATGTTTCGGAAGTGACTAAGTACTTCCAAATTCTATATACACGTCGGAAGTAACATCGCATTGTGTATACCTGACACTAATAGCGATTACAACGCCAGCGGTAAACGCATGAACTAAAGTGACAAATTTAAGGGTACTGGGGATATATTTACACTTGTTTAGCCTTGTAGTGGTAGAAAAAAATAAAATTACATAGGAAACGTTGACACTTCCATTTTCGGAAGTCACAACGTTATATATGAAGTCACAACGGCCAGTAAGTTCCCGTATATGAAGTGACAACGTACCGTGTGCACATAATGAGATAAGTACATTAAATTTAACCCATAATGTAACTCGTCGAGAGCAACAATATTTCTTATTTTTTTTTTTCTAAATCTATTATTACAGATAAAATTCTTTAAAGATTTGTTTAAAATTTAGTTACCCGCCAATGGTCAGATCGCTGCTGCCCTCTGCTATCTGAATTTAAGTTTGATTTACACGGCACAAAAGATGACGGCTGGTGTTTGCTTTCATGCAGACATAGTAATTAATAAACGATCAACGGAAAATATATTTATTATTAATAAATTCGTAATAGTACAATTTTAAAAAAACTTTGAACTTTTTACACATGGTGTGAATATAACTGTTAATTTTTTTAAATTATCATATGTGACACTTTGTACTGTGATAAAATGTACAAGATTTACAAATGTACGAATATTAGGAACAGATTTTGGAAAACGTTCCGTCTAAATGCGTTGACAACTGCATTGTGGTGTCTTTATGTCACTAACAAAGTAAAATGTGGTACAGATACGAATAAATAAATTAACCATAGGTAAGTAATTGTTTTGCCTGTGTACTCGCTATTCGAAAACGTAAGCAGTTTGACAGAATTTTACCTTATAATGTCAAAATTTAATTACAACAAATGGCAGGACTGTTAACTGATAAAACAAAAATATTCATAGCTGTTTCCACTGCATTAAGTTATTACAAAAATACGTGAACGACTCGTCAATTTACGAAATTGTACAAATGCTAAAAAATATGCGATTTCGAGAAATAGTTATTAAAAAATATTGTTGCTCTCGACGAGTTATATTACTGGTTAAATTTAATGTACTTATTTCATTTACACCCTATGTAAATGAAATAAGTACATTAAATTTAACCAATAAAATAACTCGTCGCAGTTAGAATTGACGCTTGTTCCGATGGGGTCACCCAGGTCGATGCTACACTTAAAGAGACTGAGTTGGTCGAGGGGTTGGAAGGTATCTTTGAAGATAGTGTAGCATTGTTTTGTTTGCTAGATCACTGAAAGTACTAGTGAAACTGTTGCGTCATTACCACTATGTTTGAGCTATTGTGATTGAGATTCTGAATATTGTCTGATGTCTGGTCGCAGACTTGTGCTTGTTCATTTGACGTTATGTAGGGTATATCACGAGGAGGCGACATTGCTCTAAAGTACACATGACTCTGTTCGTTTCGCTACTTTGCGTCTACGGTTTACTGCCGCCTCCATACAAAGTATATGGGCGCGGCAGTAAACCGTTAGACGCAAGGTAGCAAAAAGATCAAACCTATTGTCAAGTAGTGCACTCGGTCGATTTCGAAATATATTACTCATGTACTCCCCATTTCAGGTTTTACTGTACCTTGTACTCATTTATATAATTTCAAAGTTTTAGAGGCAATGGGGTTATTTTAATGTTTCTTTATTAATAAAATGAATTAATCTTCTTTATATCTATTTGAAATGGCATTATACAATATTTAACATAGACACATGTATGCACATATTTATATATTCGCAAGTATCTATGAAATACTCGTAAACTAAATATTCAAGGAATTTGGATAATTTAAATGTTTAAGATATGTTACAATAATTTACAATATAAATGTGTGTTAATATTCAAAGAAATTTATAATACATTCAATTATTTTATTTATCAAAAAATATAAAACAAATTAATATAAACATTTTCTTTTTGTCTGATTCATTATACCTCGTGTTATGTTCCCTTTAATATATTAAAAAACTGTCAACATTTTTTCAGATGGCGAATTCAGATTGATGGATACAAGTTGAAATCCCTGGTTGCGTGCAGTGCTAGGGCTCTTGTGTCACCTGATCTAATCTAATTTCAGGG
>OY720451.1:36551761-36686761 GCA_963082715.1 Harpalus rubripes | reverse complement strand
GGAAAGCAACATATTAGATTTTGGGTAAAATTGATAAACCGGAAGTGATACTTTATTTGAAGCTCTGAACAGATTTTCGTGAAAAATAAGTACAATCCAAAACTTTTCAAATTTGGTATTTAAGACTTTTATATTAATGAGAACGATGTATTAGATGTTTTCTAAAATTGATAAACCGGAAGTACTACTTTACAGGAAGCTATAAACAGATTTTCTTGAAAAAATATATTTAAACATGATCCAAAACTTTTCAAATTTGATATTCAAAACACGTGTACGAGTATAATTTGAAACAACATTAGATTTTGACTATACCTATGATAAACCGGAAGTGGTACTTAATTTGGAGCTCTTAACATATATAATTCAAAATTTGGTATTACACTTTTCTATTTATTGGAATAACAAATTATATTTTGTTTACGAACGTTCAACCGGAAGTGATACTTTACTTAAAGTTCATTGCTATTTCAAACATGGAATTGACGGGAGGTCATGTGTTGGCTACATCAGATTTTTTATTTAATATTTGGCATTAACTTTTAATGAAACCTGGACATATAAAAAGATTTTGTTGATATGCCTAATAAAAACTGTATATGCAATTACATAAAATCCGCTCTTTAGAAAGAATATATAATTTTAGGCATGTACGAGTATTTTTTTTTTCTGAATTCAACCATGGAACTATGTAATCATTTTATATCCTTACATAACAAGAATCGTGAGAAAAATGCATTTGAAGTTTAAATTAATTTTGTTTATATTTATTTTTCAGTTGGCTATGTACGAAAGACAAAAACTGCTATCTGTCCATCTGAATAATTTAGTGCATAATTCTTATTCTTGCTATAAAGTTATTAACAAATAATTGAAAGTACAACAGTTTCTGGATATCAGCCACTTTATTATTCCAAACTCTACAGTTTCGACCCCACCTGGGTCTTCTTCAGGAGCTACATATAAATTTACAGTCAGAAAACAATTTGGTAACATAAACAGCAAAACTTACATGAAATTTATTTTAAGTGTGATGATGCATAATTATATTGTAAAAAACATTTATAACCAACATGGAAATAATCGTGTAAGTGTTAATAGCTATTTGTGTATTAAGAGCGCAAAATGGGACATTGTCGATTGAGAGGTTGTTGACGCGCGACGCAGGAGCGCGGCATTCTCTCGAAATCGACAATGTCCATTTGCGCTCGAAACACACACAAGATTTTTTCTACAGTCGTCACAATGGGGTCCTCCACCATAACTTAAAAATTATTTGTTTCAAGTACATTAAACTAGTGCAGTGGAAAAGTGGATGTCCATTGGAAGCGTTCACGCCAAACTTTTGCTGGTGGCAGCACAACTGTTCACGTACGTAACTCAAAAACGACGCCCGGCGTCGCGACGCAAATCAGCGTTGGCGACTCGGGACACGCTCACAAGTCGACTTCCGAAGAGTAGATTTCAATTTCCCACGTAACTCAAAAACGACGCCCGGCGTCGCGACGCGAATCAGCGTTGGCGGCTCGGGACACGCTCACAAGTCGACTTCCGAAGAGTAGATTTCAATTTCTCACGTAACTCAAAAACGACGCCCGGCGTCGCGACGCGGATCAGCGTTGGCGACTCGGGACACGCTCACAAGTCGACTTCCGAAGAGTAGATTTCAATTTCCCACGTAACTCAAAAACGGCGCCCGGCGTCGCGACGCGAATCAGCGTTGGCGGCTCGGGACACGCTCACAAGTCGACTTCCGAAGAGTAGATTTCAATTTCCCACGTAACTCAAAAACGACGCCCGGCGTCGCGACGCGAATCAGCGTTGGCGACTCGGGACACGCTCACAAGTCGACTTCCGAAGAGTAGATTTCAATTTCCCACGTAACTCAAAAACGACGCCCGGCGTCGCGATGCGAATCAGCGTTGGCGGCTCGGGACACGCTCACAAGTCGACTTCCGAAGAGTATATTTCAATTTCCCACGTAACTCAAAAACGACGCCCGGCGTCGCGATGCGAATCAGCGTTGGCGGCTCGGGACACGCCATTAGTTCCTGACTAAATGTTTTCATTAAGAATGTAGAAAAGTGACATTTCTCACCATTGTATAGTTAGAAATTTGGACAGCGAGCGTTTTTTCTACTTTGTCGCTCTAGAGCGGCAAAGTGACATTTTGCGTTGACAAATGAGAGCGCAAATGGCTACTTTGTATATAGACTGTAGAAAAACATAGTTCAACACAGTCGTCGAAGTAATAAATAAAATAGAAAACATGTATGCAATATACATAGAAAAAAATGTACAAAGATAAAAATATATAAAAAATACAAATGTCTGTGTGCCACACCTTAACGGACAATTCAAACTAAATAAGGTAAGGACCTGTCGATTTGTTTAAGGCCGAAGGCTAAGTCAAGGTTGTACTTTGTTTTAAACCAAAATCCCGCTGAAAGTTGGTCTATCTGCGCAAATACTGTTACGCTTGCTGCCACCAGATTTAAAAGAATGTCATTTATTTTTAGTTTTATTTTTGTTGTATTTTAAAATGTTATTATATATTTTACTGATGTATATAGTGTCCGTTTTTAGGTTTATGTTATTATGATCATTGTTAATGTGTAACATTTCAAGTGTTAGTCTCTTATGCAAATTGTGTTCTGTGTCTAATATTGTTGCTTTCTCAAAATTAAAAGTATGGTTATGAGAATGGGCGTGTTGTACAAGAGCGCATTTATTATTGTTATTTGGTTTTTTGTTGCAATTTTTTCTGTGTTCATCCAATCTAATTTTCATGTACCTTTTAGTCTGGCCTGTGTATTGTGCCGTGCAATCATTACAGGGAATTTTATAAATGATATCAGATTGAATGTCTTACACTAACCTCAAATATTTTTCATGACGATATCTGCGATGAAGTCTCGCGCTTACTAAAACTGAATAACTATCCAGCCGGCATTGTACACTCAATAAAAAACGATATCTTGAATAAAATTAAAACTAAAACAAATCAACAAAATCATCCTACAATGATGGATGAAAATATGAGGATAAAAGTAAACACAGAGAATAACGAAAACCAGGATAATAACCAAAAAGAATGTTTTTATTCACTTAGACACATAGATGGCAACCATTTAAATATTGGCATTGGTTTTAAACATGTAAAAACTATTGATACACTTTTTAGTAGACTCAAAGCGAAGATAGAAAAAGACATTCAATCTGATATCGTTTATAAAATTCCCTGTAATGATTGCACGGCACAATACACAGGCCAGACTAAAAGGTACATGAAAATTAGATTGGATGAACACAGAAAAAATTGCAACAAAAAACCAAATAACAATAATAAATGCGCTCTTGTACAACACGCCCATTCTCATAACCATACTTTTAATTTTGAGAAAGCAACAATATTAGACACAGAACACAATTTGCATAAGAGACTAGCACTTGAAATGTTACACATTAACAATGATCATAATAACATAAACCTAAAAACGGACACTATATACATCAGTAAAATATATAATAACATTTTAAAATACAACAAAAATAAAACTAAAAATAAATGACATTCTTTTAAATCTGGTGGCAGCAAGCGTAATTTTGGTTTAAAACAAAGTACAACCTTGACTTAGCCTTCGGCCTTAAACAAATCAGCAGGTCCTTACCTTATTTAGTTTGAATTGTCCGTTAGGTTGTGGCACACAGACATTTGTATTTTTTATATATTTTTATCTTTGTACATTTTTTTCTATGTATATTGCATACATGTTTTCTATTTTATTTATTACTACGACGACTGTGTTGAACTATGTTTAACACTTACACGATTATTTCCATGTTGGTTATAAATGTTTTTTAGAATATAATTATGCATCATCACACTTAAAATAAATTTCATGTAAGTTTTGCTGTTTATGTTACCAAATTGTTTTCTGACTGTAAATTTATATGTAGCTCCTAAAGAAGACCCAGGTGGGGTCGAAACTGTAGAGTTTGGAATAATAAAGTGGCTGATATCCAGAAACAGTTGTACTTTCATCACCAACCCAGCCAA
The DNA here is from genome assembly GCA_963082715.1 of Harpalus rubripes. Lineage (NCBI taxonomy): Eukaryota > Metazoa > Arthropoda > Insecta > Coleoptera > Carabidae > Harpalus > Harpalus rubripes. Next base: position 36,682,701 of record OY720451.1, on the reverse strand, counting down.
GAAACAACCCTTCTCATAACAAATAATTGTTTCGTTTTAATTTATTTTTTTCATGCATAGCCTACTGAAAAATACCTATAAAAATAAAATTTCAATCGCATTTTTCTCAATATTTTTGATATGTAACAATATTGAATGATTATATGGTTAAATTTACAAAAAATACTTTATCGAATGAGCCTAAAATTTGTATAGCATTCCATTTAAAAAATATAACTTTATGTTTTAGTTTCAGAATCATTGGCAAAATATGTTTTCTTCAACAATTGAATGTACCCCTCTACTACAACTTTTGTTTGAATTATTTTCTTCTATTCATATATATATATGTAATGTACATAAAATTACCGTTACAAAAATACAAAATATCATAGTTTTACTACAACCATTTCAAAATGATGGTCAAAACCGGAAGTGATACAAAATTCTTACTACGATCATCTTATGAGCCCCTTTGTGTTTGTTATTCTTTGTTTATTTACATTTTTTTCTGTATCTGTTAGAATAAACAAATTATTCTTTGTGCCGGACTTACGCCGATCGCTCTGCATATTTACTTCAAGTTATGCAATTAAATTCGTTTGCTTGAACATTCAACAAAAATAACACACTGGTAGTCATTTATTTCTTTATTTTTATTAAATAAAATGCAAATTTTCCATCTCTGAAGTTATATTATGTGAAATCAAATAATTTCCCCTTGAATGCGTAGTTTCCTTTGAACTATATTTATTGTCAGAATTAAGAAGATAGTTTTAATAAAAAAAGTTCATATTTACTAACTACTCACTCTATACAATCAACTTACTATTCCGAAACAAATTTTCAACATTTAATAAAAAAAATCTGATGTGGCCAGCACATTACCTTACGTCAGTTACATGAGGCATTTACGAAAATTCTACCGGTGAACTGTTACCGGTAAACAGCTGTTTATCAGGTTATAGCTCCGGAATCGATATTTTAAGAACGCATGTGGTAAACAGGGTAGATCCATAACCTATTAAAAAAATTGAAAATTTAAAACAAATTAGAATTTTTATATAATTAACAAACTTTTAACGCACGCGCTTCGCTTTGCATCACTATCTTTTTTGAGATAAGATTCTTCATGAATCCAGTAGATGTATCTGGTAGATATTGTACAATTTTCGAACACGGTAACTTTTTACCACGCACGCTCGTTTCTCTAATAAAATGTAAATTCCTATAAAACAGAGCACCGGTATAATAACTATGCGTGTCTTCTAGATGGCAGCATTGCCCTCAAATTAGATTAGATCAGGTGACACAAGAGCCCTAGCACTGCACGCAACCAGGGATTTCAACTGGTACCCATCAATCTGAATTCGCCATCTGAAAAAATGTTGACAGTATTTAAATAACCTAACACGAGGTATAATGAATCAGACAAAAAGAAAAATATGTATTGTACTGTTAAAAAGAGTAAATGAAGGAAATGTTTATATTAATTTGTTTTATATTTTTTGATAAATAAAATAATTGAATGTATTATAAATTTCTTTGAATATTAACACACATTTATATTGTAAATTATTGTAACATATCTTAAACATTTAAATTATCCAAATTCCTTGAATATTTAGTTTACGAGTATTTCATAGATACTTGCGAATATATAAATATGTGCATACAAGTGTCTATGTTAAATATTGTATAATGCCATTTCAAATAGATATAAAGAAGATTAATTCATTTTATTAATAAAGAAACATTAAAATAACCCCATTGCCTCTAAAACTTTGAAATTATATAAATGAGTACATGAGTAATATATTTCGAAATCGACCGAGTGAACTACTTGACAATAGGTTTGATCTTTTTGCTACCTTGCGTCTAACGGTTTACTGCCGCGCCCATATACTTTGTATGGAGGCGGCAGTAAACCGTAGACGCAAAGTAGCGAAACGAACAGAGTCATGTGTACTTTAGAGCAATGTCGCCTCCTCGTGATATACCCTACATAACGTCAAATGAACAAGCACAAGTCTGCGACCAGACATCAGACAATATTCAGAATCTCAATCACAATAGCTCAAACATAGTGGTAAGGACGCAACAGTTTCACTAGTACTTTCAGTGATCTAGCAAACAAAACAATGCTACACTATCTTCAAAGATACCTTCCAACCCCTCGACCAACTCAGTCTCTTTAAGTGTAGCATCGACCTGGGTGACCCCATCGCAACAAGCGCCAATTTTATCTGCGACCTCGCTCAACAAATTAATTATTTTTTACATTTGATAGTTGTATTTTACTATCCACTGCACAGTCACAAAACATGGAATTTGTTCTGTGTGAACAAAAACAGTGGGTACAGCGAACTATATTTTTCCATATTAGTACAACCTGACATTTTTAAAGAAAGGTTAAAGATAAACATGATCGATTTCCCTATTTCTTGATAAAATTCACATGATTTATATTTGGCATTAATCTATTATCAGAAAAACCCTTATATTTTGCGACGCAGCTAATTAATGATTTATAATGTTTAAATAAGAAGTCTTTTTGACTACAGGGTGACATCTTTTCCCGCTATACCGCCAGAAGCGCAAGATACTGCCAAACGCAGCCAATGATATAATAAACATTTCTGCAATCTGCAACCTTGGTGTTGGTACCCATGCGTATACAAAACTATGGTGACAACTTTAAACATATGCTGTTAAAACGCACATGGCTATATTTTAAATTTTTCCCCAAAGAAAAAAAAAAGAAAAATATGATCTCTCTAAATCAAGCGTATGTAGAAAACAAAGTGCGAAATAATTCCTATAGTAATAGACCATTTCAAAAATTCAATGCGCATGTGCAAACTTTAGACAAAGATAACAAAAGTTAGTGCCGTATACCCATCTTTCTTTACGATATGACAGGTGACAGTTCGATTATTTTTTTGTTAGTATTTGTTTCTTCATTGGAAAAGTAATTAATAATAGTAATCATGACGGGTACTATACGTTGCGCACCGAATTATAATAATAATTGAAAAAAAAACATTTGATTTCATTATTTTTCTAAAAATATGAACGGAAGAAAAGAGTGGATCACGTAGAATAAATAGACAGCAATGGATACCAAAAAAATTGATAAAATATGAGGAAATTGAATTTATTTTAATATTACTGGAAAGATAAATATCCTAAATATTTTGCTGATGGTCGAATAATCTAAAATAAAAAATTAGGTTACTGCATCACATCAAATCTAATCATATTAACATAATTTATAAATAACTGATGAATATACTCCATTTATTTCGATAAATTTTAAATTTCAGAATAAACATTTTACTTTTTATTTAAATTTTTTCTGACATTTTTCGTACGCCGCCATTTAACGGCACTAAGTTTTTAGTTCAAAAAATAAACACGTAGGTCGCGGACATTTTTGAAATGGTCTATTGGAGCGACGGGTTATGTAAATAAAGAATTTGTAAGAAACGTCAAGCACGTCCCAGGAAACCACGACCCTAAAGAATTACAAAAACAAACAATATATGGAACAGCCCACATAATAAGTAAGGTACTTTCATAAAAACACTTATGTCCTGAGCTATATGGTTTATAGCGGAACTAAGGTAGAAACTAGCTAGGACACCTGAAGATCACGCCCTAGTCAGCAGATGAGGCCTCCATCTTGCTAAGGCTGATGGAAATTCCTGCCAGGCCGAAGATTAGGACTTTGCTACGAGCAGCCTCAACACAATGAAAATTAAATTTAATACTAACCATATATATTGTATATTTATGTTGAAATAATAAATATAATAATAATAATAATAATAATAATAATAATAATAATAATAATAATAATAAATAATAATAATAATAATAATAATAATAATAATAATAATAATAATAATAATAATAATAATAATAATAATAATGATGATGATAATTGTATTTATTATATGTATTTATTGTATATTTACTCACCTGTATCTGTGAAATAAAGAATTTTAGTAATGATAATAATGGGATGAAAAAATAGCAGGATTGCAGTCAAATTTTTTTATTATTTAGTCTGAGACCACGCTATGCGTTTTAGCGGGACCGGTAAAACCGCATCCGGTTAAACGAGATGGAACATACAGGGACCACATTTATCCCGCTAAACAAGGCGGCAGCAATGACCACCCGATTTGGACACAATCGGACAAACATCTGGTCAATGCAGAGAAATAGTATACGTTATCCATTAAAAAACAAAACCAGACCCTTGTGAACGCTCGCATTATCTCCCAATGTGTTGTAGTTGTCATACGGCAAATTGACCGTCCCGTCAAACCGCAACATTCTGCGGTAGTATCCAGCAACCAGACAGCAACTGCATCGGTGTGGACGCTTTCATTTAAAACAATAAATTGTTGTCTTTCCGGTCAACCGGTCCCGCCAAAACGCATAGTGTAGCCCGAGCCTAACAGCTTCATCAGGACAAAAGATTAAGGCGTTAAAAAGCAGAGCTTGTGATATCAAATTTCCAGCAAAATACCATTTTACACACTGAACTTTTTCATTTGTTGTCAGTATAACAACATGAACAAAACAACAAACAGTGTTCTCATGGCACTCTGTAAACAGGTTAGAATTGTCAATTTTAATTTACGTTTATTTCGTGAACAGAAATCAACAGATCAAGAAATATAATAATTTTAATTCTGAACGTCTTTTGTATTTACACTTTCACTGTAAAATCAATAGGTCAAAATTTGGAGCGAAATTTCCTATAGTTCAAAAAAAGTAGACACGCGGTATATCCATTCATATACACATACAGGCATCATCGCGAAAATAGTAAAATCGGATTCTAGGGACTCTAAAATGTGCGCAGTGCGCATTCATTAAAAACTCATCATCGAATGGTGGGAAAGTAAAAAAAAATATTACAGCATATTACCCATTGCTGGGTGAGCCAGTCTGTTTGGAGATTTGGACATATCGATATGGATAATGATGATGACGAAGACATATTTGTACCGTGCGGGCAATTACCAGGCGTCACATATTAGGAAGAGTTATAGCACCAATGTTTATTGGGTTTTTTAATAGTGTTGGTGTCTACAATTCATACTCCGAAGCCTTGTATATATTGTTACATGAAACACCTTGTATATTCTGAACCAGAAGTTAGAAATTAATAAGCAAATTACGGGTATTATTATAAATATTACTGTAATTTTTTTAGCAGTCTATTCATGAAATATAGAATAATCCATAAATAGTAAAAACAAATAAACGATTTTGCAAAAAAGTCAGTAATATTGTCATAACTCATCGGAGGATAAAACTCGTTGCAATCCTCTCATCCGGGTAGTTTTGCGCAAATAAAAATTTAATCTTTTAAAGTGGAAGTACGAAGAAGGTTCCCTTAGCGCCAGCCCGCAAAAAAAACTTTTTTGCAACACGCCCTTTCGCACATAATTCCATATCGGCGGATTTCAACATGTATAATTTAATTTCCGAGGTATCTCAACACTGCGAGATTAATTCGATTTTGAGAGACACAAATTCAAATTGTTTTTGCATTGTTTTTTTAGGAATTCGACGTTAATTGCTTTTTTGCCAGTAAATTTTTCAAATTTAGACGTGAAAGAACTTACGGCCTCCATTTTTCAACAATCAGAACGATTTTCTGCTATTTTTCACGTCATGAATTTTGCTGAAAGTAATTAAGTGTTGGTTGTAATAAATAAATAACGACATGTCACTTTTGGGGGATTGCGGCGTTAATCAAACCTCGATCATTGGTGCTATTATTATTTAACGTCATAAATGTTTAGTGAGTGAGATTTCACGTCAAGTTTAATTATGTTACCATGAAATTATTTCGCCCGTTATTTCTTCCTGTATTGTATGGTTTTCAGGTCAGATTTTCGATACATGTACATTATAAATAACAAAAATTTAATGTGGCCAACACATTTATCTCCTTCTTCTAGTAGTAAAAATTTCACAAAATAATAAACCGTGTGTCTGTCTTAAAGGTGTACATAAGAGATTAACATGGGAAATAAGTTTTTTGCAATTTCCTGGTCGCCTAATTATTTTAAGCAAAAACGCATGAAATATAAGTTTTAGGGAATAAAATTGTGCATCTAAATTAATAAACAGAATAACCTTTACATGCTTTGTAACGACAGAAATTAAATATGAAAATGTCAAAAATTACATCGATTATTTCACTCATAAATTTATAAGCCAATCCAAATTCAAGATTTTACCTAGTTACCAAGTTTCATTTCGACAAAACAACGCCACAAAAAAAAATTCGCACCGTTTAAGCCAATAAGATGTTGTATTTTTACAAGTAAGTGAGTTTTGATAAGCGAATTTTTTTTGACGTTTTAGGTGAAATGTGTATATTTTTATTGTTATCAGTTTTTATTAAAAACGAGTCAATTCGAATAGGAATCTATTTAAAGCGTTGAAAAAGCAAACTTAAATATAACACCGCAAAACAATAACAATTAGAAGATTTTTGTCAAGAATTTTATCATTTATTTTTTGTTCACTCCATGGTTTTCGATATGCTTAACATAATTTTAATGTTAATCTCCTATGTATAGACACACGGTATAATTTATGGAACACAAATTTGTTTTTTTTCGACCAGTCTGAAATATCAAAACCGGTACGTAAAGGAAGACTTATTATTAACTTTCTGTTTGCATTTGTATTTTTGTATATCCCAATTCAATATGCAGAACGTCGGGATTTCGAAGCCAAGCTTAAATGTGCCTTTGTTTTACCTAAGTTTCTCATACGCTACGCTATGATATAACGACAAAAACTCTCTCTGTGTATGTGTGTGTGTGCGTGTGTGTGCGTGCGTGTGCGTGTGCTTGTGCTTGTGCTTGCGCGTGTGTGTGTGTGTGTGTGTGTGTGTGTGTGTGTGTGTGTGTGTGTGTGTGTGTGTGTGTGTATGCGAGCCACTTCGCAAACACCATTTCTGCGCATGTGCGACAGTGCACTAATTGCGGCTCTGTCTGGACAGTGCAGTACACGCCCTTGTTTATTATTATTGCGTTGAAGGTATTTTGATTTTTAAAAGCTTTTCATCAATATTACGTATTCCGTCCGAAGTACTATTTACTACGTATGTATATTTATTATTGAATAATTTTATAAGGTTTTCTTTATATTTTTAATAAAACATATAAATAAAAAATAGTGATATATGTATTCCTGTCACCTTGTCCTGCACATTGTCCGTACTGAATAAATAATATTTTAAGTATATTTCTGTAATTGTAATATTCATTAATATTGTCTATAATCGCAACCATAATGACAAAGTAGATATTTATTATAGTCCTACTCTAAATTGATATATTTGACTAGATAAACGTATATTTTAGGCGCGAATATATGAAATTTTGAAAAATATTATTGCCGAAAGGTAATTAGAAATACCAAACTATATTTTTTTTTATTTAACTCAATTGTAAATAAACTTAAACCACGAAGACCTAGCTTGTAGGTTTAATGTTAGTCAAACGACTGTCTCCAACATCATTTTCACATGCATCTATGTTTTACATGAAGTTATTTTCAAACAGTTGATGAAAGAAATACCAGGTCGCCATAAAAATAAATTATGTTCACCTTCTGCCTTCAGTACGTTCAGTAATTGTAGGATTATTATAGATTGCACTGAAATCCAAGCAATTTCTCCAAAAAATATGGAGAAACAACAATTAACATATAGTAGTTATAAGCACATGAATACATTAAAGGGAATGACAGGAGTTCACCAAATGGTGTCTACACTTACTTAAGTAATTTATATCCCGGTTCAACTTCGGATAAAAAATTATTTGAACATTGTGACCTTGCAGAAAAATTAGTTCCTGGTAATCGCTGACAAAGGTTTTCTAATTGGCGATTTGCTACCAGAGGGAGTTAATTTAAACGTACCTTCATTCTTAACAACGCCACAATTCACTGAAGAGCAAGTATTACAAACTCAAAGAATAGCTCGAGCTCCGATACATGCGTGGAGCGTGCAATTCGACGTATTAAGTGTTATGATATTTTAAACAAAATACCTAGCAAATTGATTCCACTATCGTCTTATGTATTCCAAGTTTGTGGAGCTCTTACAAAGTTTCAATATCCACTAATTAAGGAAGTGGAAGGCATGTTTTGCAGTAATGAATATTGAAATGAAACATGTATGTTAGTCAATAAAATATTTTTTTTACTTTAATAACTCTTTAATATAATATTTAAAAAAAAACTGTTGTAAAACATTTGTGTTATTTTCCCACTCACTATCCTTTTTTACATCTAATAGTATGCATTCTAAAGGTGTCCAAATTAATAAATGACATACACATTTGTTTAAGATCCATAGTTGCCCTTGTATCTTGTGGTAATATTGATGTTTTTACCTTCCGTCACCTTTAGGTAAGGAAGGTATTGTCTTTGGTAAAAAAATTCGGTGGTGAGTTTTTGATGAATAAGCACGTTTTAGGGTCCCTAGAATACGATTTTACTATTTTTACGATGATGTCTGTATGTGTGTGTGTGTGTGTGTGTGTGTGTGTGTGTGTGTGTGTGTGTGTGTGTATGTATGTATGTATGTGTGTGTGTGTGTGTGTGTGTGTGTGTGTGTGTGTGTGTGTGTCTGTGTGTGACAAAATTTTCTAATGCGATAACTCTAATACTACAATTTCAAAAATTATAATTCTTTCGTATTCCTCTTCGTTACATCCATGTGAAGAGCTGATTAGATTTTGGTTATAATTGGTCAACCGGAAGTACCCTCATTTGAAGATTTTAACAGTTTTTCTTGAAAAAACGATGTTAAATATCATTTTTTCACATTTAATGTTATTATAAATATTAATGAATTATTTATTCTCTATACGATTTGAATGCATTTTATACTTCATATTCAATGGACATAGAGTTAAAAAATTATAAAGAAATTAAATATCATATATATTAGTCAGCTTTGCTATAACTCTGGAAACAGCTGCTACATTAAGAAAATTCTGTTTGAAAGGTGTCAGTGTCAAGTGCAGTTGACAGTATGTTTATGTTATAATTTTACTGGAAATATAGGATCTTTTATTGGAAACTTTGTGTATGGAATTTGTATAAAATACATATAACTGCCTTAAGGTAATGTACAAGAAATATAATCTTTTGCAAGGAACTTTCTGTATGACATTTATACAAAATACATAGAACTGACGGAAGGTAATGTGCTAGCCACATCAGATTTTTTATTTATTACATAGCAGTCGTTTTCAAATCTAATGATATAATTTTTATCATTTTTAATGCCTTCATATAATGACTGCTCCCGGTATGTGTATGGGCATTTTACTTCAAGCACTGCATCCTCTCCAAGTAGTCCATCAGGACTGGCACCCAAAAATCCACATTCGTGCAGCCAGATGCACAATGTTCCACCTTTTTTACCCGTTTGATCCTTAAATATCTTTATTGCAGCTGCTTCATGCGTCCTTAAATTGAATGGCACGAACTCCACCCAAGTTATATTCTGAAAGATAATAAATTACTACTGAGTTATGATGATATAAATGAGTAAAATTTACCTGTCAATTGTTTAAATAATGACTGTGTAAATCTATTTCTCCTAACTGCAGCCAATACAGCACCAAATTTACTGGCAGTTAATCTATTTTTTCGGCACATAAGCCAATTGTCATTTTTAAACTGACCAATTGTGTTGTGGAATATTGTAGTTATTTCGTCTAGAGTTAATTTTAATTTATCTTTTAAATATTCTTCTTTCTGAGATGAACTACAATATTCATTTGAATTAATTATAACTTCGACATCAACGCAAACTTTATCAAAGTTGCTTGATGGAGCGGTGCTATGCAACCAGATAAAGCCAACTGTTCTCAGATAAAGCCAGCTGCTTAAATAAATGTAAAAGAAAAATCAAAGTTTAAACAAAATAAACTTAAAAATTGGTTCAATTAAATCTCTCATTCCAGACTATTTTGAGTTAATAGGAGTATAAATCATACTTAGATAAGTAAATTAAAGTCTACTATATCACTTACCTTGAAAATAAATAAAATATATTAAATATAGTTCAAAATACAGAGGCGTGACTTCAACACTTTCTTGGTTCATTAGTACATTATACAAAATTATTGTAATTATCAGTATTATTATATGTTTTGCCATATGAAAGTACTAAAAGTGGTATATGGTCATTTGAATGAACAAAAAAGTTTTTTTTAACTATATTTAAATCCGTTTATTAAAATTTTGTATTAGTTAAACATTACGTTGGGAATTAAACATGAAATAGCCTTTATAACACGTTTTTCATTACAACAATTTAAATTATTACTACATAATATAATAATACCATCTTGCTAACTTCACATCTCACACAATATAAATTTTATTTGGCGTTTGAATCAAAGAGTGTTGAATCACGGAAAAAGTTGTCTATATTATCGACAGGTGAGGGTTCCATACCTTTACTTTTTAAATGTTTGTAAAATTGCTAATATCTCTAATACTATTATGACTATAGCAAAAAAATTAACATATATGAAAAAATTAAATCTTCTAGATCCTATACCACATGTTCATATAGTGGGTCTCATAAGTCGATGGTTCCGTAAGTATTCCAGGACATGTATGTATATATATATATATATATATATATATATATATATATATATATATATATATATATATATATATATATATATATAAAAGCTACGGGTTTTACTGATTTTTTTTCATCTTTTTCATTTATTACTTAACTAGAATATATGGGCGATAATACATGCAATAATCTAATATATACAATTCATTTTACTTTTTGACCTGTTATCGGCGTCTTTTCCCACACACGAAACTTTGTCAGCGACGGACTGGCCCTCTACCACGCGTTCCCCTAAGTGGGATAAAATACACATTGTCATTCCAATTTACAATAGTTATCACAGGCGTGCATTATCATCTAATAAGATAGACAGGAGGGGGGGCAGGAATAAGGTTGCTCCCAAGTCCCAGACTTGGGTAGGTGCCCTGCATATTAAATGCGGCCTAACACCTCGTGGATTCCGGTGCCCCTATCCGCAAAAGTATACACCCAGTGCATTGATGAATTGCTGGAATACGGCTCTCGTGAATAGTCATTTCTGAGCCACTAGCAGTACCGTAGCCACATACGCATGTCCCAGACATGTTGAGTTCCCAGAACTAGACCTCCCAGAGGTCAATGGGTCCCAGACCCATTATGAGAGTTTAGCTTACGATCACACGTGTGTAGGTCCCAGACCTATCATGATAAACCTCAGGTTTATCCTTAACGTCCCAGACGTTTTCGTGTATTTCAGCCTCTCAGTATGCATGTCCCAGACATGTGAGCTCCCAGAACTCGACCTCCCAGAGGTCAATGGGTCCCAGACCCATTATGAGAGATCAGCTTACGATCACACGTGTATAGGTCTTAGACCTATCATGATAAACCCCAGGTTTATCCTTAACGTCCCAGACGTTCTCGTGGATCTCAGCCTCTCAGGTAGTGTTTTTCACACCTCGAAGGATATAGCTCCATGGACCTAGAGTTGTCCCAGACAACTCTTCGGATAATTAGGAAACTACTACATACGTTTGCGGCCACAAACAAATAATACAAATGTATATTTCACATGTACCATGCATATCAAATACACGAGCAGTATATAACAATATCAATCAAGCATCTGGTGATCCACACCACCTGTATAATAATTAGAATAACAGCGAGTTCTACCACTCACCTATAATTACTACAAGCATCTCGTCTTTTTTTTGTTGACACTATTCACAGTTTCACCCACATCCATATTTGACTGCTAGCACACAGCAACTAACTGCCCTGACCATCTAAGGGTCGGGGGTTGTTATTGTGTTTAAGAATGTCAAGTGTTTTTGCCTTAAGCCAGCGCTTCTAAACCAGTGGCGCCCAGTCGAAAAGTGAATCTTACAGTCGGCCTATCCTGACTATCTCCTCGTCCTCGAGGAGGCGTTTAAAATTTATAAATAATTCAATTATCAGTATTTGAACTGTGTTCTGATTCCAACCCTAAGTCTTCATCACTTTCACCGCTTTCACACGACGAGTCCGAAGACATACCTCCTGGAGAGGTCCATGGCTTTAACTTGTCGACGGTCACTGTATTTTCATCTTTAGCCCGGCGGCTTCTGTCTGATCCGGGGAGGTCGCAAATTATGTATCTATCATTCGGCAATACTTTCTTTACTATAAAAGGGCCCGCGTATGGTGGTTTTAATTTCTTACTAACGCCTTCGCCAATAATTTGCTTTTCGAATACTACTAAATCATTTTCTTTATATTTTCTAGCTGGCTTTCGTTTTTTATCGAATCTTTCTTTTTGCAACATTGAATCAAAAAGTAATTTTTCGGCTACTTCTTCTCGCTCTACATTAATATCGCGTAGATGTGGTTTCTCTACTTGTATTTCCGCCGTTAATAATGAATTTATTAATGGACGCGGTTTATACCCGAAAAATAATTCACTTAGTGTTTTACCTGTACTTTTATTGTACATATTATTCATAGCGAATTGTACTTTTGCTATATGATCTTGCCATTTAACAGCATCTTCGCACCTAGCTGATAACACCGATAAAAGGGTTCTCTTAAATCGCTCAACTTGACCGTTACTTCGTGGTGTAGCCACAACATTTTTAATATGTTTTACCCCCGTGTCTTGACAATATTTTAAAAATGATTTTGATGTGAAAGCCGTACTTCTATTTCATATTATTCTTATAGGTACGCCATATGTTCCAAATAATTTATTCAAATACTTGATAACCTTTTTACTATTGGTAGATTTTACCGCTTTGGCAAAGACAAATTTTGTAAAAGCATCTACAACAACGATTATATGCGTGTAACCTTTAAGTGATTTCGGGAATGGGCCTAAATGATCTATATGTAAAGTATGAAAAGGTACTGGAATTTTCTCAATTGGATTTAAATATCCTTCTTTCTAACCCGCCGGTATTTTATTACAAATACATGAAATACAGCACGAAATGTATTTTTGCACGTACGTTCTAATCTTTGGAAACCAGTATGTTTCACATAATTTCTTTAATGTTTTCTCTACGGAAAAGTGCCCCATTTCATCATGTGCACTGCGGACAATTTGTACACGTAACCCTTTTGGTACCACCCACTGTATACCTCGCGTTGTTATTCTAAATACTCGCCCCTCGCGTAGGGCATAACTTTTATAAATACTTTTCTCGTATTCGGCTTTAAGGGTCCTCGAAAGTATATCATGGATTTCGCGAACCTTTTCATCGGTTAATTGGGCCGATAACACCCAATCAGCGGTTTCTATTTTAAAAATTTGTATTTCTTCCGCAGGTTGCTCTGTACTTTCCGGATTACGGCTCAAAGCATATACATGACTCATTCGCGCACTAGGTCGGTATTCGACGGTAAATGTAAATTCTTGGAGGTCTAATCACCAGCGTGCAATTCGCGGCAATAAATCCCGTTTCGAACATGCAGTTTTTTTAAAACATTACACTCAGTTACAACTTTTAAATTTATTCCGAATAAATATACACGGAATTTCTTTAAGCTTTTAACTACTGCCAATGTTTCCAGTTCAAAAGAATGAAATTTTGTTTCACAACCGTTTGTTTGACGACCGTAGTATGCGACAGGCTGTAAACTACCATTGTCCTGCCTTTGGAGTAAGATACCTGCTATACCCATTTTACTCGCATCGGTATGTACTTCCGTTTCACCATGAGGTTTATAAATAGCCAAAATCGGACGTTGAATTAAATTTTGTTTTAATTTCTCGAAGAAATTTTGTTGCTGCTCCGTCCAATTCCACGTTTCGGTTTTCTTTAATAATTTTGTAAGTGGCTGTGTTACTTCGACGTATTTATTTACAAATTGTCGGAAACAATTTGTTAACCCGATAAACTGTCTAATATTATGTACATTTTGAGGTACTGGGAAATCTTTTACAGCCCTAATTTTTACTGCACCCGGCCGTATACCGTCACGGCTAATTTCAAATCCTAAATAATAGATTTATTTTGCAAAGAATACACATTTATTAAGATTTAATGTTAACCCTTCCTTTCGCATTATTTTCAAAATTATTTCCAAATTTCTGATTCTCTCCTCGGTAGTCTTAGATGTTATTAATATATCATCGATATACGCCATTGCTATATTATTTTTATATATGCCTAAAATCTTATCCATCATTCTCTGAAAAATACTGGGAGTATTTGTAAGACCAAATGGCAGCCGATTAAATTCATATTGTCCATCCGGTACTACACTCCCAGTATTTTAATTCTTCCGCGATGGGTATGTGATAATAACTAAGAGTAAGGTCAAAATATTTACATCCCCCGTAACCGATCAAACTGATCATCTATTCGCGGTAACGGATCTTTATCTTTAACAGTAACATTATTCAATTTGCGATAATCTATACATAGGTGCATATCACCCGTTTTCATTTTCACTAACAAAATATGAGAAGCATATGGTGAATATGAATCTTCAATAATGTAAAATAAATAAAATAAATATATCATCAAGACGTATTACCCACTGCTGGGTGCGCCAATCCGCCCCGCACATAGACCTCGGTAATGATGATGACATACCCGCACCGTATACGGGCGCTTACCAGGCGTCACCTCACGGGCACCAACTGCTGGCATGAAGAGCGCATCACAGGCGTCAACTTTGTGCCATTCAAAATTCGAAAAATCTGCCGCCGGTCGGGATCGCACCCGGTTACTCAGATTCGGGACCAGAGATTCAGGCACGCGGCCACGAGACCCCATAATAATGTAATTACCAAATAATTATTTAATCATTTCTTTTACTTTTTCCTCGTGTTTTGATATGCGACAGGGGTGATATATTATGAGTTTGTTATCCTGTACATTAATTTCGATTTAGTACACTTTATTTCAGTTAAATTTTAAATAAAACAATTATAATGTATTTATTTAACAATGTCAGTAAATTTTGCCTTCAGAATTTAGTTTTAACATTACTTGTAGTTCATTCTCTAGTTCGGCATAACAGGAGTGAACAACATTGCTTCTTTCTTAATTTAGTTGCAATAAAATCGTCATCTACAAGATTTACAATCACTATTGTAATATCCGAATTACCGAATTTTGTTACACTTCTCTGTAACAAGTTTATTTCGTCAATTTCTCCAAACAAACGAGTACTATAAATTTAATAATTGCATTGATAAAATATTTTTATCATTTATGTCCAATGTGAAATATTCTAACAAATCTATACAGGGTGAGGCAAATGAGAAGCTGACACAATTAAACAAATGATATTACTTAAATTTATGAGCCTTTCGGGTTGACAGTTTTAGGATGCATTTTTCGTTACTCAAAACTGAACAGTGCCTATTAGTCCCGCTCGACCTATACAACTGAGTCAAGTACCACTCATAGGCTTTGACATTTTCAACTAAATTTATTACTGCGCACGTGTGATGCGATGGTCAGACCGATGGGTTTATCTTATGAATTTATGTTTCTTATGTGTTACGCAGTGTAAACTTTTAACGGGCATAAACATTATACATTCCTAGAAGGGATGCAAGATAAACAACATATATGAAGACAACGATAACGTCAAAGTTTTGTGAATCGTATATTTTTCAATAACAAAATATGTCTTATTTTGTTAAAACAATGCCCAACGTGATCCTGATTCAGATCCCACTTCTGAGATAAAAGCTACGGTTTTTACTAATTTTTGTTCATCTTTTTCATTTATTACTTAACTAGAATATATATGCGATAATACATGCAATAATATAATATATACAATTCACTTTACTTTTTGACCTGTTATCGGCGTCTTTTCCCACACACGAAACTTTGTCAGCGACGGACTGGCCCTCTACCACGCGTTCCCCTAAGTGGGATAAAATACACATTGTCATTCCAATTTACAATAGTTATCACAGGCGTGCATTATCATCTAATAAGATAGACAGGAGGGGGGGCAGGAATAAGGTTGCTCCCAAGTCCCAGACTTGGGTAGGTGCCCTGCATATTAAATGCGGCCTAACACCTCGTGGATTCCGGTACCCCTATCCGCAAAAGTATACACCCAGTTCATTGATGAATTGCTGGAATACGGCTCTCGTGAATAGTCATTTCTGAGCCACTAGCAGTACCGTAGCCACATACGCATGTCCCAGACATGTTGAGTTCCCAGAACTCGACCTCCCAGAGGTCAATGGGTCCCAGACCCATTATGAGAGTTTAGCTTACGATCACACGTGTGTAGGTTCCAGACCTATCATGATAAACCCCAGGTTTATCCTTAACGTCCCAGGCGTTTTCGTGTATTTCAGCCTCTCAGGTAGTGTTTTTCACACCTCGAAGGATATAGCTCCATGGACTCAGAGTTGTCCCAGACAACTCTTCGGATAATTAGGAAACTACTACATACGTTTGCGGCCACAAACAAATAATACAAATGTATATTTCACATGTACCATGCATATCAAATACACAAGCAGTATATAACAATATCAATCAAGCATCTGGTGATCCACACCACACTATACCTGTATAATAATTAGAATGACAGCGAGTTCTACCACTCACCTATAATTACTACAGGCATCTCGTCTTTTCTTTGTTGTCACTATTCACAGTTTCGCCCACATCCGTATTTGACTGCTAGCACACAGCAACTAACTGCCCTGACCATCTAAGGGTCGGGGGTTGTTATTGTGTTTAAGAATGTCAAGTGTTTTTGCCTTAAGCCAGCGCTTCTAAACCAGTGGCGCCCAGTCGAAAAGTTAATCTTACATATATATATATATATATATATATATATATATATATATATATATATATATATATATATATATATATGGGGTCTCCTGGACGCGTGCCTGAGGTCGCGAATCTGGAGAACCGGGTTCGATCCCGACCGACGCGAAATATTTCCAATTTTAAATGACACAAAATCAACTCCTGTGGTGCACTCTCCACGCCAGCAATAAGTGCCCGTGAGATGACGCCTGGTAAGTGTCCGCACGGTACAAATATTTCATCATTACCGATATCTGCGTATACAAAGCAGATTGACACACCCAGCAATGGGTAATAAGCCATAATGATATATTTATATATTTATAGATATAGAAAATCCACGAACACTAACAGATTTATAACTGCTGACTGAAATCATTTTTGGCAGCATAAATTAGTTTCGTTTAATTTCTTAATAAACAGATAACTAAATTTCCTTTAAACAAAAAACGATTTAAAACTGAACTAAATTATATTAAAGAAATAGGTAAGTATAACGGCTTCCCGGTTAAAACTATTGATAAATTAGTCCATAAATTAAAAAATAGCCAATCCATTTCTAATTTTACAACGTTGACACCATCTAATAATAAAAATAATAATAATATATACATACCACTACCTTACGATAAAGCTTTCAAAAATTTTAAGAAAATTTTTAAAAATCAAAATTTAACCGTAACTTATAAATCAAATAATACCATTAAATTGTTATTAGGTAACCCTAAAGGTAAAATAGATACTAAGAAAAATTCGGTATTTATAAAATTAGTTGTAAGGATTGTAATAAAATTTACATCGATCAAACTAAAGGACAAATTGACACTCGATTTAAAAAAAACATTTTTATCATCTATAAAGCGGTAATCCAGAAAAATCTAGCTTAGCTCAATATGTTCATTAATAATCACAAAGTTAACAATTCTAATATTAAACTTTTAAAACATATTAATAATTACAGTTATTTAGATGCATACGAGAGTTTAATAATAAATAAAAATTAAAATAATTTGATGAACGCAGATCTTCGGTCCCATGCCATATTGGACGAAATTTATCTTAGTTTATAGGTAATCATTCACCTGAGATTCCCGTCCTTATATAAACCTTGTTCTCTCCCTTATTTTTCAGAGTTAGGACCTCTGGCATGGTTGACATGTTGAGTAATCTTGACTACTCTGTTTAACTTTCCCTTGTTGTACTACTGATGATGAGAACTGATTTCTCGAAATACGTATTTAGGTTTTATTAAAATTAATTGTAAGGTTAAGGGGTAATTATAATAGTTTTAGTGCTCGTACTTCATTAAAAAATAGAGGGTGACCAAATTGCAAAATTTATGCTAGAAAAACTGAAACATCTTCTATATACCTCATACGGAATGATGAGGAATTAAATAAGATTAATTAAATGTGCTATGTTATAATTTCTGTTTCCATTTATGGTACTGTCTGTTTACTATCAGAAGGTTCGTGGACTGCGTACTAAATTAAATAATTGAAACATAAATTCGTCAGTTTGTGAATATGACGCCATATGCTTAACAGAAAGATTTCTCAATGACTCTATAAATGACAACAAAGTTTTGTCACATAACTTCCATCTTATTCGGCGAGATAGATCGACAACATCTTCCCTTAAATCTGATGGCGGTGGATTTTTCATCGGTATACGTAAACACATCAACATATCAATCAAATCTACCTGGTTCAGTGATGCAGAGGATGTGTGGTTGTCTTTGAAAATTAACAATTCGGTGCTTCATATCTGTTGTGTATATCTTCTACCAGATAATCACGTTATGGCTAATACATTTTTAAGTAATCTAGTATACATTAGAGATATCAATGATAACTTTTTAATATGTGGAGATTTTAATCTTCCGCCTCTACAATGGTTAGCTGTAAATAATATCATGTTACCCAGTAACAATTATAATACCATATCCTCTGAATATGTTGATTGCATATCCTATTGTAATTTCTCACAATTCAATTCGATTAAAAACCTAATAATAGAATCTTAGATCTCGTTAACTCGAAAGTTGATGATATTAAAGTTTATGAATGTAATGAACCACTTGTTAATATTGATAGACACCACCCTCCACTTGATATCTTTGTAAACATCCCCATTGCTAATAATCGTATTCCAGCGCATAAAAAAATAATTGTTTCACAAAGCTGATTACAATAATATAAACATCAAAAATTAGTAACATGGACTGGGACAATTTATTTAACAATTCGCATACTGAGAGAATGGTGGACTCATTTTATAACTCGCTTTATAAAATAATTGATGAATTCGTTCCCGCTACACAATGTTTTAATAGCAAGTATCCTTTGTGGTACTCTGGTGAATTGATCAAACTGATTAAAATTAAGCATAAAGCTCATAAACAATTTAAACGATTTAAGATACCAGAGTATTATAATGAGTTTTCACTTGCTAGAAGAAAAGTTAAAAATTTTACTACTCAGTGTTACAGAAATTATGTGATGAATATGGAAAATCAAATATCACATGCATAACATTTAAAATTCTGGACTTTCTTATCATCAACTACTAAACAGTGTAATGTTCCTAATAATGTTTAATAAAAATATTGGTATATGTAATTCAAACCACTTTTCAGCTTCTTTTACTACTGGTTCATTCACAAATAATAACTCAAATGAATTACATTGTAATACAATTTTTATCGCTTTTGTATCATTTAGTACTGAGGAGGTTCTTGAAATTCTTCTTTCGTTAGATACACGAAAAGGAGCTGGTTCTGATGAAATTTCAGCATTCTTCATTAAATAATGTGCAATCACTTTTCCGTTTTCCGTTAATGCTAATTTTTAATTAATCTTTGTCTGAAGGATATTGTTTTACAGACCTATTTCTAAATTTTGTATATTTGAAAAAATAATATACAAGGTTCTCTTTTCCTCTGTAAAATCTTTAATTATTATCGAGCAGCATGGCTTCATGCCCGGTAGGTCAGTCGAAACTAACTCATTAATATATTTAAATGAAATCTTACGTTCTATGGACAATAGATGTCAGGTCGACTCCATCTACACAGACTTCAGCAAGGCTTTTGATCGAATTGATCACAATATTTTGTTAAGCAAGTAGATGGTAGTTTGCTTAGTTGGATTAGTTCTTACTTGACGGGTAGATGTCAATGCATAATTGCTAAGGGCTTTAAATCTGATCCTGTAATTATAACTTCTGGTGTGCCACAAGGTAGTCACTACGGGCCATTATTATTCAATATTTTCTTAAATGATATTAGCAATTGTTTTGTGTCCTCTAATGAAATATGTTTTATCATCATATTTAACAGAGCGTCAACTAATAGTTTCTTATCTTGATATTAACTCCTTTATGTTTGAAGCTTCTTCGGGCGTCCCGCAGGGATCGAACCTGGGCCCCCTTTTATTTCTCATATTTATAAATGATATTGAAAAATGTTTTGAGAGTGAAATATTGCTCTTTGCGGATGATTTGAAGATATTTAAAACAATTTCAGAACCTTCTAATTGTATATCACTTCAAGAGAACCTTTATAAATTGGAGCATTGGTGTAAACTAAATAAGCTCGAATTGAACATTAATAAATGTAAAACTCTTTCTTTTACTAGAAAGCATTCCACTATTTGCTACGAATATAAACTAAATAACTCTATATTAGGCCGTTGTTGAGGAAATAAAAGATCTTTGATAAGAAATTAAACTTTAACAAACATATAGATACTACAGTTTCTTCAGCTTATAAATCATTAGGATTTATTATAAGGAATACATGTCTTTTTACATCAGTTAGATCTATAACAGTACTGTACTATGCTTTTGTCCGAAGTAATTTGGAGTATTGTTCAATAATCTGGTCTCCTTTTTATAAGAAACATTGTAATCTAATAGAGGCAAGACAGAAGAAATTTCTAAAATATTTACATTTCAAAACATTTAACATTTATCCTCCTTTCAATATGCACTATGATACGTTAATTGATTTATTTAAATTCCAAAAACTTTACTGTCGCAAACAAAACTGGCAAATTATTTTTCTTCATAAATTAATCCATAATACAATAGACAGCCCTAATATTCTGCAATTTATTAATTTCAAAGTACCAACCTTTTCTTCCAGAAATCAAACTTCATTCATTCCTTTTCAATCCCGCACTAACATATTGCTAAATTCCCCTTTTAACGAAATGATTTCTAGTTATACAATTATTCAGGACCATTGTGATATTTTTAATTGTAATTTTAAATATTTGCAAGCCTCATTACAGTTGTAATATATCCATGTTTATTTTTCTTATGTAATTGCAATGCAGTATTTATTGCCTATAAATTGTAATATGTATGCTCACTGTAATTTTTATTATATTTCATGTGTATTTTCTTTGTTCTCTAGTCCATAATTTGGGTTCGCCTGTCGGACAGAATATTCAATAAATAAATAAATAAATAAATACATAAATAAATAAAATAAATAATTTTTTAATATATGCAATGTATAATAATCCATTCGACAGTTTATTTCGATGCAATATTGTCAATTTAAGGGATGCTTAAAATTTAACTTATACGTTGGTGCAACTGGCAATAATTCTTTTATAATTTGTATATCTGTAAACCATGTACTAATTATTTACTTTTTTCTATATTATTGTCTAATTTGTATATGTGTATATTTACCTTCTACTGCTTGTTAATATATGTACATTTCTTTGTAAATAAGTGCTTTTCTGTAATTGGAGTGCAAGCCCTGTTGATAATTGCTAAATTATAAATAAATAAATACATTGTGGCGTCTACCAAATGGAAAAGAGTTAGAACGTGTTTGTTTGGAATATATTACATAATTTTTATAGCTGATTACGAATATCGGTTTCATTTATCGAAAAACTTAAAAATAAAATATACTATTAAAAATCCCTGAAATGAAAACTACTCTAATATATTATTATAAAAACCTTGAAATGAAAACTTGTCTAATATATATGTATATATATATATATATATATATATATATACATATATATATATATATATATATATATATATATATATATATATATATATATATACATATATATATATATATATATATATATATATATATATATATATATATAAACCCTGAAATGAAAACCACTTTTTTCCACCACACTTTGATTACAACTGCCTACAAAAATGATATCCCTTCCCAAGTAAACATGATCACGTAATTCTACACAAATTAATGAACAGCAATTATTATTTTGTAACATTATAATACACAAATTAATTAAACAATAATTATTATTTTGTAACATTCGGCCATCCTGACAATTATTAGTGTCCTCACTAATAAAAGGTATCCTCTGCCTCTGTCCCGTCGTCTAAAATGGTAATAGAGTCCAATTTATAATCTGAAACAAAACAGTAATGTAGCTATGAATAACACATAAAGGATATCGATACTGTGGCAGTCTTATACCCAATTGACACTTATGCAACTTGTTGCCACTGATGAATTTTAAGTCACGTAATAACCATATACATAAACGCTGTACGATTACAGCTAAAGTTTATCGCTAAACTGCCTGAACGCAGTTGAGCGTCTTTCAACCGCTGTATAATTACAGCGAAACCTTGTTACTACCGCTGCCTAACTGCAGCTAAATTGTATATCAACCGCTGTATAATTACAGCTAAACCTTACTACTACCGCTACCTAATTGCAGCTAAATTGTATATCAACCGCTGTATAATTACAGCTAAACCTTACTATTACTACTACCGCTGCCTAATTGCAGGTAAATTGTATATCAACCGCTGTATAATTACAGCTGTTCCGACACACCATCGTACAAGGGCGGCCAGACTAATTCACTATATATACCTAGAATATTAAAAAGGTTTTTTTTTTAACTTTCTAATAAGTCGATTAGATTTTCCCGATCTAACTCAGTGTCATTTTCACTAGAATCGCTGTTATTGTAGCCCCGCATACCTCTTATACTCCTGATCTTGTATCTGTCATTACCAAAATCTTTGTTACCTTATACGGTCCACTAAATTTATTTTTGATTTTATTATTTACTCCGGAACATGATACATTGCTACTATTCTTCCACAATACTAGTTCACCTTTAGAATATTTTGTCGCGGCTTTTCTTGACTTATCATAGTGTTTTTTCATTCGAATAGCTGTTTTCCGTAAATTTTCCCTGGCTTTAATACGCTTTTCCTCAATTGAGCCTAACGGGCTGTTAAGTTCTATATTGTTTAACAAGTTACTTTTGTGACTATACATTAATTGATGCGGAGAGAATTTTGTGGTACTGTTTGTCGTATTATTAATTCCCCAAATAATTTCGGGTAGCTTACTGTCCCACTCGATTTCTACCGTTGTAGAAGCTCGTATTGCATTTAATATAGTACGATTATAGCGCTCAACTTGACCATTCGAACGAGGACATGCTACTGCATTTAAAATATGCTTAAACTGATATCTCTTAGCGAATTCCTTAAACCGTCTACTTGTAAACGCTAGGCCTCTGTCCGTTATTACTCTTTTGGGAATATCTAAGAACATGCAAAATTATTTCCCTCAAATTTTTAATGGTCTCAATTGAACTTAAAGTTTTTACAGGCTTGGCAATCACAAACTTTGAAAAAGCATCTACTAATACCAGTAAATATGAATTTTTCGATGGACTCTTTTCGAATGGACCTAAGTGATCGATATGAACAGTGTCCATAGGTTCATTTGCTTTGTCTATTGGATGCAATTTTCCCTCAGCTTTCCCGTACGCATCTTTATTATAACAACAATCTAGGCATGACGTTATGTATTTCTTAATAAATTTAGTCATGCGGGGAAACCAGTAATTTTGTGTGATAATATTTTCATATTTGCCAAAACCAGGGTGACCAATGTCATCATGGACCTTACGCAGCAGATTGAATCTTGCAAATTTAGGAACAACGAGTCGATTGCCATTTACAGTTTTCCTGTATAACCGATTATTTTCATACGCATAATTTTGTGCAATATCCTTGTTAGGGTTAGCACTAGTAACTTGAGATATAATTGCTTTAATATTATCATCTTGCAACTGCAAGGTTAGAAACCAATCTTCCTGTGATAGTATTAAAACGGATGCATCGATTGCATTCCTACTTAATGCGTCAACGTGGCTCATACGTTTTCCCGCCCGATATTCAATATCCATATCATATTCTTGTATAAGTAACCACCATCTAGCTATGCGTGGCACCAGATCTTTTTTTGTTAAAGTTGCACGAACTGCCGAACAATCAGTAACTACCTTAAATTTGATTCCCGCGACATATACTTTAAATCGTTTAATAGATTCTACAACTGCGAGAGTTTCGAGCTCATAGCTATGATAAGCTTGTTCTTCCTTGCTTGTGACTCTACTAAAGTATACGATGGGTTTGAGATTACGATCACATTGTTTTTGCATTAGTATCCCGCCAATGCCTAATTTACTTGCATCTGTATGGATTTCTGTTTCGGAATTCGGGTTAAACAAGGCAAGGACTGGTCGGCTAATTAATTTTTCTTTTAATGCTTCAAACGCGTGTTGTTGGTCGGTTCCCCAATTAAAGGAGATATTCTTTCTTGTCAAAACGGTCAATGGCTTGGCTAACAACGCATAGTTATTTATACATTTTCTAAAATAACTGGTTAAACCTAAAAACTGTCTAACTTCATGTACATTTCTTGGTGCTTTAAATTGATTTACCGCTGCGATTTTGTTTAATCCTGGTTTTATACCAGCGGCACTTATTTCGTGTCCTAAATATTGAATATTGGTCTGGAAAAAGGAACATTTTCTGAGATTTAACTTTATTCCTACATCCCTAAATATTTCTAAAACTTGTTTAAGAACATCAAGCCCCTCACTTACTGATTTTGAAGGGATTAATATATCATCCATATAAATTAAAACTTTCGTATGTGTTAATTCGCCTAATGCCTGATTTATTACTCGCTGGAAAACGGAGGGTGAATTAGGTAATCCCATTGGCATTCTTAAATATTCGTAGTGCCCGTCGCGCGTTATGAATGCAGTTTTGCGAATAGAGTTTTCAGCTATAGGAATTTGGTGAAAACCCTGAGCACACTCTATAGTAGTGAAATAAACCTGCTCTGATAACCTGCTCAGTTGATCATCGATATGTGGTAACGGATACCTATCTTTTACGGTGACAGAATTTGGCGCTCTATAGTCTATACAAATTCGATGGTCCCCATTCTTCTTCCGTACCAAGACAATGGGACTAGCGTATTCTGAGTTAGAGTGTCTAATAATACCGGCTGTAAGCATCTCGTTTATTTTATTTCTGACTATTTCTCGTTCTTTAAATGAAATACGATATGGTTTATAGTAAACTGGTGTTTCGGTTTTAGTTATTATGTTCATTCCGCCCACTTTTGCTGTACCTAAATCAGAAGGTCCAGAAGAGAAACATGAGTTCATACTATTCAGCAAGGAAATTAAATTAGCCTTCTCATTTTCGCTTATTTTGCCTAATTGAATCTCTTTAAAATTTAAAAGAAATTTACTATTACTTACGTCAATCTTCATACTTACAGCCTCTCCAAGTTTGTCAGATACACACCTATCCCCTCGAGTGAGCAATTTTCCTTTCTGAAAAGTAAACAGTTTTTCTCCAAAATTGGTAACAAATACAGCGGGCGTTGTCCTCTTTAGTAATCCGCCTGGGATACAAATCGCTACTAGACCTATCTCAAACGATGTTTGACGCATTAAGGCTTCTTGTTCATCACTGAGTCCTTCAATTTTAATTTTGACCGATTGTACAGTGCGTGCTGGTACGGTGATGGTATCTGATACGGAAATAACTACAATAGGATTTGTCTCTGGGATCAAATCTCGAAAAACTCTATTGACATGCTCCGTGTTTTCAACTAACTTTACACTATTTTTGTGGACGATAAGGGATATTCCTGGCTTATTTAAAATCGGCTGCCCCAGTATAATATCAATATCCATAGGAGCATTAGTTATTGTAGCAACAGTTGGTATCATGATTCCATCTATAACAACAATGCAATTTGCTTCACCAACTGAAAGTGTACGTGAGCCTCCAAATCCTTTCAAATAGGTCTGCTTGTTATTTTTTTGCAAATTTAGGGCGACCACAAGTGTTGGTGATATTATATTCACTTGGCTTCCTGTATCCAGAAATACCGTAGCACAATGCCCATTCACAACAACAGATTTTGTGTATATGTTATTTGCGTCTCCCATAGTTATAGTCTGAATATTTTTCGAGTTCTGAACCTGACTATTCTTTGCAGTTTCCGGGTATCGCCTGCAGTCTTTTGTGGAATGGCCTCTGTGTTGACAAATATTGCAATATAGCTGCTTATTTAAACAGTCTCTAGCAACGTGACCCAATTTATTACAGTTGTAACAGCGAACCGTATTAAAACGCGTATTACTTATCTTGCGATCTGGTCGAATCATTCTGCTTTTGTTGAACAATCGAGTTGGCTGAACGTACGGCTTATAGTTGTCTAATACGGCCAGAACCCTCTGTAGAGTGTCGAAGGTGTCGTACACTGGAAGGCTCTCGCGTTTGCCTGTAGTTCATCCGATAGCCCTCTAATTATACAAGAAATTGCCGCTTCATCATCTAACCGGCACGCTTGAACTAGCTCTAATTTAGCGTGATAATATTCGGTCATTGATTCATTTGGGCGTTTCTTACTGCGCGTAACAAAATTAGAAGAGTTAGTTGCGCACTAACTCTTCTAATTTTGTTGCGTAATCAATGCATCTGGGAAATGTATTTATAAGCGCTTCTTTCCACTCTGTCTATGTTAGATTGTACTTGTTCAACCCATTATGCCACCTACGGGCCCGTCCTCTAAGTCTAGCTTGCATGTAGCATAACCGAGTATATTCGCTCCAGCCATGTATCTCTCCTAATTGGTCTATTTTATTTAACCAGTTGCATATATTCGTATTGGAATCAGCTGGGTCATATAATGGTATAATATCCTGATTGATTACACTGTTTCCTTGGTTCACACTTCGTGGTATTTGTGGGTCACTTATACTTGGGACATTGGTATCGTGC
This sequence comes from Harpalus rubripes, assembly GCA_963082715.1. Classification (NCBI taxonomy): domain Eukaryota; kingdom Metazoa; phylum Arthropoda; class Insecta; order Coleoptera; family Carabidae; genus Harpalus; species Harpalus rubripes. The sequence continues at coordinate 36,655,668 of OY720451.1, read as the reverse complement.
GTGTCCCTTAAGACTTTTTAAATTGTTTTCTCTAACTTTTCTTCCATTAAGTGTTTCAAGATAGTATTCCCATCGTCTTCTTCACTACTAGTTGATGCATCTCGCTTCCGTGAAGAACGAATTCTTTTACGTTGGCGAGACGCCGTATCAATATCACTATCACTTTCGTTCATATTTCCCGAACTAGAACACAGGTAATCCCACTTCTGATATATTAAATGAAAACTACTCTAATATATATATATATATATATATATATATATATATATATATATATATATATATATATATATAAACCCTGAAATGAAAACCACTTTATTCCACCACACTTTGATTACAACTGCCTACAAAAATGACATCCCTTCCCAAGTAAACATGATCGCGTAATTCTACACAAATTAATGAACAGCAATTATTATTTTGTAACATTATAATACACAAATTAATTAAACAATAATTATTATTTTGTAACACTACATTTATTGCCGTATTATGACGTCTTTACATGGTTAAATCATTGTGGGCTCCATTTATATACATGTTTCATATTGCTACTTTAATGGCGTCCGATTCGAATATATTTTGCAGTTCACGTCAATGTGGCATCCTACAGTGTTGCCAAGAATTGCTGAAATGATTACATACTTTGCGATATAAATTTCATAAAGGAAGATAAAAAGTTAGTTAATTTTAGGTTTTAGTGAATACGCAGCTTTCAACAGAATTTGTATTGTTTGTATGCAAAAGCAATGTTAAATAAGATACTTATGCCCGGTTTCACAAACGTTTACTAAATTTTAACACTTTGTTAAATGTATTAGCATTTTGTTAAATACGAAATATTGTTTCACCAACGGGTCTCAAATTTAACAACATGTTAAATCTTATGTTAATTTAAAAGTAGCTTCGAGGTGCTTCTAAATTTTTAACTCATTGTTAAACTTAACATTTGATAATTTTTTTTTAAAATGTTATTACGAATATTTGGTTAGATGAAAGTTTTATAAGTTCATTTGTGTAATATTGATAATTACATTGAGTATATTAATTTCCATAGATAAAATTTATAGTACATATTCAACTGTAAATATAATTTATAGAATAAACACTTAAAAATATTATTCGATTCGGACTCAGAAGAATTTTTTGAAAATGCTATTTTTTGTAAATTTATAATGATATGGTATTTAAAATCAGATACAGATTTACCAAGGAAACTCTTAGAATCATATTAGACCATATTAGCGACAATTTGATTAGTTTTACTAACAGAAATCATCCTATCAGTCCAGTGAATATGCTTCTAACCACACTTTTTCAAATGGCAAGGCAGAAAGAATAGCACAAACCGCCAAGAATCCTGTTGAACTTTTGATGAAACGGCACCTGAAATCTATTCTAAATCGTTTCCGACCAGATTTGACAAATGAAATTCATGAAATACAAAGAGATTTTGTAAAACAGAAACAGAACACAAATGTACGTAGAAAAGATCGTTCTTTTATTACAGGTGTTACAGTTTTAACGTGAAATTACAATCGAAGTTCCAAGTAGGTTAAAGCTCGCAAAACCAACATCACTGGCCCACTATCTTGCAAGATCGTCACTGACGATGGCATCGAGTTACGAAGACACATCGATCAACTTCAAGAGTTGGTAACCCTTCAAATTCTCTATTGCTCTTGGCCGTTCTATTTTGCTGTTACTTACATATATGTAAATTCACAATTCAAAATAATCTTAATACTTTCTTGCATCTGTATTCTTTTGTACCACGGCGTATCAGGATAAATTTTGACGTTCCACTGTGCGGTTTTTATAAGAAAACAAACGAATATATAGCTGTTATATTATATTAATAATACCAACATAAATCATAATTCCCTATCAATAATTTAACACTTATGTTAACCAACAAATTTTTAAAAATAGAATGTCAATTTTGCGAAACTGTCGAAATTTAACAATTTGCTATTTTTAAACATATGTTAACTAACATGAGATTTAACAAGTGTTTATGAAACCGGGCATAATGCGCTTAATCGTAAGACATACGGTAAATAATTAACATGAAATACAAATGGCAAGAGGTATTGTGAAGGCCAGAACAGATTTTTATGATATAAAGGCAGTATTTATTAGCACAATAAAGGTACAAATAAATTTCAAATATAAAGAAGATAATATTGTTAGAAATCAAAAGAAAACACAAAAAAATAATAAACCACAACTTAGTAAACGCAACTTTTATTAGTCAAAATAATTCGACACAAATAACCAGAGCGGCAGTAAATCTGAGCGATCTGAGTGCTAAAGTCTGACTGACGAGACATCGGACGACCAGGAGCGGCTCTTGCTTTTTGTATAAGAACACGTAACAGTAGGTGATAGACAAATTAATAAACAGCATAATTCAGTAACATGACAATAAATTCCTAACAAAATTAATTAACAACATAACTGAATAACGTAAAAATAAATTCTTAACAATATATTTATTAATATAACAAAATAATTACAAGATATTTATTAGAGTATGTAAGTACAAATATGCTATAAAAAAAACAAATAATGTAACAATGGTAAATGATATTACTAAGAAAATAAGTTGTTATTATTGACAAAATACTTAATGGCTCTATTCTGAACAAAACTGTACGTAATACAGATCTACAAATATGTAAATAATTAACAAAATAGCAACAAAACCTACCACTCTTATGTATAATTTTATATTAACAAAAATAGATGCGTTTTGCAATTTTTTACAGATTTTCAGATGTGTAAATCTTACTGATTTCTTCAGTATTGGCCCATAAAGTGATACTTTACTTGAAACCCATAAGTTTTTAATGAAAAAATATATTAAAATATAATCCAAAACTTTTCTAGTATTTAAGACTTTCATAGTAAGGAGAATAACATATTAGATTTTAGCTAAAATTAATAAACAGGAAGTAATTCTTAAGTTGAAACTCAGAACAGATTTTCGTGAAAAATATATTATGATATATTCAAAAACTTTTTAATTTTAGTATTTAAGACTTTTATATGAAAGGGAATAACATATTAGATTTTGGCTCAAATTGATAAGCCGGAAGTGATACTTTACTTGAAGCTCTGCACACATTTTCGTGAAAAATATATAATGATATATTTCAAAACTTGTCAAATGTGGTATTTAAGACTTTTAGATTAATGAGAACGACATATTAGATTTTTTCTAAAATTGATAAACCGGATATGATATTTTACTTGAAGCTCTGTGTTGTAAACCGGATTGCACTAGATATTTGAAGTCTGTGTTCGGCTAGGTGCATCCTTGCATTTAGTAATCTAATAAGGGAGTGGGAGATTGGGAAATAGCTTCTGCTTCGTTGCCGGACAGAGAGTTGGTCAGTGATTAGGAGTTGAAGAATTAGTACTTAGACAGCAACAGTAGTAACCAACATCTATAATTGTATTAACTATATTTCAATATATGTATCAATAATACAAGATACACGTCACTAATTTAACAACCCTAAATAGACACTCTCAACGTAAGAACCTACACACGTTACAACATTAAATTTGGTGGAAGCGGTGGGATTCCATAAAATTGGAAAAAAAAATTCGTGAAGTAAAATTTCAGATCGCATATCTGGGGCGATAAGTGCTTCACTATTAAAAATAATATTTAAAAAGAGTATTTAATAAAAAGAGTGTGTATCATTGCAACAGAGCTGAGTTCGTATATCTGCAGTTCGTTTGTTCGTCTTCGTGAATCATCTGCAGTCCGTTTCTGTTTGTTCGTCGAATTATATCAGCAGTCCAGTTTCTTCGTGAGTCCTGCTGTCCGAGTTCCTGTCCAGTTTCGTGAGTTTCCTGCAGTTCGAGTTCTACGAGGTCCAGTCCAGTTCGAGGATATGCAGTTCGTTCGTTTCCTGTCTGTTCATCTCAGTTCCTGTTTGTTGCTGTCTACAGTTCGTCGCTTCACTCCACTAGTGTACCCATAGTAAAAAGTCCTATTCGTTAAATTAAAAAAAAAAAATCTGTAAAAATGACCGAAACGGCAAGTACTTCCACATCCGGTAGAGATGTTGGCAACTCATTCGTTAGCTTGGATACGGCCGCAAGGTTGATTAAAGAATTTGATGGTGCAAAACGAGAATTAGTAACAGAATTTATTGATAATTGTAAATTAGCTATGTCATCAGTAAAAGAAGTGGCCAAAGGTATATTATTCAAAATTATTTAGACAAAATTAACCGGCAAGGCACGTAATATGATTAAATATAGAACATTTCAAACATTTGAAAACTTTAGTGATCATTTAGAAGAAATATATTCAGAAAAAAGGTCTGTAGCACATTGGCAGTTAGAATTAAATAGTACGTGTTAAAACAAAAATGAGGATTAGACCGCGGGCTACTGCTACGTGAAAAATGTATCATGGTATTCCAAATACTGACCCTTGGTGCTTACTTTAAATACCCTGGAGAACGATTTGCTGTCTTCCCTGGAAAAAAAGACGATCTACCCAGCTGTGGGCTATGCCCCAAAAATGTTCAAAAAAATTACATTTTAGAATCTAGGTATTCTGTATGGGACTTGCATAAAATGAAATTAAGTATATGTAAATGTTAGCCGATAATCAATGCCAGACATTTTCAAACGTTACGGGGGGCGGTAAAACCTGTTATTGCTGTGCATTTTATCTAACACAAATAGTTCATGCCATTCCATCCTGGCTTTAGTCAATTGACAATTTTTACCCTACAAGACACAAAGAAATTATGCCCAGACACCCTACTTGTATATAAGGATCACAGCACCCTTGCGATTTCGTCGGCCACTTAAAGTGGGGGCGGTGCTTGATGGTATACCGCTTCATATGTCAGGGGCAACTTATAATTACCATTTGAAATAATAATTCACAAATACTATACATATATGTTTTATATTGGGGGTATCGGAAGAATTTAAAGTTGCACCATTTACAGTGATGTTATCTTTATTGTGGTATTCTGTCTGGATCCAGTTTTATTTACATATTTATTGTAAATTACATGGAAATATGCAATTCGGTTATGAATATATTGTTATAACGATTATTGTATATGTAAATAATGTTTAAAACATTGCACCATGCACCACTATCATATCATCTGGCACTTACGAGTATTTCATAGCAGTTTTAGTCATAAATTATACGAAATTTTACAACTTTGTAACCTACTATTGAATGTAAGTGTGGTTTTATAGCTAATTTACGTTCAAAACTTTGAATTATGATTATTTACCTTCATATAAAGCAGAAAAGCTATAGTAGGTAAAGTAGGTACCTACTCTGAAACTACACAAAACTGTAATTAGTTCAATTTTTATATGTTATTTTAAAACAAACTAATATACGAATAAAAATGGAAGAGGAACAATTATTTATTTATTTATTAATATCCTCTTAAAATTAATTTTTAAACTTTTGGAGTTTAATTCTCTAGAAGCATTTATTTCTAAAATCAAAGTGAAATCATTTTATTCAAGAAAAACTGTTAACAACTTCAGGTAATATATCACTTCCGGTTAGCCTGTTTTAACCAAAATCTACTATGTTATTCCAATTGAGATAAAAGTCTTATATACGAAATTTGAAAAGTTTTGGATTATATTTTAAAATATTTTTTCATTAAAATCTATTATAGGCTTCAAATAAAGTACCATTTCTGGTAATTATGTAATGACCAAAAAGGGAGGTGCACAACTAGATGTTATAGCAGTCCTAAATACAAAATTTCAACTTTCTACGGCTTACCGTTTTTGAGTTATGCGAGATACGTACGTACGTGCGTACAGACGTCACGACAAAATTAGTCAAAATGGATTCAGGGATGGTCAAAATGGATATTTCCGTTGAAATCGGAAAACCGAAATTTTTCGGGATTACAATACTTCCTTTACTTTGTACAAGGAAGTGAAAAGATTTTCGCAATGGGGTGCGATTATGATTTTTTAAATGTCTGGGAGTAGCCAATAACCAATGACATTGTCCAGGATCAATTTTTCTTATTTTCTTTAATGGTAATTAATAAAATAAAGCTAGTCCCAGACAGTTTGTTATCATATACTCGCAAATGTAAGTGGCCGACGAAATCACAAGGGTGCTGTGACCCTTATATATAAGTAGAGTGTCTGGTCATAATTTTTTTGTGTCTTGTAGGGTAAAAATTGTCAGTTCACTAAAGCCCGGATGGAATGGCATGAACACTTTGTGTTAGATAAAATGCGCAGCAATAAAAGGCATTACCGCCCCCCGTAACGTTTGAAAATGTCTGGCATTGATTATCGGCTAACATTTACATATACTTAGTTTCATTTTATGCAAGTCCCATACAGAATACCCAGATTCTAAAATGTCATTTTTTTGAACATTTTTGGGTCATAACCCACAGCTGGGTAGATCGTCTTTTTTCCGGGGAAGACAGCAAATCGTTCTCCAGGGTATTTAAAGTAAGCACCAAGGGTCAGTATTTGGAATACCATGATAAATTTTGGTTACCATTTTGGATGTTTACTTACAATACTACACCTCACGCCGCAACAAATTTCACTCCTTTTAGTTTAGTTTTCGCTAGAGAAGCGAATATACCGTCAGCATTAGAACGTGAACCAGAACCACGATATACATATGATAATTACATTGATGATATAAAATATAAATTACAGAGACTCTGAGAAAATTAGCCTTTGAACATTTACTGATCTACTAAATGTTGAAAGGCTAATTTTCTCAGAGAGATCGTAAGGAAAAGATAAACAAAAATTATAATGAAAAATCTACGTAAGTAAAATTTAAGATAGAAAAAGTTCTTTTAGATAATCATACTATAACACCAGGGAAGAGTAAGGAATTAAAATCTTTTTGGAACGGTCCTTATGAAATAGTTTCACAAAATTCAAACGTAAATTATACGATTGAAGTGGGTAGAAAATTAGTTCGAGTGCATACAAATAGATTAAAAAATTATAATGAAAATTAATACAGTACAATGTTCTAAAATGTAATTTTTTGCAGGATGCATTATATTGGTATAATCTTTTGGATAATAACAATCGCTGTTGCCTCTATGAGTCAGCAGATTCCTCCATATGAAGCCACTCCGTTTAATTCGGTTGGTATATATTTTTAAATATTAGGATTGGTACAAGTATATAAAAAGGAATGTAAGTTAATTGTTTATTTAGATATGAAAGAACATTATAAAAATTCAGAAAGTTTACAAACCTATTATGAAATGACTTCCAGATTCTGTAATAAGCAAAATTTAAAAGTCAGATCAATTCTGTGATAATTTTTTGAAAATAGCAAGTAAAATTATTTATGATTTTGTCTCTAAATTTTTGTTTGGCACACTTGACGAAGATGATGCCGATTATTTAATTTAAAAATTGAAGAATTCAGTAAAAATGAACATGATTTAGTTAAGTTAATAAAGGAACAGTCCACTGTGGTACGATCAACAATACAAAATTTTAATGCGACTATATCGAGTTTGGATTATAATGAGAGAATTTTAGTAGGTGACAGTTTATGATCACTGAAATTATTTATTACTAATGAATCAAAATTTTTGAATACGGTCCATTTCCACACCCAATTTGAGGAACATATATCTATATTTACTTTGTTAATAGAACAGTATGAAGAAAAGATAAATTCTTTAATCAATACATTGTTGTTCGCTGAGAAAGGTCAGCTACATCCATCTATTATCACATCGTCGAGGTTGCAAATCATTATATCATACTTGCCATTAAACACAGATTTCGTGGTACCTTTATCAATTAAAACAGTGCATACTTTGTTAAAAACAGTGAATGTGATAGTGTATTATAAGAATAATTATTTAGTTTATGTAATCAATATCTTATTTAGGCATCTTGATGTGTATATTTAACGCATCAACATGCAACATGTGAAGTAAAAGTATTTCAGCTTAGTCCAAAATTGCCAGAAAGTTGGGATAAAAGAATAATAGAATTAGAATTAAGCATTTGGACGCATATACTAAATTCAAATTCTTGGATTTATGTACTACCAGAAAACGTAAGTTTAACCATATCATGTAAAGATAATAAAGAAATTTATAATTTAAAAATATCAGGTACAGGTAGATTAAAATTAAATGACAGTTGCAAAGCATATTCTAGAATTGTAATCTTAATGGCCAGAAAAGTATATTCTTCGAAAATTATAATGGGTATGCCCCACCTTTGTATATAAAATTAGATTCCTGTGAAGAATTAACACAGAAACACATAAATTTAAATAATATAAATTTGAACCCAAATTTTAAGACAATTCATACAAATTTAGAATATTTAAATTTAGCTAGCCATAAATTATCTCAAATAAATGAATTAGCTGAACAAATAGAAAAGAATATAAACAGATGTACTTCACATAGTTATTATTCATTTATAGTTTATGTAAAAGGTATATGTGTAATATTTTTATTTATAAATTGTTGTTGTAAACGATGTTTCGGGAAAACAGCTTGTGGATGTTTTGCAGGTGTATGTATAAAAATAGGTCAAAATTTTAATTCCTCAAGAAGACAGAGAACTTCTGTTCCTGTAGTTCATTATGGTGCTCATTCACAACCTGTAGATCTGATGACTGAAAAAGAACACTCTGAAGGTAGCGAAGCAAGAGCACCTGTTAGGCCTATGAGCACTTCCAAAATTTGTGGAAGATCATCTAAATTGTAAGATTTTTCCTTATAGTCAAATCTTTTAAGGGGGGAGGAATGTTGTAAAGCGGATTGCACTAGATATTTGAAGTCTTTGTTCGGCTAGGTGCATGTTTGTATTTAATAATCTAATAAGGGAGTGGGAGATTGGGAAATAGCTTCTGCTCCGCTGCCGGACAGAGAGTTGGTCAGTAATTAGGAGTTGAAGAATTAGTACTTAGACAGCAACAGTAGTAACCAACATCTATAATTGTATTAACTATATTTCAACATATGTATCAATAATACAAGTCTTTGTTCGGCTAGGTGCATGTTTGTATTTAATAATCTAATAAGGGAGTGGGAGATTGGGAAATAGCTTCTGCTCCGCTGCCGGACAGAGAGTTGGTCAGTAATTAGGAGTTGAAGAATTAGTACTTAGACAGCAACAGTAGTAACCAACATCTATAATTGTATTAACTATATTTCAACATATGTATCAATAATACAAGATACACGTAATTAATTTAACAATTCTAAATAGACACTCTCAACGTAAGAACCTACACACGTTACGTTACAACATCTAAATTGATTTTCGTGAAAAATATTTTATGATATATAACATTTTTCAAATTTGGTATTTAAAACTTTTATATTAATAAGGACATATTACATTTTTTGTAAAATTTATAAACCGGAAGTGGTACTTTACTTATATGTTCTGAAAAATATATTGATACAATTCAAAACTTTTCAAATTTGGTATTTAAGACTTTTATATTAATGAGAACGACGTAATAGATTTTTTTCTAAAATTGATAAACTGGAAGTAGTATTATACTAAAAGCTATAAACAGATTTTCTTAAAAGAATATATTAATACATGATCCAAAAGTTATCAAATTATATATTTAAAACTCGATTTTGACTATACCTATATGATAAACAATAGAACAATAGAATATAATACAAAATTTCATATTACAGACAATTAGATTTTGTTTACAAACGATCAATCGGAAGCTCATTGCTATTTTAAACATGGAATTGACGGGAGGTTATGTAAATGAATTCTTCGTTAAAAAATAAAGGTAGTTTGTGTAGCATGTCCTATATTCAAAGTTGATAGATTTTTAGTAAATTAAAAAATATTTAAATTGCATGTGTTAGTTTTTGTTTATGAGTCTAGTTTAGTTGGCTATGAACACTTTGTTTTAGCTTTATGTTGTATTTTTACCACCCGTCATACCGAAAGTAAGGGAGGTAATGTTATCGGTCCAAAAATTCGATGGTGAGTTTCAGTAAATAAGCACGAATTAGGGTACCCACCAAGACAAGTACGTTTTTACTATTTCCACGCTGATGTCTGTGTGTTTGCGTGTGTGTGTTTTGTAAAACTTTATTAAGTATACGCATAATTGATACCAATCGGAAATATTTATAAATAAATTTTAATGGGAATTTACAAAAAGGTCATGAAATGTTACACATAATACTGCAAAGAATATTTCTGGAAAAAAGTTATATTTATATTTGTAATTCTACACAACTACGAGTAGGTATTATTTTATCGCCCAGATATCCGGCGCCTGCCTACTTGACTTGGTTCTTGCCTGGTTAACCGTTGCTCAATTTAGATCATCCAGATGGCCATCTCTCAACGCACAGACACCGTGGCCTAGTTGATCAAGTCTGCGTTGCGTGGGGAAGCCATCGACATCCTACAAACGCTGAAGGAAAAATAACAAGAGGGCTAAGAACAACTAGTCAAGAGATTGGACATGCGGTATGGCAATGCGCACCTGGAACAAGTTCAAGAGAAAACCTCGCATATCCTACAGCTCCTGTCAGCGTTTTAGAGTGCCTGGCCATTCAAGCATTCATCTACGGAGTCCGAGACAGCGAAATTCAGCAAGCACTGCTATTGGTTCACCTAAATACTGTAGCTGACGCAGTCTCATATACATTAAACCATGAAGCTGTCCAACAAGCTTTAAGTAACCAATCGCGAGTGCGAAATATTGATGCCGAGAGAAAGGAAAACACGGGAGATTTAAATAAGAGGTTGCGAAGAATTGAAAGTGCAATGTTTGCTGAAAGAAATGAACTTAGCTGTTGCAAAAATGCAAAAGAAAATGGAATCGACAAAAGAAGAAAAGAAGTTGGAAAACTAAGTCGGGTTGATGCGAAGGGGCAATCGTCGACCCGTAATCTAGTAGCCCCACAATCCATCTGTTATGTCGCATCCCTTCATCATCAAGCCTCTGTTGATAGAAGACCACTAAAAATGTTACTGGATACTGGTGCAACGAACACTATTATTAGACCCGACTTAGTAAGGAACACAGGCAAGACGCATCTTCAACCAACCAAGTGGCGATTACGGGAGAAATAGATACAACTATCACTATTGGAAACACATCCTTTAAACATCGTGCGCTGGTAGCTGACGTTGAAGATGAATTAATACTCGGTATGGACGTAATGAAAAAGCACGGTTTTAAACTTGACCTGAAGAATGGAGTAATGATGGTTAATGAAGAAAAACTTGTTTTAAACCCACGAGAAGACAAGGCTGTACGCATACTAATGGCGGAAGATGTTACCCTTCCAGAACGAAGTGAATCTATCATGCAAGCACAATTAGATGGTAGGTTCTGTGAGAGGAATATTGTTATGCTTGAGTCCAAGAATGATTATGTGAAAACTGGTACTGGAGTTGTAGGAAAATCACTGATCAAAGCCAGTCAGATAATACCAGTTCGAATAATGAACGTAAATTTTTATCTTGTTGTTTTAAGAGAGGAACAATTGTAGGACAATGCTTGGCAGTATCCTCGATTATTCGAACTGTGAAGGCCAAGGAAAATATATCTCAGAAAGTTCCGGATACGTTAATCAACCAATTATCAACATCGTTCCAAGAACTGACCGCCAACCAGAGAACCATGGCATAGAAATGAATTGGAGAATTTCAAGACGTGTTCCAATTTGACAAGAAAGCTGACGTGAGAACTAATATAGTTCACCATAAAATAGACATCGATGACGCAAAACCCATCTGCCAACCGGCAAGAAGACTACCATTGGCGAAGCTTGAGGAAGCGGAAAGAATAATTAAGGACATGAAGATGGAAGGTGTGATCGAACTTTCAAGTGGTCCATGGGTTTTACCAGTGGTGTTAGTGAAGAAGAAGGATCGCTCTACACGATTTTGCGTAGATCACCGTTTAATACCAGACTGTGGAAATTTTGTGTAATGCCATTTGGGCTTTGTAATGCCCCTGCAACATTTGAACGACTCATGAAAACAGTATTGGCTGGACTATCATGAAAAACATGTATAGTCTATCTCGACGACATTATTGTCGTAGGTAAAACATTCGACGACCACGTGAAGAATTTGGAAGAGGTTTTACAGAGATTGCGGAAGGCTAATCTGAAGCTCAGCCTCAAGAAGTGTCACCTGTTTCAAAGGAAAGTTCATTACTTTGGGCACATGGTTTCGGATAAGGGTATTGCAGTTGACCCGAAAAATATAAAGGCTATGAGAGATTGGCCAGCACCTAACAAACACGAAGTTTTCTTGGTTTGTGTACCTATTATCGACGATATGTACCTGGATTTGCCAACATAGCCAAGCCACTGACAAGGCTTACTGAAGAAGGTCGAAAATTTATCTGGGACATGAACTTCAAAGTTGCGTTCAAAGAACTAAAACATGCTTTGACAAACGCACCTATCCTGAATTATCCTTTACCTGAAGGAGAGTTCATATTAGACACAGATGCAGCAACGTGGGAATTGGTAGCGGTCTTTCCCAGATACAAAACGGACATGAGAAGGTTATTGCCGGTTTAGTAACACCTTGTTAAAACCGGAGAGAAATAATTGTGTTACCAGAAGAGAACTCTTGGCAGTCGTGAAATCCGTGGAACATTTCTACAAATATTTGTATGAAAGAAAATTTTTGATTAGAACAGACCATGTTGCATTAAAATGGCTGCTACAATTTAAGAATCCTGAAGGTCAGGTAGCTAGATGGTTTAAAAGACTACAGGAATACGATTTTAAAATCGAGCTTAGAACAAGTACCAGCCATCGTAATGCCGACGGATTGTTCAGAAGGCCATACCAACTTCACGGAAGATGTTAAATATTGGTGCAAGAAATATGTGGTTTGCGCTGGAAGCAATGGTCCACATAAACGACGAAAAGCTCCAATGCGCCAATACAACGTTGGCAGTCTATTTGATCATATTCCGATTGATGTGGCTGGACCATTCCCAGAAAGCGACTAAGGAAATAAATACATCGTGGTTGCCATGGACTACTTCACCAAGTGGGCTGAAGCGTATCCATTACCCAACCAGGAAGCCACCACGGTCGCTGAAACTTTAGTTAAAGAATGTATATGCCGATTCGGAGTACCACGTGAACTCCGTTCCGACCAGGGAAGAAGTTTTGAGTCTGCCGTTTTCCAAATTGTCTGTAAGATATTAGGAATTAATAAAACTAGAACAACTGCATTTCATCCGCAGTCTGATGGCATGGTTGAAGAAATAAACAGAATGATCAACCAACATTTGTCGAAGTTAGTCTCTAACCACCAAAGAGACTGGGGCCGACATCTCCATCTGTTTCTGATGGTTTATCGTTCATCCGTGCATGAAACAACAGGGCAAACTTTTGCGAACATCTTATTCGGGCGTGAGTTGCGCTTACCATGCGACATAGTGTTCAGCAGTAAACCTGGGGAAGATCTGGCCGGGGAAGATTACGTTACGGACTTATGGAGAAGAATGGATGACATTCATGAACAAGTCCGTACGAACATTCAAGCTGCCAGCGACCGAATGAAGGACAGGTATGACATCAAGGCCGAAAAAGGTGGATATCAACTTTGGGATTTAGTGTGGCTTTACAACACACAAAGACGTCGCGGTTTGTCAACAAAGCTGCAAAAGAATTGGAAAAGCCCCTCTGAGGTAGTCAAAAGAATAAACAACGTAATATACAGAATGGGCCCGTTTTTATACTCGCCAAGTGCCATTATTATAATTTATATAGTATTTAAACTATTTTCTATTTATAATTAAATACAACAAAGATAGTATTGGTTAAATAATCAAAGCATAGTTCATAATAAAAAGTAATTCAACATTTACATTACTATTTACTAAATGATTACAATAATGACAAGTATTGAGATTACAATAATTAAAACATCAGTTATAATATAAATTTATTTAATAAGTAAATTTTCATTTGATCTTAAAAAAAATTACCCAGATATATTAAATATATGTTTGTTAGAGTATGGTAAAACCAATTGCAAATTTATGTTCAAAATATGCATGGTCCACTTTATAGTGACATTTTCATAGGGAAACTGGACTACTGTAATGACGCTGACGTCACAACATGGCGACCATTTATATTCAAAATTCATATGCGACATGTAATTTTTTAAAAGCCGAAGACTTGGACGGGCCCCTTAAGAAACAACCTACCGGGAAGCCGAGAGTAGTACACTTTAAGGGGCTAGTCCCTTTCGCCGGAGACAACCACGAAGACTATAATGTAGCAACGTTTCGCCGGATCATAGCTCAAGAACCAACATTTGGAGACTTCATGAAGAACTATTCTTTTGGCCGCAAAGCGCGGTTCGGCATGACGAAAGAAGAACACCGGGCTCTATTCACCGTGTCTTCAGATTATTCCCTCGGTCACTGCGTATGAGACGACTTAAAAATGTCCCGCGGCATAGCTCCAGTTTTTAATACGAAATTTGGGCTACAAGAACTGGCCAACCAACGTCTAACTGTTGGGAAAACGCTGCGACTAAGGGATGATAGCAATGCAGACCACCAGCGGTACATCTATTACCTGATTACAAAACAACGCTCGTACCTAAATCCGTTGTATTACAGCTTGTGGAACTCGCTGTGCGATTTGAGGGATCATCTGCTAGAGAATGACATTTTGAAGCTAGCCGTACCGAAGTTAGGCTGTGGTCTAGATGGTTCAGATTGGAGGACTGTTAGGAACATGATAGAAATCCTCTTCCGTTTTACCGGCGTTGAAATTCTCGTTTGCAGCTTTAACCCTAACGGGACATAAAGATTATTATCTTTTAATTATCTTTTAATATCTATTTATCGTTTCCAACTAACACAATGAGTCGACGGAACGTAGCGACGTCTATAGTAGAACATTTTAAATACTTTGCCACTAGTTACAGGCACCTTATTAGAACGTAAAAATTACGTGCGCTTTACCAAAATGTGGAATTAATTTTCAGTGATAGCAACGTTCTGCTTACGATCCTGGGTTTTGTACGATTAAGTTCTAGGGCCGGATTGGTTACATAGCTGTGTAGTTGCAGCATTGTATCCTCGACTTTCATGGTGTGTTGCTTGCTTTGTCCTACAACTGCTTTTATAATTTTTTTTTCACTCTCTATCTATTTCATTTTCCAAACTCAGAAACAAAATGTATATAATGTACATAACATTTGAGAGCATAACTTATACCAATTTCAGTTATCTGAACCACAGAAATTAAAACGAATGCTACTTTGCTATTGAACATAACAATGATAAGTCCATAAAAGATACGCGCCTCTTGAAAATTGCATTTTTAATTGAAAAAATATTTTTTTAATATAATTTATATAACATGATAAGTAGTTAAGTAATTTTTAAAAACCATTTTCTTAATTATTATTAGAAACAGAAAATGTTATATTTTGAATTCATTTATTATAAGAAATATTCGTTTTCCGGGAATGGACTGTGTCATATTTTGAGTCAGAGCTCAACGTTTCGCCCGCAGTCATATGGGGCATCTTCAGGAGCAAGGGGGATAGTACTATCTTAAACACGGTTACCCGACGTGCCAACCACGCTAGAGGCCGAGTTTAAGCAACAAGGAGGGAGACTCAGTTTACACGTCGGGTAACCTTGTATCCACCCGAAAAGGTTGCACAGGCTCTGTGTATTGAGGGTTGTATACTTTATTGGCGCGTTTTTCTTAAAGTAGCAGTGGTGTGCAAACCATTGGGTCTACAGAGCTGTTTTATTTTTATGTTACTTATAATGATAAGGTCTTTGATGCTACCGCACAAAAAAAACGAGTTTGGTTACATATAACGTATTCATGTTTCTCTTGAATTTAGCATATTGTGGTTTTTTGGAGAACATTTGGCTTCCTTGGCCGATTGCGTAAGAACTCTACGTTATACCCGAAAATAACCCGAATAAATGTTGTAGCGCATTCAAAGAGCTACCGACATAGCCAGTGGCGTGTCTGTGGCTATCAGAGGCCCGCCGACATGAAAGTTTCTAAAGGGAGGCGTAGCTGCACAGAATCACCCTGTGCGAGAGAGAACATTGATGTGTCAGTTCGAGTAGCCGTTTGGTTCATAAGTAGCTGGGACCAAACCCTTCAGATTAAAAGGTGTAGCCATCCGGAAATGCCGCGTAGGCTTTGTATATTGCGGGTTGTATACCTCATTGGCGCGTCTGTTCTTATTAAAGTCACAGTGGTACGCAAACCATTGGACCTACAGGGTTGATTTTTTATGTATATAAATTGTAATGATAAGGCCTTTGATGTTGCAGTGCAAAAAAAGAAGTTTCATTACTTATAACGTATCCGTTTTACTCTTGAACAGAGTACATTGCGGTTTTTTGGAGAAAATTTTGGCTTCCTTGGCCGATATTGCAAGAACGCTACGTTATACGAGAAAACAACTGTAATAAAAGTTGTAGCGCGTTCCAAAAGCTATCGATATAGAGCTCAGAGGCGTGTGTGTGGCTATCAGAGGCCCGCCGACACGGAAGTTTTTAAAGAGTCGAGTACGTGCGCCGAGTTGCCTAGCGCGAGGGAGCACATTGTTGCATCAATTCGAGCAAACCGTTTGGTTTGTATGTTGGTGGGACCATATCCTACTGAATATAAGGTGTAGCCACCCGAAAATGCCCCGCAGGCACTGTATATTGCGGGTTGTATATCTCATAGGCACGAGTTTTCTTATTAAAATTGCAGTGGTGCGCAAACTATTGGACCTAATGACTTTGATGCTGTAGTGCAAAAAAAGAGTTTGGTTACATATATTGTATCCATTATCCTCTTGAACAGATCATTTGTGGGTTTTTTTGGAGAAAATTTTGGCTTCTTTGGCCGAATTTGGTAAAACACTACATTATACAAGAAAACATTTCTAATAAAAGTTGTAGCGCGTTTAAAGAGCTATCGATAGAGAGCTTAGCGGCGTGTCTGTGGCTGTCAGCGGTCCACTGACACGGAAGTTTCTAAAGGGACGCGTATGTGCGACGAGCCGCCCTGCTCGCTGAACGCTAGCAAATACATAGGTAAGAATATCATTCGTATGATTAAAGTAATGCATGTTTTTTTCTTAATTAGAATACTTTCCACCACACAAACATAGATCAGTGCACTTTAGATCTCTCTTAGTGCAGTTGCATCGTTGCCTGCCACATGCTTTCTTGCACTTGCACGCGCCAATAAGGTATACAACCCGTAATATACATTGCCTGCGCGGCATTTCCAGGTGGCTACATCTCTTATTTGATTGGATATAGTCCCACGAACATATAAACGAACCTGTTTGCTCGAAGTGACGTAAAAATGTTTTCTCTCGTACAGGGCGGCTCGGCGCACCTACGCGTTCCTTTAGAAACTTCCGTGTCGGCGGACCGCTGATAGCCACAGACCCGCCGCTGAGCTCTCTATTGATAGCTCTTTAAACGCGCTACAACTTTTATTAGGGTTGTTTTCTTGTATATCGCAGCTTTCTAGCAAAATCGGCCAAAGAAGTCAAAATTTTCTCCTAAGATACTCACAAAATGCTCTATTCAAGAGCATAATGGGTACGATATATGTAACCAAACTCCTTTTTTGCACTATAGCGTCAAAGACGTTTTCATTACAATTTATACAAAAAAACATATCAGCTCTGTAGGTCCAATAGTATGTGCACCACTGCGATTTTAATAAGAAAACTCGTGCCAATGAGATATACAACCCGCAATATAGAGTGCCTGCGAGGCATTTCCGGGTGGCTACACCTTATAATCAGTGGGGTATGGTCCCACCAACATACAAACCAAACGGTTTGCTCGAATTGATGCAACAATGTTCTCCCTCGCGCAAGGCAACTCGGCGCACGTACTCGACTCTTTAGAAACTTCCGTGTCGGCGGGCCTCTGATAGCCACACACAACTTTTATTGGATTTGTTTTCTCGTATAACGTAGCGTTCTTGCAATATCAAAATATAAGAAAAGACGCGCCAATGAGGTATACAACCCACAATATACAAAGCCTACGCGGCAGCTACTTACGAACCAAACGGCTACTCGAACTGACATATCAATGTTCTCTATCGCGCAGGGCGATTCTTTGCACCTACGCCTCCCTTTAGAAACTTTCATGTAGGCGGGCCTATGATAGCCACAGACACGCCACTGAGCCCTATGTCGATAGCTCTTTGAATGCGCTACAACTTTTATTCGAGTTATTTTCGGGTATAACGTAGAGTTCTTACGCAATCGGCCAAGGAAGCCAAAATATTCTCCAAAAAACCACATTGTGCTAAATTCAAGAGAAACATGAATACGTTATTTGTAACCAAATTCGTTGTTTTTGTGCGGTAGCATCAAAGACCTTATCATTATAAGTAACATAAAAATAAAATCAGCTCTGTAGACCCAATGGTTTGCACACCACTGCTACTTTAAGAAAAACGCGCCAATAAAGAATACAACCCTCAATACACAGAGCCTGTGCAACCTTTTCGGGTGGCTACACGTCTTAATCGGTAGAGTATTGTCCAAGCAACATATAAACTAAACACCTTACTCCAATTGACGTAACAATGGTATGTCTTGCGCAGAGCGGCTCGGCTCACTTACATGGCTCTTTAGAAACTTCCGTGTTGGTGGGCCTCT
The DNA here is from genome assembly GCA_963082715.1 of Harpalus rubripes. Taxonomy (NCBI): domain Eukaryota; kingdom Metazoa; phylum Arthropoda; class Insecta; order Coleoptera; family Carabidae; genus Harpalus; species Harpalus rubripes. The sequence goes on along the minus strand of OY720451.1, from coordinate 36,636,975 downwards.
GAAAGTCACAAACACGCCACTAAGCCCTATATCGATAGCTCTTTGAACGCGCTACAATTTTTATTCGGGTTATTTTCTAGTATGACGTAGCGTTCTTGTGCAATCGGCCAAGAAACCAAAATTTTCTTTAAAAAAACACAAGGTGCTACATTCAAGAGGAAAATGTATACGTTGTATGTAACCAAACATTTTTTTGTACTGCAGCATCAAAGACCTTTCCATTGTTATTATTATTAGAAAAATTCAACTTTGAAGATCCAATAATTCGCGCACCACGGTGACTTTAAGAAAACTGCGCCAATGAGGTATACAACCCGCAATAACTTGTGCCTCCGGGGCATTTCCGGGTGGCTACATCTCTTTAATCGGTATGGTATAGTTTCAGTAACAGATGACCCAAACGGCTTGCTTGCATCACAATATGCATGGTGAACTGCCTTAACATCCAGTCTATACGCTTTTTGCATTAAAATAAATATGTAAAGAGATATAGCAGTATTACAAAATAACATTGAAATCGCTATGCGCCACTTTTCATTTCTGCTGCCGGTATATACACACACACACACACACACACACACATATATATATATATATATATATATATATATATATATATATATATATATATATATATATATATATATATATATAGGGTGGTGAGTTGGACGACACAGCATAGCATGGCAAAAAATTAATGTGTAGTTATTTTATATAAAGATGATTTGTGACACCTTCAATCTCATGTCAATTTATTTATTTTATTATTATAGATCTTTTCGTTCCGAAATAACTTCTTTTTATTTAACAAAACTAAATCAAAATATATGTATAACAATGTATAATTTAAAAAGTTTCCATTCTAAAATGCTCAAACTAGACAAGACATATCTCTGTCTGTCTAGCCAGCCGAAATCAAAACAAACCAGGTAAAGTTTTGTCTAGTTATATTTCGTCGTTAAATTTCTACTTACTCAAAAAAAATTTACCCAAACTATGTCTGAAGATATTTTCAAAAAATGTTGTGACACTAACAATGCTGAGTGCGCATACAAGGATGATTTCTTAATTTTATCCAGAAGTTATTGTCTGAACAAGTCAAAACAAAGTGGATTAGTCTTGGCCTAAGTGTAATTCGTGATTTTCACCTGTTATATAGTTAGCAACAAGTAAACCGAATAACAATGGAATTCAGTTCACTTTGACAGAATCAGAATGGAATGAATTATTAGGTTTTAAAGATTTAATACTTAATTATTTTGAATGTGGAAATAATGTACAATACCAAAACTTGAAAGGTGTTCATAATATGATATTAAACAATGTTCAGGGAAAAAAGTTGTTAACTCTTTCTTGGCATACTAATGACTTTATTGTGGTTCTAGATACGACATCTGCTTACACCCAGTTCTCAGTTATATAAATTAAATAAAACTGGAAAATAATAAAATACTCTCTGTAAAACACGAGTGGTTACCGCGTGAAATAGACGTGTAGAACTGTAAATGTATACTTTCTAAAGCTACTTATATTTCCAAATTAAAAAAAAAATCAGTAAATTTTAACAATTACTTAACTTTCACTTTCCATCCACAAACTGGTCACTAAACTCTAACTTGATTAAGTAAATGTTTCCCTATGCGCGGGATTAATAAGGATCAACCACAAAACGCTCCTCCACATTGTTTTCTAATTCTATTTCGAAAAAAATACTAAAAATACTAGGGCTTAGAACCGGCGAATCCTCTCTACTGGCAATATGTCCACAAGTATAATTCATTAACGATTTAGCCTTATACTGTTTCATTACGTCGATGAAATGATAAGAAACAATTGCTACGACCATATAACGGTCCATATCTTACCTCAGATTCGGACCCGGAACTATTAATTTGTGAAGCGACTATAAACTACCTGTATCGGCAGTTTTCATAAATTTGTTTTATTACTCTAATAAATTTTATTTTGTTCTATTTTATATTTATCAGTTTAATTAATGAGTTTTAAGTGAATAAGCACGAATTAGGGTCCCCACAGACTACAACACGTTTTTACTATTCTTACAAGAAAGTGTCTACACTTCCGGCCCGTGTGTGTGTGTGTGTGTGTGTGTGTGTGTGTGTGTGTGTGTGTGTGTGTGTGTGCGTGCGTTCGTGCGTGCGGGTGTGCGTGCGTGCGTGCGTGCGTGTGGGTGTGGGTGTGGGTGTGAGTGTGGATGTGGGTGTGGGTCTGCGTGCGTGCGTGCGTGCGTGTGCGTGCGTGCGTGCGTGTGTGTGTGTTTCCATGATAACTCTTATACTTCCAATTTTTTTTATTTTTCGCATTAAAGAATTGATTAGAATCTGGGTAATACTGGATAACCGGAAGAGATATTTTATTTGAAGCCCATTACAGTTTTCGCGATCCTGAAAAAATTCTGCAACTACAAACTACAGTATAATTCCAGCAAGTGATGGAGTGGCAGATGCATTATAGAAAAATCAGTGAATGTATTTATATTATACACATTCTGTTGCTTTTTTATCACTGTGTATACTATGTAGTTTGACTCGAATAAATAATATAATGAAAAACTATATTAAAATATAATCCAAAACTTTTTAATTTTAGTATTTAAGACTTTTACATCAAGGGGAACAACATATTAAATTTTAGGTAAAATCGGAAATGATACTTTTCTTGAAGCTCGTAACAGATTTTCGTGAAAAATATATTGTGATATAATCCAAAACTTTTCAAATTTGGTATATAAGCTTTTAAAATAATAATGAGGACATATTAGATTTTTGGTAAAATTGATAAACCGGAAGTGGAAACTCTAAACAGATTTTCTTGAAAAATTATGTTAAAATGATCCAAAATTTCTCAAATACCATTCAAAGCTCGAATATAACTTGAAAAAATATATTAGACTTTGGCTATATATCATAACCCGGAAATGGTACTTAATTTTGAGCTCTTAACAAATATTCGAAGAAAAACAAAATATAATCCAAAATTTCGTATTACAAACTTTTCTATTTAACGATCAGTCGGAAGTGATACTTTATTTAAAGCTCATTGCTATTTTAAACATGGAATTGGACACTTTATTAATGAAAGATAAATGATTTTTTTAAAGTAAAGGAATTAAAAATCCAATTGCCATTGAAAAGTAATTTGTAATTACTCTTTCCTAACAATAATTTAAATAAATTTTGGTTAAATTACTTTTTGAAAGTAATTTACCCAGCTTTAGTCAAAAAGTTGATGTTTTTTGAGGAGCGAGCAACAAAGCTACTTACTTAAGCGACTAAGTATCACTTACGCTCTTAATACACAAATAACTATTTTCTATGAAAATACGATTTAACAAGTTTTCTATCGTAAAAATGACAACTGAAAATAGACTCTTGAAATACTGTGCGTGGAAAAACATTTCCACATGGGAATAGAAACAGTGGAAGAAGAATTATTTCATAATTTGAACACTATATAATGCAATAATATCAGTATTCGTTATTCAAATATATACGTTTATTTGTGTATTCGCAATTTCTGCGACGTCTAATCACTAATGAAAAATACATATATAAAAATGTTAAAGCAGAATCAGCAGAGATCAGAATGAAAAAAGTAACAGTTTTATTGTTTTGTGACTATGATAACAATAATGAATATTTGATTTTCGCAGAAACATACTTGCGAAAAGTTTCCTTGAAAAAGTCGTATGATTGGAACTTGGAACATTCTCTGTTAGTCATGTTTCAATTTTCATACTCGTATACAATATACTATAGTGCGTTTCAATTGCTAATTTATAAAAATACTTGCAAAAACAATATTATATATTTAAAAATAACATATGAATGTTATGTAAGTTGTTTGAATGGAGAAAAGATTTTTTAACAAATCCAGTTACTTTGGATTATTTCCTCGTGGGATATTAATTATGTATAGTTGAAATTCTTAGGTATCAGTAATCTCTAAGGTAGAAATTTCACGTATCTGTCAGTATCAGTGTGCTTTCCTCTGCCATCGTTGCTTGTTTCTCACCCCATCTGTTTCTGGTGCTGGTACACAGTAGGGTCGAGCACGGCGCTGCCATCCCCATCGACATCGCCTGCCTCTCCCCCCACTCCATTTCTGATCTCATGTAATCAATTCTGGATTGAGCGCCGAGCGCTCAAGTGATAGATTGTTGAAAAATTTCAAGCACGAACAAAATTAGGTTAGATTAACGCAGACGTTACCAAAATGTACTTCAGATGAAGCACTTACGCACGAGATAAAATATTCAAATTGTTGGCAGGAGGGTTTGGTTTGAAAACAGAGCGAGAAATTATTTATGGAGCTTCACATTTGAAAGAAAAAATAAGTCTGGAAATGATTACTACAAAAATCTTCTATAAATCTACATAAATAAAATTCAGCTAGCATCTGTGTGTAAATATCTGAATATTTGCTTATACTCGTAGTGTAAATATCTAAGTTCTTAAGTTTTATTTAGACTTATAAACTACGTTCCTCACGAATTTCATTAAAATCTCTTTGATTCTATGTCAATAACTATTTATTTTACATGTCATAAAATATGAAATAAATCATTCATACACTGTTATTATTTAATATATAATTTTTACATGTAATAATAAGGGAATGTAGAAGTCATATACTACAATAAATTGTGTTATAATAATGAGGTCACACAGTCAGTTGTAAATGAAAATAGTCATTTATAATTTTGACTTTAGATTTGTGATTAGTGTATAACTACAATGTTCATATATTTACTATAATAAACTGCTATAGAAAACAATGAAACAGGTTTTCCTGATCGCTCACTGCATCCCATAACTATTAAATAAAAAATAGTTATGAATGAAAATATTCAAGCAATGAGTGCCCGTGAAGTGACGCCTGGTAAACGCCCGCCCGGTACAAATATGTCATCACCATTACCGATATCTGCGTACAGAACAGATTGGCACACCCAGCAATGGGTAATATGCCGTGATGATATATTTTATTTATTTATGAAAAAAATTAACATTCATTCATATTTTTCGCTGTGTTTACTGTCATAATATAACAAAAGTTGCGCTTTATGTTTTCCGGTGTTTTATATATATTGTGTTTGTACGTTGAATAAATTTTGTTGTACCCCTCTACACGTTTTATATTATTCGTTTCCCCACAAATTGGTGTTATTCAAGTATTATTAAACTTATAGGTTAAAAAAATTAGGTATTTTTGCAATTAGGCGAATTATTGCAAAAATAGAAAAAGAAACAAGTTTTTTTAAATTATTCGGATCGCAGAAAATAATACTATAGCTCAACAAGTCTTAGATGACAGTCCTCGCTGGAGTGACTAGCGTTGTTTTAGCTCTGTCAATCGTTTATAGATTATTTTGGGAAAAGTACTTTAAATAAAGAATACCTAGATTTAATTTTTGTATAAATGTTATTTGAAGTATTTTTCACTAAAATATTCCATAAACGATTGACTGAGCTAAAACAATGCTAGTCACACCAGCGAGAACTGTCACGTTAGACTGTTTGGTCTATACATACTACTCCCATGTCTCACTCCTAGGAAAAGTATATTCCTGGGCCCCTGTGGTTGCCACTATCATCCAGTAATGTACTTAATATTTTTCCTACAATACAAATTGTACCATATTATATGGTATATATTTTCTGTACGACTCACTGTAATTCGGCATATATAACAATAACGGACACTACCTGTTCTAGTGACTTCGTGTCAGTAGCTTGCGGCTCTGGCGACTTCATTATGCGAAATCCCTTAATAATCCGCATCTAATTGCTCATTAAATCAACATGAGCCGGGCAGCAGCTTTCGAATAAGCTAATGCTCACAACACAACGCACAGGGAATGTATTCTGCCATGAAGCAGTTGAATCTGTGCCATGCAACTGATTTAGATCCATACTTATGTAATAGACATTTTTATATAATAAGCAATTTTTTAATTGAACAAAAATTGATCATCTTAGTATATAGATGTTATACCATAATATTATACACTTAGACATTAGAAAAATGTTTTTTTCTTTAATATTATCTGGCCCATATTTTTTTCTGAACAACCGAGTGAATATAATTTAAATTTACGGTATAAATAAAAAATAAATCTAGTATGCAATTATTTCAAAAAATAAACTTCGAGTTAACTGTCAACAACACTTTTACTTGGTTTGACCGTAGCCTACGTTATTAATTAAAGGCCGGGAAACAACTCAAATTTTGTTTTAAAATTTAGGTAAAAACTTTAGTTGAGGGCGCGATTTGTTCCCGCTGTCATTTAAATGTCATTTCTAAACTATCAAAAAATCAATCTAGCGGTTGTAACGCGGTTATATGGTTTATAAAAAATAAACGAATGAAAAATACAACAAATGCAAATTAAGTAATATTTGATTTATATATGTATATGATTACTAGCTGTACCCGTTGCAAATATTTGCAGCAAACAATATTATAAGGCAATGTTATTAAATTATAAATTTTCTGTATATTCAATATTTGGTAATCTTCTACATTGTTTTTTAACCACAGCTGTTTTGTTTCACACATAGGGAAAACTCTGATTGATTATTTGACATAAATTTATGTTATAGTTACCGTGAAATAAATATAAATATGAACTGGAAATTACAACACTGTTGCCAATTTATGGGCAATGTTAAAAATTCAAGTTATGAAGAAGCGGCAACGCCGCATTGAAAGGGTCAGGGTACGGAGAAGAGAAATTCAGCATCAGTCAATATTTATTTAATGACGACGCTAATAATAATTTAGGGCCGGTTTGTTAATTCAAAGTTAAAGCAAGGCAAGAAACCGAAAAAATAACGGTTATAGATTAACTGAAAGCGAGAAGGTAATTTTACTGTTTATTTAACCGATTATTTTTTCTATGCTCCTTAAAATGCTTTTTCCATTTATTTTAGTGTAAATAATATAAGAATTAAGAAAGTTAGAAAGAGTAAATAATAGTGCACTTCTACCTTTTTGTGAGTATTTAATAGGAAAACTGGTTTTAATTTATTTTGATTAATAGTTTCCGGTTTTTTATTCAATAAAAATATCGGTTTCGGTTTTGGTTAATAATCACCTTTTTGGAGTTTAAATATCAGTTATCCAGTTTTATAAAATGGTTTTAAAAATCTGTTCTTGCGTAGTTAAAATAGAAGTGAAGAGTGAAGTAAGGGTACCTGTTAAATAATTTGCCTGACTGTTCAATAGTCTATGTACCCAGTGGCGTATTTACGGGGGGGGGGGGTCCAGGGGGTCCGGACCCCCCCTCCAGAAATATATATTTTTTATTTCCAAAACTCCAGTAGATGCTTGTCTGGGTAGGCAGGTGGCAGGTGAGGCAGAGCCTCACCAGACAAGAAGTAACTATTAATATTATTTTAACAAATTAATAAATTATGTAAATTAAATTTAAACTTATTCCGTTAATGCCAGTCTTTATAAATATCAAAAGAAAATTTAAGCCACCACCATAACTAATTTGTAATGCAGTTCATCTAATTTACACCCCGTAACGCTTGCCTCTCGAAGAATAGTATAATACCTAATGTTTTTGATAAAGCTTTCATTCCGGTAAGCAATACGTACGCTAGACAAGGAGCTGTTTGAGGCATGCTTCAAATGCAAAATGCAATGAGTACGTAAAAGATAAGAGATAGAGATCCTGACCGTGAGCGTACGTGAATACAATTAAATTTTGTAAGTAGGTTTACGACATCTTCTGTACATTGCTGCAAGCCAGATTAAATGTTTGGGGTGTGTAATCTGTAACTCGTCATGTTAATTTTAACATCCTGTTTAAATTTTTCACTACTAATAATAGTAGACATTGAATAGAAAATTTAAATGACAGATAATACATTTGTTTCTACTGGATACATCGAACATAAACATAATCTGTCTAGCATTTTTCTTGTAATGTAATGAATCGTAGGCCCTGTATAATAGTCGCGCCATATTGTGTTGTGTTTATCCAAGTCAACAATCTGTTAAATATATTCTCTTTTCTAAGATGTTGTGTGATCTGGTAATTTATTTTTGTATATAAAAGAGGGAAAACATGCAGCTTCACATCCCTTGAAAAAATGTAATTTTCAATTATAAGGCATTTGACCTTGAGTGAAAAAAAATTTTCGCCTGCGGCGCCTTTTTTTTCTGAATCCCTTCCCTCACCATAATTCTGGACCCCTCCCAGAAGAAAATCGTAAATACGCCACTGTATGTACCAGTTTGTAAACTTATAGTTAACTATACTGGGAACTGAAATTATTTTACAGATAAAATATACAAATCTTTTTGCGGTTGTTCCACAGGCTCAGGTTGGATTTATTCTTAATTATTTGATGAGGAACTTTGGATATTAAGATTGTACAAATTTTATAGCAAACTGCAGCAATGTTAAATTTTCTAACAGATAAATATATTAAAAATATACAATTTATAAAGATATAATAATAAAAATTCTAGGAAACACAGTATCCATATCTGCTTATTATTGGATGCTAGTGGTAAATTCTACATTTCGTTTGAAGTTATTTACTGGCATAAAATTGAAAAGAAGAGAAATGTAGAACATTTAATAGAAATTATCCGCATATGTAACGTCTTTCAGTGTTATAATTCTATTTTATTATTATAACTCTCAATCAATGTTGCAATTATTGTGTTGTGACTGATTATGTATTTCATTTTATAAGCTCAAAAATTCATTGTGACCAACAAAAATTATTAATATTGTAATCAATACGTTTCATTTGTGTTTTCAAGTTCAATTATACCAAATACTTAGTAACGAGAGTTTTTTGTACACAACAATTTCATTCCTTATTGTAATTTATGAGGGAACAATGTTTTCAATTTTAAATTTAATTCATTATTCGTTTTACCAATATGTTTCATCCAACAAATCGTTACATACTTATCTAAGTAATGTTTAAAAGCGGTAAATAGAAAAAATCCAACTGGTTGATTATAATATACACTCTAGATTTAATGATTTCGTAATTTGCAGTAAATTTACAGCTGCCTCTTGTACAGTTTTCATCCTGTAATCTATACCTGTCATCACACCTACTAAAGGGACATAAAATAAACTTTAGGTTAAAAAATTATTATTGTAATACACAGCGCCTGCCGTCGCCGCCGCTGTCGCAGCCGCGCCGCAGCAATGAGCAAATGTCAATTTTTAGCGATGACGCAATAGCCACGGAAGGTCGTGCGTTGTCAACAGACTTGCCCGAACCTGTTTAATTACTCGGGTGATGTAATCTATCGTATTTGAGTTTTTATCTGGAATAGTGTTCTAGTAATTTCTCAAATACGAACGCCGTGGTATATAAGCACTGTTAGCGAAGGCATTGGACAGTCTGATATAAATAAGCGTCACGTATTGAATAGTTGGTGATATAAACAGAAAGTCGACATATAGTAAACATAAATAAATATAGTTATATAAATAAATAAGTGAGTTATATATTGTTTAAATAAATAATCTTTGTATTTAAGTGTTTTATAATAGTCTTAGTTTTAATTAGTGTTTAGTATTTGTTTAATCGTGGTGTTAGCGAAATTCTTTATCTTTTAATTATCTTTTAATATCTATTTATCGTTAAAATAAATTTTATTTTAATTAATAATAATTGTCTAATATTTACACTTCACCCAAATAAATAAAAACGTTACAATTGGTGTCAGGTGTGGGGTTAATAAACTCCGAAGTGTCAATTAAAAAATAAATAAAATGGCTAAGTAAATGATCTCAAAATAAAACTGGAAGAACGAGAGTTGGATACGACAGGAAAGAATTCTCTGCGGCAAGCATTAATCGATTCTGGTGAAAGTCCTGACGGTTACAAATTCGACATATCCAACATTAAAAGAAGAAATGACATAAACATTTAAACAAAAATTGGCAGAAAATTCTAGAACATTAAAAGAAAAATTGACAGAAAATTCTAGAGCATTAGAACAAAAATTCGAACAAAAATTTGAGGAAAGTTCTAGAAAATCAGAAGAAAGTTTTAGAACACTAAAAGAAGAATTATTGGAACAGTCTAGAACAATAGAAGAAAAATTAATGGAAAGTTCTAAAAAAGCAGAAGAAAATTCTAAAATATTAAAAGAAGAATTATTAATTATTATTAACGGAACATTCTATAATTTTGGAACAAAAATTATAGAAAATTTAGAAGAGAAATTAGAAGAATACTCTAGAAACTGAAGAAGACCTGAAGTATTTAAAAGATGAGTATGACAGAAATATTGAAGAACTACAAGAAAAGGTTACTAAAATTACATTATCACAAATGCAAATTTCGATGTAGCGAAGGCAAGTTTACAAGAAGAAAGAAAAGTAGTAAAACCATAAACTACTACAATAATGCATATCAAAACAGCGTAATTTGATGAAAAATCTTCGTGGCCGCACTATTTAAAACAATTTGAAGCGTCTGTGAAATCACATAACTGGACGTCTACAGAGAAGGCTACAGCGTTGACTGTTTCGTTGCGTGGGGAAGTCATCGACATCCTACAAACGCTAAAGGAAGAAGAACAAGAGGACTACGACCAACTAGTCAAGCGGTTGGACATGCGGTATGGCAATGCACACCTGGAGCAGGTGTACCAGACGCAACTAAGGAACCGCTATCAGAGTTTCAAAAGAAAGCCTTCAAGAATTTGTAGTCGACGTAGCTTGTTTAGTTCGTCTCGCATATCCTACAGCTCCTGACAGCGTTATGGAGTGGCTGACCATTCAAACATTCATCTACGGAGTCCAAGACAGCAAAATTCAGCAAGCACCGCTATTGACTCACCCGAAAACTGTAGTTGACGCACTCTCATATGTACTAGAATATGAAGCTGCCAAACAAGCTTTACGTAAGCAATCTCGAGTACGAAATATTGATGCCGTGAGAAGAGGAGACACGGAAGATCTAGAAGAGAAAATGCGACGAATTGTAAATGAAGTGTTTGCTGAAAGCAATAAACTTAGTGGTTGGAAAAATGCAAAAGAAGATAGAATCAACAAAAGAACAAAAGGAGTTGGAAAACTAAGTCAGTTTAATGCGAAGGGGCAATCGTCAATTCGTAATTTGGTAACCCCACAAGAACTGACCGCCGGCCAGAGAATGAAGGCGAAGAAATTAATGGGAAGATTTCAAGATGTGTTCCAATTTGACAAGAAGTCCAACGGGAAAAATAATGTGGTAGACACCGGCAACGTAAGACCCATCCGCCAACCAGCAAGAAGACTACCACTGGCGAAGCGTGAGGAAACGGAAAGAATTATTGAAGACTTGAAAAAGGAAGGTGTTATCGAACTTTCAAGCAGACCGTGGGCTTCACCAGTGGTGTTAGTGAAGAAGAAGAATGGCTCTACACGATTTTGCGTCGATTACCGTTCAATTAACAACGTCACCAAGAAGGGTAGCTACCCGCTACCTCGAATAGACGATACACTAGACACTTTGGTTGGCTCCAGAATTTTCTCCACTCTGGATCTAAAGAGCAAATACTGGCAAGTAAATTTGGATCAAAAAGATAAGGAAAAGACAGCCTTCACCATTTGTACCGGACTGTGGCAATTTACTGTAACGCCATTTGAACTCTGCAATGCCTCTTGAACGACTCATGGGAACAGTATTGGCTGGACTATCATGGAAAACCTGTTTAGTCATCTCGACGACAATATTGTGGTAGGTAAAACATTCGAGGGCCACATAAAGAATTTGGTAGAGGTTTTTCAGAGATTGCGGAAGGCTAACCTGAAGCTCAGCTCCAGAAAGTGTCACCTGTTTTAAAAGGAAGTTCATTGCCTTGAATACGTGTTTGCGGATAAGGTATTGCAGTTAACCCAGAAAAAATAAAGGCTATGAGAGATTGGCCAGCACCTAGTGACAAACACGAACTTACAAGTTTTCTTGGTTTGTGTACTTATTATCGACTATATGTCCCTGGATTGGCTAACATAGCCAAGCCACTGACAAGGCTTACTAAAGAAGGTCGAAGATTTATCTGGGAAATGGACTGCAAAGTTGCGTTCATAGAACTGAAACATGCTTTGACAAGCGCACCTGTCTTGAGTTATCCTTTACCTGAAAGAGAGTTCATACTAGACACAGATGCCAGCAATGTGGGAATTGTGGGAATTGGTGGCGTTATTTCTCAGATACAAGACGAACATGAGAAGTTTATTGCCTATTTTAGTAAGACCTTGTCAAAACCAGAGACAAATTAGTGTGTTACTAGAAAAGAACTCTTGGCAGTCGTTAAATCCGTGAAACAGTTCTACAAATATTTGTATGGAAGAAAATTTTTGATTAAAACTGACCATGCTTTATTAAAATGGCTGCTACAATTCAAGAATCCTGAAGGTCAGATGGCTAGATGAATTGAAAGACTACAGGAATACGATTTTAAAATCGAACATAGGACAGATGCCGGGCATTGTAATGCCGACGCATTGTCCAGAAGGCCATGCCAAGATGAATGCAAGCATTGTAGTCGACTAGAAGAGAAATTTTCCATCGTCGCCAGGACAACAGTAGTCGATGATAATTGGCAACCCGATGGACTACGCGAAGACCAAGAAAATTATATTGAAAAGGAAAGCAGAGGAGAGCAAACCAGTATGAAAACGTTGCATCGTACTCACCGAGTGTAAAATCATACTGGGCGCAATGGGACTCCATGGTGATTGAGGATGGCCTGTTAAAGCGTGTGGTAGAAAATGCTGATGGAACTGAGAAGAGAACTCAGTTAGTTATTCTTAAAAGTAGAGTACCAGACGTGTTAAAAGAGATCCATGACGGATCTGAAGGCCATTTTGGAGTCATCAAAACGCTATAAAGATTACGCCAGCGGTTTTACTGGGTTAACTTCACGGAAGATGTTAAAGATTGGTGCAAGAAATGTGTGGTTTGCGCTGGAAGCAACGGTCCGCATAAACGACGAAAGACTCCAATGCGTCAATACAACGTTTGAGCGTATTTCGATTGATGTGGCCGGACCATTCCCAGAAAGTGACGAAGAAAGAAATACATCGTGGTTGTCTCGGACTACTTCACCAAGTGGGTTGAAGCGTATCCATTACCCAACCAGGAAGCCACCACGATCGCTGAAACTTTAGTTAAAGAATGTATATGCCGATTCGAAGTACCACGTGAACTCCACTCCGACCAGAGAAGAAATTTTGAGTCTGCCGTTTTCCAAAATGTCTGTAAGATATTAGGTATTAATAAAACTAGAACAATCCGCAGTCTGATGGCATGGTTGAACGAATGAGCAGAACGATCAACCGATATTTGTCGAAGGTAGTCTCCAACCACCAAAGAGACTGGGACCGACAACTTCATCTGTCCCTGATGGCTTATCGTTCATCCATGCATGAAACAACAGGACAAACTTCAGCGAACATCTTATTCGGGCGTGAGTTGCGCTTACCATGCGCCTTGGTGTTCGACAGTAAACCTGGAAAAGATCTGGCCGGTGAGGATTACGTTACGGACTTACGGAGCAGAATGGATGGCATTCATGAACAAGTTCATACTAACATTCAAGCTGCCAGCGATCGAATGAAGGATCGGTATGACATCCAGGCCGAAAAAGATGGATATCAACCTGGGGATTTAGTGTAGCGTTACAACCCACAAAGACGTCGCGGTTTATCACCAAAGCTGCAAAAGAATTGGGAAGGCCCCTATGAGGTAGTCAAAAGGTATACAAAATAAAGAAACGACCTACCGGGAAGCCGAGAGTAGTACACTTTAATCGGCTAGCCCCTTTCGCCGGAGACAACCACGAAGACCATAATGGAGCACAGTTCGTCGTATCATAACTCAAGAACCAACTTTTGAAAACTTCATGGAGAACTATTCCTTTGGCCGCAAGGCGCGGTTCGGCGTAACGAAAGAAGAACACCAAGATCTATTCACCGTATCTTCAGATTATTCCCTTGGTCACTGCGTATCAGAAGATTTAATGATGTCCCACGGCATAGCTTCAGTCTTTAAAGCGAAAGTTGGGTGACTACAAGAACCAAAGTCTAATTGGGACTGAGGGATAACAATGCAGACCATCAGCGGTGCATCTATTACCTGGTTACAAAACAACGCTGGTACCAGAAGCCGTCGTATCGTAGCCTGTGGAACTCGCTGTGCGATTTGAGGGATTATCTGCTAGAGAATAACATTTTGAAGCTAGCCCTACCGAAGTTAGGCTGCAGTCTAGATGGTTTAGATTGGAGGATTGTTAGGAACATGATAGAAATCCTCTTCCGTTTTACCGGCGTTGAAATTCTTGTTTGCAGCTTTAACCCTAACGGACATAAAGAAGAAGTCGAGCGGACCATCGACTGTCATTTCTTCGAAACTTCCAAATGCACTAAAAGTAATGCATGCAGATTTCGTTATCACGAACGGTTCCGGGACGAAACAGTCTTAAGGAGGGGGCAGTGTAATGTGCAGCGCCCGCCGTCGCCGCCGCTGTCGCAGCCGCAGCGATGAGCTAGTGTCTATTTTTAACGATGATGCAATAGCCACGGAGGGTCGTACGTTATCAACAGACTTGTCCGAACCTGTTTAATTACTCGGGTGATGTAATTTATTGTACTTGAGTTTTTATCTGGAATAGTGTTCTAGTAATTTCTCGAATACAAACGCCGGAGTATGTAAGCACTGTTAGCGAAGGCATTGAACAGTCTGATATAAATAAGCGTCGCGTATTAAATAGTTGGTGATCTAAGCAGAAAGTCGGCAAGTGGTAAACATAAATAAATATAGTTATATAAATAAATGAGTTATATATTGTTTAAATAAATAATCTTAGTGTTTGTGTTTTATAATATTCTTAGTTTTATTTAGTGTTTAATATTTGTTTAATCGTAGTGTTAGCGAAATTCGAAATTCATTATCTTTTAATATCTATTTATCGTTATAATAAATTTTATTTTAATTAATAATAATTGTCTAATATTTACACTTCACCCAAATGAATAAAAACGTTACATTATATTGTCATGTAAATAATTAATATAAAATATCTCTAATTCATTTTGCTAAATATTATTAAATTACTTACCATATGTGAATTAATGAATTTACTGTTATATTTATTAATTGTTAAGGAGATAAATTCCTTGTTAGTATGTAACTGAAAGTTAACATATTTATCTGTCATTTTAAGGTTACTTTGTGATTAAAGCTTTGAATATTTTAACTTGCAATTAAAAGGTATCTACCAGTTAAATTATTTAAGCTTCCATTGATACACCAGCCTTAAATGACACAAAATATTATTCTTTAGATATTGAGTATGGGTAAACCAGTACGTATTGCAAACAACATGTAACCCCAAAACTTAAGTTGATTCAACTGGAGTAATAATATTATTCTGTAATTCTAATGATGTACTAAAATCCTTGGAACGAGCTGACAACTCTATTAATTTAGTTGTTACGTCTCTCCGGTGCGAAGGACTAAGTAATAAGGACCTAGTGGCTCGAAGGACCAAATGTTCAATCCCTAAACCAGCGAATCCGGCCTAGAAGAACCAAAATGTTTTGATCCTGCTCGCAAGCCCAAATGTGATGTCTCTAGATCAGCGAATCCGGTCTAGAAGCACCAACAATGTGTTTGATGTTAAATTCAATGAATAAAACAAAACTATATGTAAACCAAATTAATTACAACCTTCGATAGCTGGTTCACATCACTGGACTTGGCCAATACACGGGATAATATTAATTTGTGAAACGTACTAATTAACAACGAACGAAGGACCAGCTAATTTTACGAACTAACAAACGTGCTAAGTATAATTGCAACAAAATAACAAACAACTGAAAAACAATTCTGATAGATATGTGATAGCGTATTGAATACAAGTGACATAAACTATAATAAACCAAAGATAGAACAAATACGATATTTGCAGAAATTAACTAAATCATTTAATAAGTGTATGACCACACAAATTTAGTTAAACAATATTAAGAACACTTAATGAACTTAATAACAACCAACTAGAATGCAAAACTTGTTGCATTGACTGTACCTAAGCGACAATAACAGCAGATGTGCTGTGGATGACGTCACTCGAACGTGAACGTGTGCAAACAGGTTTACAAAGAAATAATAATTATTTCACCCAAGGAAATATGAATCAAATCCCTAACAACACGAATTCACGTGAGAAATCAAATTGTACAGTTCGATTTTACAATTGATTCCTGAGATGTGTCTATTAGCTGCATAAATTGGCGCCGTAAAGTATTCACGGACTATAAAGTACCAAATTAAATGAAAACCGAATGATAACTCCTTGAATTAGTCGTGCTAGGCTAATCAAGCTACGCGAACGATAATTAAACAACAAATTACTTTGCTGACCATATGAAAATCAGAAAGTTAATGCAAAATGGTGGAAAACCACTCTCGCGGACGACGATGCGATACGTGTTTCTCGTTTGCAAGCCAGACACACTCTGAGTCGGTCGATGCTGTAGCGGCACTACGCTTGGCGTGGGGGTGCGCGCGCACTCGCGTGAAACTAGATGCAGTAATATTAATGTTAATAATTAGTTTAAGATACTACAGCTATTTCAAACAATTCTAAAATTAAACTTAAACACGTAGAAAATATATAACTAATTTTTCCAAGTAACAGAAACAGTTATTTCTATTTATTTATTGACTTATTTAAATAGAGTCAGGGCGGGTTACTCGTTCTATTCCCATGTGCAGCGGGTTGCTACCTCAAGGGGTTAATATTTTCCAATTCCTCTCATTTAAAACATATTAGTTTTAAACATACCGGCCACCTTAGGGTCTCCCTAAAGACAAACTTAGGCTGTTGGCAAAGGACACAGTTTTGCTATAAGGCGAGTAATTTCACCTTTAGCGGTTTTTAATACGGCAACTCTATTGATTCCATCTGATCCGGGAATCAATTTGATGACTCTAGCCAAACGCCATGCAGTAGGTGGCATTGGATGATCATTGATTAAGACAATAGTATCCATTGTCAATGGATCGGTATCCTCATTCCATTTGTACCGTTCTTGCAAGGTACGAAGATATGTTTGTTACCAGCGTGCCCAAAATTGTTGTTGCAACTTGGACAACATTTCCCATGAGGACAAACGCTTTGTGGGAGTCTCAGTGTGATCTAGAGACGGCAATGTTACAGTGGGTTCTGTAACTAAGAAATGTCCTGGTGTTAAGGGTGTGGGATCGGAAGGATCCGATGACTTCGGGGACAGAGGCCTGGAATTTAGCATCGCCTCCACTTCCGTCAACAAGGTAGAGAACTCTTCGTAAGTCAGAAGCTTTTCTGTGAGTACTCGTGATAATAGTCTCTTTGT
The DNA here is from genome assembly GCA_963082715.1 of Harpalus rubripes. NCBI lineage: Eukaryota > Metazoa > Arthropoda > Insecta > Coleoptera > Carabidae > Harpalus > Harpalus rubripes. The sequence goes on along the minus strand of OY720451.1, from coordinate 36,619,571 downwards.
AGACTTTATCGCAGCCTCCCAAAGTCCGCCGAAGTGTGGCGTGGACGGTGGATTGAAATGCCATGTGATCCCTTCTTGGTACACATGATTTGACACCTGAGTATTAAATTCCTCAGAGCTCAAGAATTTTTGTAATTCAGAGAGCTTCCGATTTGCACCTATGAAATTCGTGCCACAATCGCTGTATAGGTTTGCAACACGACCTCGGCGAGCTACAAAGCGTCTTAGTGCTGCCAAAAAGGTGTCCGTGGACATATCTGTGACAAGTTCGATATGCACGGCTTTTGTGGCAAAACAGACAAATAGGCATATATACGCCTTGTGTGAGTACGTGCCTCGTCTCCTGCTCCAGGAGATGTTATACGGTCCGGCGTAGTCTACTCCGGAATTAAGGAAGGGTTTGGCAATGTTAACCCTGTCCTTTGGTAATTGTCCCATGAGAGGGTAGTCTGTTGTTGGTCGAAACCGAAAACAATGGATACAACCTTTCAGCACAGAACGGATAGTTCGTCTGCTTGAAATGATCCAATATTGTTGTTCTAATAGAGACTCTAGACCTTGTGCACCAACATGCATATGCTTATCATGAAAGTGTTTAATGAGGGCCTTTGTAAATGGGTGTTGCGACGGCAACAGAATGGGGTTTCTGGGCGTATTCTAAATTAGCATGCTCCAGCCGGCCACCGACCCGAATTATACCTTCAGTATCAATAAACGGGACTAACGACTTAATTGGGGATCGACAACCTTTCCCTCGTTGTAGTTGTGATAATTCATCCTGTAGTCCTTCTGATTGGGCCAACAGAACGACTTTGGCTTGTGCTCGGACAAGCTCTTCTGATGAAAATACATCAGCACCTTTTTGTTTGCCTGAAGAGATGTCTCTCCACCGTAAACAATAAGCCATAGTTCGCACTATCCGTTTATAGTTGGACATTGCATTGAAAAAACTGAACTGCTGTACTGTTTTCAATGTTAGGCTTTTGACAATCTCTGTCTGAGCAGAGTTGCTTTGATCTTCGTCAAGTTGAACCACTTCACTTTGTGGCCAACACGAGTAAGGTTGTTGTAACCACTCTGGTCCATTTATCCAGAGAGTACATGTCTTGAAACTTAGAGGACTGAGACCTCTAGAACCTACGTCGGCCGCATTGTGTTCCGACGCTACATGACGCCAGTGTTCAGTCGGAAAATTTGTTTGTATTTGAGCGACTCGATTACCCAAAAATGTTTTCAGAGTGTGTGGTTCCTTGCGCAACCAGGCAAGAACTATCATAGAATCCGAGAAGCAATGTACAGCCTCCGGTTGTTTTGGAATATTTTCGAGAATGTTCTCGAGAAGTTTGGCGAGAAGATGCGCCGCACATAATTCCAAACGAGGTATAGTAATTTTTTCAAAGGCGCTACACGCGTCTTTGCACAGAGCAATTGAACCACTGGTTTATCGTTTGGATAACTTCTAACATAGACAACAGCACAGTAGCCTCGCTCGGAGGCATCCGCAAACCCGATAAGATCGAATTTAGAACCCAAACAAGCTAACCTTGGTATTGAATAGTTGGATACACAATCGATCTCGTTAAGAAACAAGTTCCACTCTGAGACAATATGAGCGGGAGGTTCTTCATCCCATTCTACCTTTGATTTCCAAAGCTCTTGCATGATGAGTTTAAGAAACATCACCAATGGGGATATAATGACTAATGGATCATAGATCCTTGCAATGCAGGACAAAATGTTTCTTTTGGTGCACAAATCGTCGGGTTTTGAGACCGTATACTCGTAGCAGTCAGACTTGCAAACCCATTTGACACCTAACAATTTCACTGACTTGTCGTCATTGAAGTGTACATCTTTCACTGCGCGTGCATTGTCTGGTAGTTCATCCAGTATTGTTTGAGAATTACTGGCCCATTTTCGGAGGGTGAATCCTCCCTTTTCTAATATATACGTGAGTTCACGGCGCAGTGTCAGTGCTGACTGAATATCTTCAGCTCCAGTCACAACATCGTCCATATAGACATCATTTTGCAGGACTTTAGCTGCTAAGGGATATTGACTCCCTTCGTCTTGAGCCAACTGCTCAACTGTACGCAACGCCAAGAACGGCGAACAATTCAAACCAAAGCAGATAGTGTTGAATTGGTACACAATAGGATGTGTGGCATCCGCAGGTTTCCAAATGAACCTTAGAAATCGTTGATGCTCGCGTACAACTCTAATTTGTAGGAACATCTGTTTTAAATCCCCCGTAATTAAAATAGGATAAAATCTATTTCGCAAATGAAGAGTGAAGATACTCTTCTGTAGTACCGGACCAGGATACAAGTAGTCATTAATCGACTTTCCATTAGACGATGGCTTTGAAGCATTGAACACAATGCGTACCGGTGTCGTCGCACTATCAGGTTTAACCACTGCATGGTGTGGAATATAACGAATCCTGATCATTCAAATTGGGTTGCACATCAAGTCTCGTGACGTAACCCTTTTGCAAATATTCTTCGAATATTGCATCATAAGCCTTGAGTAACTCTGGGTCTTTACTCAAGCGAGTCAGCTGTGCGTGACAAATGGACAAAGCTTTCTTGTATGAATTGCCTAGTACTGGTGGGTACTGCTTAAAAGGTAAAGAAACCGTGTATCTTCCCTCGGAGTATCTTTGGGTAGTATTGACAAAATGATCCTCCACAATTTTATCCTCGGGTTTAGTGACAACCGATGGAGTTGGAACATTTTCCAATTCCCAAAATTTAGACAACAGTTCGTTTGTATCTTCTTGTGTGTATGTATGATAGGACACCACAGCATTGCTTGTTTGCTTGCTGGTATATTCTCCCATAACCACCTAACCAAAGATTGTTTTGATGGCGGTAAGTGTGCCATCGACTCCTTTCTTAACTCCGTTACGAATGACCTGACCCCAAATGTCAGCTCCTAACAGCATGTCTATTCGTTGAGATTTATAGCATTCGGGATCCGAAAGTTGGATCTTCCCAAATTGATTAAAGGTATCCCGAGATATTGGATAATCTGGGATTCTGCCTGTAATGTTGTCGATTACAATGCAACTCAAATCGAGAACTGGAGTTTCTCTACGACATGGTTTGATTTTGGTATGTATAATACCACTAGTGTCCTTGACGTGGGTGTCACTAATTGACATAATCTTTGTTTGACACGCTTCAATAGACAGATTCAAATTGTGGACACAACGACTTGTGATGTAGGATTTCTGCGATCCTGTATCCAATAAGGCACGGACAACATGCACTTTTCCTGCACTGTCAAATATATGCAGCTTTGCAGTGGGTAGTAATACCGAAGTATGTTTTCTGTGTTGACTTAGTGAATAAGTCCTAGCAGACATTGACGTAGTAGTTTCAGAATTACTACTACTGGCTTGAGAGTTTGCATCACTTTCGGGTGATGACGGACGATTGTTTTGCTCAGATTGTTTATCACGCTTGGGTGATAACGACTTGTTCGACCTTTCACCAAAATGCAGCAGCGTATGGTGAGTTTTGTTGCACGTTCTGCATGTGGCTGTACTAGGACAGTTCGGGCGTATGTGACCCATTCTAAGACAGTTGATGCACAACTTGTGTTTGATTGCAGCATCATGTCTTCCTTTAGGTTTAAGAGCTATAAACCCTTCACACTGACTGATGTAGTGAGACTTTCTGCAATACGGACAATTCGTATCAGTTGCCAATGTCATCGCTCGGGATGCTGGCTTGTGCCCTTTGAATTGTTTGATTGACTCGTGAGTTTTGACAGGTTTGTCTGGCTCAACCTCTAAGCTTGAAACTTGCTTAGTCAAGAACGCAATTAACTCTACATGAGTGGGCTTGGAGTCAGAATCCAATGTTAGTTCCCACTGTCGTCTAGTAGCCGAATCTAGCTTACGACAAATCATGTTTTCCAAAATGACCCCACATGAGTCAACATCAACCTCTAAGTTTTTCAGAGCAGCGATGTTTTCGCGTGCTGTGTTCAACAATGACTTTAGTGCAGGAGCGTCTGCCTGCTTGACCTTTTGCACATGTTGGAGTGCATTCAGATGTACCGACCTCAACAACCTAGGACGATAATATTCATCTGTGATGGCGTTCCATGCAATATCAAAACTATCACCTTTGACGGGGATATTTGTAATAAGCCTAGCGGCTTCCCCTTTTAAAGATAACTTGAGATATTGAAGTCGTTCAATATCTGACAAACTGTCCCGATTTATCACCAACTGTGTGAATAAATCGTAAAAATTCATAAAAGTTGTTTTCTCCCCATCGAATGTTGGGAGATTCAATTTAGGCAAGCTAGGTTGCATATATCGCAAAAATTGTGCTGATTGAATCGAATGTGATTCTGATTTAGCTCTGTCGGACCCTGCCTGTGATCCGGTGTCTTTATTGGACATAAGCTTGTAATTGACACGTATGTCGCAAATGAGTTCGTTTATTTCATTAAAAAACTTATTAACTCGAGCAATTTCTGTCAACACATCCTCATCTGGATTCTTGCTTTCTTCTAACTTTGAAGAATATTCGCAATAAATACGATTAAATTCCTGTCCCCAAGCATCAAGATACGGAAAAGTTACCTCAAATTTCAGTTTACTTTTTTCATCAGTCTCTGAAGAATAGACTGATGGACGACGAATATTTTCTGTCACGACCTCTAATTGTTTGTGCAGTAGTTTAGCCATTTTAGAGTGTGCTAATAAATGCAATTACTAATACCAAAGTAACTAGAAACAATAATTATCTCCAAATACCGCCAAATCCGGCTCGAAGGACCAAATGTTACGTCCCTCCGGTGCGAAGGACTAAGTAATAAGGACCTAGTGGCTCGAAGGACCAAATGTTCAATCCCTAAACCAGCGAATCCGGCCTAGAAGAACCAAAATGTTTTGATCCTGCTCGCAAGCCCAAATGTGATATCTCTAGATCAGCGAATCCGGTCTAGAAGCACCAACAATGTGTTTGATGTTAAATTCAATGAATAAAACAAAACTATATGTAAACCAAATTAATTACAACCTTCGATAGCTGGTTCACATCACTGGACTTGGCCAATAAACGGGATAATATTAATTTGTGAAACGTACTAATTAACAACGAACGAAGGACCAGCTAGTTTTACGAACTAACAAACGTGCTAAGTATAATTGCAACAAAATAACAAACAACTGAAAAACAATTCTGATAGATATGTGATAGCGTATTGAATACAAGTGACATAAACTATAATAAACCAAAGATAGAACAAATACGATATTTGTAGAAATTAACTAAATCATTTAATAAGTGTATGACCACACAAATTTAGTTAAACAATATTAAGAACACTTAATGAACTTAATAACAACCAACTAGAATGCAAAACTTGTTGCATTGACTGTACCTAAGCGACAATAACAGCAGATGTGCTGTGGATGACGTCACTCGAACGTGAACGTGTGCAAACAGGTTTACAAAGAAATAATAATTATTTCACCCAAGGAAATATGAATCAAATCCCTAACAACACGAATTCACGTGAGAAATCAAATTGTACAGTTTGATTTTACAATTGATTCCTGAGATGTGTCTATTAGCTGCATAAATTGGCGCCGTAAAGTATTCACGGACTATAAAGTACCAAATTAAATGAAAACCGAACGATAACTCCTTGAATTAGTCGTGCTAGGCTAATCATGCTACGCGAACGATAATTAAACAACAAATTACTTTGCTGACCATATGAAAATCTGAAAGTTAATGCAAAATGGTGGAAAACCACTCTCGCGGACGACGATGAGATACGTGTTTCTCGTTTGCAAGCCAGACACACTCTGAGTCGGTCGATGCTGTAGCGGCACTACGCTTGGCGTGGGGGTGCGCGCGCACTCGCGTGAAACTTGATGCAGTAATATTAATGTTAATAATTAGTTTAAGATACTACAGCTATTTCAAACAATTCTAAAATTAAACTTAAACACGTAGAAAATATATAACTAATTTTTCCAAGTAACAGAAACAGTTATTTCTATTTATTTATTGACTTATTTAAATAGAGTGCAATAAATAAAAGGTCTTCAAGTTCCAATATTCCTTATTTAATAATATTGAGGACGTTTCGAGCTAAATCCGCTCATCATCAGCAACTAACAAATTTTCAAGTTGAGTATTATAAATAAATACATAAATGTTTATAATATTGAAGCAGAATTACATTGTTGTACATTATCCAAAATTGTGAAATTACATGTAAATTATATTCAACGTAGTCAGGTGGAGCATGGGCCCCCAACTCAACAATGCAACATGCCGCTGACACGGCCCATTAACAACCTATTTAAATAGAGTCAGGGCGGGTTACTCGTTCTATTCCCATGTGCAGCGGGTTGCTACCTCAAGGGGTTAATATTTTCCAATTCCTCTCATTTAAAACATATTAGTTTTAAACATTAGTTTTACTAGCATTTATTATTAACAACGCCGTTCTCATTCCACCATGAATCCATTGCTGACACACAAGTTTTTTAATTTATCATTCAGCTCTGGTAATGTAGGTGCAGCTACAATAAAAGGTATGTCGTCTGCGAATATACAAATGTCAGTATCTTTAATCTTTGATAGTAGGTCATTTATGTATAATAAGAATAACAAAGGACCCAATACACTTCCTTGCAATCTTCTTGCATTCAGAATTATATATTCGCCCATTAACTTTAGTTGACACAATTTGAGTTCTATTCTGGAGGTATCCATTTTAGAGCGGAACCCCGGATACCATATTATGATCTATTGTATCAAATGCTTTCGACAAATCGAGCTAAATACTGGCTGTGTGCATTTTCTTGTCTAAATTTTCCAAGATAGAACATATACTAAAATATAATGCGTGTTCGGTAGATTTGTGTTTTCTAAAACCATATTGGCAAGGTGTTAAAATTTTATTGGCTGTGACAAAATTTGACAGACACGTAAAAATTTTTTTTCAAATATTTTTGAAAAGGCTGTTAAAACAGAAATCGGCCTGTAGTTTACTATTTCGTGTTTGTTGCCTTTTTAAAAAAATTGGTATCACTTTAGCTGTTTTAAATTGGGAAGGAAAAATTCCAGTACTTTGTGTTCAATTAAGTTTGTAAGTGGTGCTAAAATAAAATCTGCAACAAGTAAAAGTAAAGAGTATGGAATTTCATCAATTCCTGACGAATGTTTATTTGACATGTCATGCATAATATTAAATATTTCTTCGTCGTTAGTGGGTTGTAAAAAGATAGTTTTAGACATACAACTCTCGGGCACATACTGCTTATTAGTATTTGCCTTGTTACTATTGGCAATACCGGAAGTTAGTTCAATAACCGACTTTATAAAGTGGAATCAGGAATAAAGGAAGGATTGGAGAATTCGGAGTTATTGTTGGGCATTGGGAGTGGACAAGAGTCAGGAAGGGATGATGCGGTAGTTTCTGTTTTAATTATAGACCAAGCCGCTTTTGATAAATTACTTGAAGAGGTAAGTATATTACTGTTATATTTCTTTATTGCCTCCGGAATTAAATATTAGTATTGTAATTTTAAGTTTTTATTTTTATTAAGCAATTTGGGATCCTTAGTATATTTGTACATGTCAAAGATTAAACTTAATGTATTGGATAGTTGCTGTATTTCATGTGTAATCCATTTTGCTTTTCTGTGCTTAGAATCTTGCTTATGTTTATTAGTAGTTTGAGGGAAAGCAGTGTTGAAATAGTATAAAAATGTTGTTAAAAATTATTTACTTTAGTATCAAAATTCTGACTGTTGAAAACCAAATCTCGCTCTGTAGAAGATACTTGAAGTACTCTAAATTGCAATTATTATATTTTCTACTGGTATATGTAGTACTTACTGGATATGTAGATGAAGTAAACTCACAGCTCCATAACTACGCAGAGTGATCTGATAGGCATGGATTGAAAATTTTATATTGAAGATGACGATAATTCGATATTAGTAAAGAAGTTATCTACATAACGACCTGACGTGCTGTTTATCAAGGGAAAGCCAGAACATGATTGCGACATACCATATGAAGAGAGAAGTGTTGTGACTTTATAACATTCTTTTTCATCAGCAAAATTAATATTAAAGTCACCACTCATAAAAATTGAATTTTTGTAGCTGGAAATATTGTTCAATAAAATATTTAAGTTACTAATAAATAAATCTAAAATGCCACGTGGTGCTCTATATATAACAATTATCATGCATTTAAAATTTTCGTTAATAATTTCGTTACATGAAAATTCAAAATGTTTATCACGGCTTGTAATGTTAGGAAATTAAATATTTTAAAACATAAAGATTTAAGAAAGTATATGGCAACACCGCCACATTCATAGTTACTTTTATAATAGAAATTACCTAGACTGTAAGAATCTATAGTTATAATGTTTATTTTGTTTTCTGGTAAGTGGTGCTCAGTTAAACATAAAACATGAGGAAAAAAACAGTTAGTTCATGATTCTTACAGTTAAGGCTTTTAATATTATAGTGTACAATACGAAGGACATTATTATCAGTATTAGCTATTTCGGTGTTTGTATAATCGCTGGTTCCCGAAAATTTATAAATTTTTTCAGTGTTACATTCTCCGGCCATAAGTCTGAATTCACAATTTTATCGTACAGCGAGGGCATAATACTAACCTTATAGGAGTTATATTGACCAGATTTAACAGTTAATTTTGCAATGTCAAATTTTTGGTTAAAAAAAAGTTTCGTTAAGTACGAGTTTAAATCTTGTTCGGTAACATCTTTTATCGTCGACAAGTCATAACAGTTTAAATACGTTATTCAAAAATGTAAGTACAAACTCTTGTCCTGTTAAACGAGGTATATGAGTACCAATTAGTCGTCCATTTATTGTTACCGCCTAAACATTTTTTAATGAAAATTTTACAGTATGAGGATTTTCGTCCGCCGTAATGTGTATTGTGCACTAAAAACACATTCTTTAGTAAACCCAGTCGCATCAGTGAGCAATACTAGCCATTCGCAAAATTTGAAGTCTTTTATGTGCTGAAAACCTTGAACTTTTTGCACATGGTGTGGATATAATTTTTGCTTTTTAAAAAAAATTATAATATGTGACACTCCATACTGTGATAAGATGTACAAGATTTACAAATGTGCGAATATTAGGAACAGACTTTGGGAAACGCTCCGTCTAAATGCGTTGGCAACTCCATGGCAGTGTTTTTATGTAAATAACAAAGTAAAATGTAGTACAGATACTAATAAATAAATAAATCATAGGTAAGTAATTACATTGTTTGTGTATTTGCTATTCGTAAACGTAACCATTTTGACAGAATTTTACCTTATAAACAAGTTTATTACTAGAGTCAAAATTTAATTGCAACAAATGACAGGACTGTCAATTGCTAAAATAAAATTTTTCATAGCTGTTGCTATTGCATTAAGTTATTAGAAACATACGTGGAACGACTCGTCAATTTGCGGGGTTGTAAATATGCTAAAAAAAATATGCGATTTCGAGAAAAAGTTATTAAGAAATATTGTTGCTCTCGACAAGTTATATTACTGGTTAAATTTAATGTACTTATTTCATTTGCATACTGTATATAGATAATTTATATTTCTAATACGTCAAAAATGACATCGGAAATGCCACGCCAAAACGCTGAATTTGCAACTATAGTCCATTTGCTGAAACTAGAGAATGTAGAACTAAATTTTGAACAAAGAGAAGTCATTCTATTGGGCAAAAGAGGATAATTTTGGAGTTGAACCAATACAATGACTTGCCTATGTTCACGAATTAGTTCCACATTCTTCGTTTCAACGAACGGGCTATTGGGATTTTCAACTATCAAGAGATGGTGCTGATCGCATTAAACAATGTTACACTTTTTGTTTGTGTTTCTTTAGTTTTCGTATTATTTTCTCATTTGTTGGTATTTTTTATTTATAATTCAAGTATGTATAATAGAGTTTTTGTAGTCATATAGTTGTAGTTTCATGTAAATATCAAATGTGTACCACTGTTTGTAGTTCCAATATTCACCGCTTGTTAGCGTTTCCTTATTTCACAATCCCAGTAGGTAGTTTCGTTTTAACAGCGCGTTTTTGTGCGAATTAATGACTTTAGAGCTAAATGTTATATATAAAAAATGTCACGAATTATGCCTAATTTATCAGTAATAACAAACTGAAAATTGAACCAGTGAATATGGTGTTACTCTTGATCGTTTTTTGTATAAAACATTTTTCTCTAGTCATTAGTTCGCCCAAAAAAGCGCTAGTTGTTTTAAAGGAAACACCCTGTGCCACATTCCATTACTTTTATAAAATATACTGTATCACTTTATCGTGTAAAATACTTATCAAAAATAAATAATTCAATAATTTATAACAGGTAATGGATATTTACATTAATTAAAATGAAATGTATCAAATAGTTAATAATTACGCACAAATATTTACTAATTACAAATTAATATTTATATCACTAATTATTATTTAATTTACACTATAATGTATCAAAGGCCGCGACTCGCAATTATTATAAAGCCGTATAAGTGCACACTATTATATTCCATTAATTTGTAGAGTTCTTGAGACCAACTACTTGTATCAAATGTTTGGTAGACTTGTCTCCAAACATGTAGTCTCAGTTAACGACGTCAGATTTTAGGGATTTAATTTTCCAGGTTGGCATAATCAGGGTGAAATATGACAGGACTTTATGTTGGTTATAATTTTACGTTTTTTATTTAAAAGGTGAATGGAACAGTTTATGGATAAGAACTTGTCTTGTTAATAATTGTAGTAATAATAGTTTAATATTTCTCGTATTAATTTATCTTCCTCAGTCATTAAAAAACCTAAAATTAGTATATAACGCAACAGAAGCATTTCCTAAAACTATAATGTACATTACATAACAAATTATGCATATAAATCTTTTGCAAGAAGAACTATTAATACCTAATCGCACTAATAAGAATAATAATAATAATAATAATAATAATAATAATAATAATAATAATAATAAAACAGACAAATTAGAGTACTTTTTACAAAGTACAGAGATCATCATCCAAAAAGTTGTATCGAAAGATTTCATCTTCCTAGAGATTTAGGTGGTAGAGGAGTCACAGATCTCATTAATTCACATTATAAACAAGTTCACAATCTTCGAGAATACTTTACACAGAAAAGTGCTAATAGTGACATGTACTATAATTTAGCTCAGACTGACAAACATTATACACCACTTAATCTTGCTGAACACAACTTCCATCCATAAGTAATGGTGATATAGATTTACCTGCTACACAAGCCTGGCTAAAACACTCCAATATTTTTTATCTTCAGATAAATGTAGAATGTGTCACAGAACGGAGAAGACTATAGAACACATAATAAGTGGTTGTAAAACATTAGCATCGGAATAATAATAATAATAATAATAAATACCTTTATTGGCGAATATTCAGCAATAGCTGTTCTTCCATATTAACCTTACATAATAATTATAATAACATGAACATAAAATTAGTAAATATAGCGAAGTGAACAGATAATAAGAGTAAATCAGAAACAAGAATTTAAATAAGCAATCAATAATAAATAAGATACAATATTGTGGTAATGAGTACAAGGACTTCAAAGGAGTGACATGTCATTTTGTAGTAACAATTTTTTTACATTCTTAACAAAAGTAGCAGGCCTGAGAGAAATAATTGAGGGTGAAATCTTATTGAGAGTCGTAGGAATAGTATAAGAAAATGTGCGTTTAAACAATGCGGAATGAAACTTAGGGATGTGATATTTCAAATTATTCCTTAAATTACGGCGATGATGATTAGTACGCATAGTTAATTTGTTATAAAGATAAGAGGGAGATTTATTCTGAATTACGCGATGTGCCAAAGAAGCTATATGCAAACATCTAGTCTGTTTCATATCCAACCAATTGAGCTCTTTTAAATAAGGCGAAACGTGTTCATGTCTTTGCAAGCCATTAACGAATCTAACACAGCAGTTCTGCACTTTTTGTATTCTGTTGGCATCAAAAAGAGTAATGTGTGGTCCATAAACTGTGTCACAATAATTAAATATAGATAATACAAGACTACTGGATAGAATCATACGGTTGTGTTTTGACAGGATGAACCTGTTCATATAGAGATTCTTTAAGGCAAGATAAGCTTTTTTAATCAACAAGGTTACATAATCAGTAAACCTGAGCTTATGATCTATAAGTAGTCCTAGATTTCTTGCGGAATTTGAAATGTTAATATAGGCCTCATTAATTTTAATGGAAATGGCATTATTCAATAGCAACTCTTTTCTTTTAATCTCGTTACCAAACAACATAACCGTAGACTTAGATTCATTTAAGTGTAAACAATGATTTTTGCAAAATTGAGCTAATGCCTCTAAGTCCGCATTCATGTTGTCAACGGCAGTTTTAGACTTACTTGGGTCAAATGATATGTACAATTGCGTATCATCAGCGTACATATGAATTTTAGAAAAGCTTATGCTTTTATTCAAATCAAATACGTATATTGAAAACAGAAGCGGCCCTAAAATAGAGCCTTGAGGTACACCTTTCGAAATAGAACAATGACTGGAGTTAGTATCATTTATATTAACTACTTGAGAGCGATTAGTTAGGTAACTTCGTATGAATTCAATGCTGTTATTATTAAAACCTATGTAATGCAATTTAGTGAGAAGAAGTTCGTGATTCAATGTATCGAAGGCCTTGCTGAAATCTAGTAGGGCTAAAAGTACCAAACGCTTACTGTCAACGTCAATAACAATATCATCAATGATATGTTGCAATGCAGATGTTGTGCTGTAACCTCGCCGAAAACCAGACTGAATTTCTGGTAGAATATTATAATTATTTAAGTATTCTAAAATTTGGGAGTGAGCTACTTTTTCAAGAATTTTCGAAAGTGTGGGGAGTAAACTAATAGGTCTTAAGTCATTAAAAGACGAGGGTATTTTTATTTTAGCAATAGGTTTGATTACAGCTTGCTTCCAAACATCAGGTACTTTATTTTGCACGAGACATTCATTTATTAAGTGCGTAAGCTGTGGTACGACATCTGGACATACTATTTTCAACACACTTAGATTTAAGCCATCAAGTCCCACAGAATTTGATTTTAATGCGTAAAATATTTTCGATACATCAGATTCAGAAACTGGAGTGAAGGAAAATAAAGTATTATTTATGGAAAACCGATGAGATTGATAAAATTGCAATATTTGTTTATCAGGTTTAGATGAAGGTACAGAGTTAACGAAATGTGCGTTCATTGCATTGACATCACATAAATTACTAGGAATTATTTTTTTAGGTACTGCATGAGCATTGAATTCCTTAAAAGTATTCCATAGATTATTGTTGCCAGTGTTTTTTAATTTAAATTCAAAATATGCTTTCTTTTCTCTCTTAATCGCCTCAGTAGTATAATTTCTTAAGCTTTTGTAAAAATTCCAATGCTCTTGCGATTTAGTTCGTTTAAACTGTGATAACGCATTATCTCTGTGCTTCATCATTATTCGTATAACATCCGTCATCCATGGTGATGGAGTGTAACGAGTTTTGATTATCTTTACCGGTGCATACTCATCAAGTAAGCCCAAAATAATACCGTTGAAGATATGTAATTTCATATTAAGATCACGACAGGAAAAAAAGTGTTGCCAATCAAAACTGTTTAAACTACCAATAAGTTTGTCAATATCAACATTTTTCATGTCACGAAACCGCTTAATTTGAGGTCCCTGTTTATTTTCAAAACTCAATTTCAGTTTACAGGAAACAGATCTATGGTCAGTTACCTGATGCATATCTGTTACAGTAATTTCAGAACAAATCTCACTGGATGAAGTTATTATAATGTCTAATAGCGTTTCAGAGTGTGCAGTTATACGTGTGGGTTCCGTTATAAGTTGAGCTAAATCAAATTCATTGAGTAGAGAGTTAAAAAGTTTGACAGAATTGCTATGTAGTGAAAATAAATTTATATTAATATCACCAACACAAACGATGTAATCAGCCTCACTAAAAATTGAGGAAATTGAAGTTTCTAATGAACTTATAAAATCAACATAAGAAGCTTTAGGTGGTCGATATATTACCCCAAGAATAAGTTTAATACTACCCATACAGATTTTAATCCAGTATTGTTCCAAATGAGCACTATTAATATTGATATCATTTAGAACATATATCTTATCATATAAATGTAACTTGCAATAAAATCCCACTCCACCCCCACGCCTCGATACTCTGTCATTACCAATTAGTACATAGCGCGGTATAGAAAAATTATTACTATTATCATTCATCCAAGTTTCACTTACACCAAAAATGTCAAAGTTGTCACTGCAAATGAAATCCTTAAATTCATTGAAATGTGTGCCTAGTGATCTAATATTCAAATGACCTATATGAAACATAATTTTTATAAAAAAGTCGAAAATACAGTATAATGTAAACAAGCTAAAACTACCAGCTATTAATCAGCTGAGAATATTGAGAGGTCATTGATCTGATCGCTAGACATACACAGGTATAAAGATGACAAGTTTTGTGCAAACAATAAAGAATTAATCAAACTGTGAACACTGCAATTGATTCTCAAAGCAAATAGTAAAAGTAATATGAATATACCTTTAATAATAGTTCGAATAAATGTGCTATTTAGTTTATATTATACTTCTGTACGTTAATATATATACGAATTTATTATCTTGCTTTATATTTAAACAAATATGAATACTTAATTAATACTTAAAACTAACTCAGAATCGAAGTTCCAAAATACAATCAAACAAAAGTACACATTGTACCCATGTGTGTGCCAAATATATTATATATAAGTTAACGTAACTCACTGTATTAGTTTCCTAAAGTCAGAATAGGTCGATATTTTATTAATTTTATTATCTATTTTAACACATATAACACCATCACGTGACCAAGTATTATTAACCCCGAACTTTTTCTTAGCCTCATTGATTAAATTAAGTCTATTACGAGTGAGGTCTTCCCGAATTACTATACCTGTACTTTTTAATTTACTTTTTTTAGCAAAAACTGCTGCACGATCATTATATCTGCAAAATTTAACAATTAAAGGCCTGCACTTATCTTTGGATGGCTTCCCTAATCGATGTGAACGGTCTATGGCAGATGGTTCCAGATGAAGGTCGAGTTTCTCCTCACACAGCTGCAGGACGAGGGCGTCGGTGGATTCATTGGACTTCTCCGGGACTCCAAATACACGTAAACAGTTGCGCCTGCTGTACTGCTGAAGAGAGTCAATTTCTTGGGCCATAGACTCAATCTGCTTGTCCTTCTGCTGAAGCTGAGCTTTCAGATTCTTAATTTCTTTGCTCAGGCTAGAAATTTCGGCTCTGAATACTGCCTCCACTTTCTCAGAGACTTGGGCCACTATTTTCATGACTAATTCATCAGTAAAATCCTCACTGATGACTTTGACGTTGGATCTGGTCTCCATTGCACGTTGTTCGCGTGGCATGACGAATTATTTATTTATAAGAAAAGGTAAAAACTACTGAGAAACAACTGCTGCAGCACACACACAATAGGCACGTCTAGTCTGCTCGAGCGCTCATATCACTATGATGATATACGAATCGACACAATAATGTAGCGAAAGTCATCCACCAACACCTAACTATTGCACTAGAGCCTACAAGAGTAACAATTCCTTACTATAGATATCAGCCGGAAAACGTCATAGTTGCAAATGAAGGTAAGCTTTACTGGAATAGAACAGTAGTAACTGACAGATATACAAATCATAACAGACCAGATATTGTATATGAAAATACGTCAGAAAGTAAAGTGTACCTCATTGATATCGCAGTTCCATATGTAACTAATATAGAAACCACTAAAAATAGAAAAATAACAAAATATCAAGATCTAGCTCGAGAAATTAAAAATTTATGGCATATTAACTACGTAGAAATCGTTCCAGTAATCATCGGATCCACAGGTGAAATCCCAAAACATCTTCATCAAGAACTAATAAAATTAAAACTACCACCTAAAATCTATATAACTCTACAAAAGATTGTAATAATTGAAACATGCGGAATAGTAAGAAATGTGCTTAATAATGGTTAACAAGTCGACAAAGTGATAATATAAAATACGATCAACAAAGTACGCTTGGATATTTGAACTACCAGGAAGACCAGTACCTCAAGAAATCTTTTATATTATTACTGTATAATGTAAATATCATATTTTGTATATACTTACCTCTTATGAGGTCGTTATACAAAACTTTTGTAAAATGAAAATGAATAAATAATAATAATAATAATAATAATAATAATAATAATAATAATAACAATAATAATAATAATAATAATAATAATAATAATAATAATAATAATAATTGATAGAGTTGGGAAGTGACTATGATTAGAAATAAATTCCCGATCACAAGTATAACGGTGTTTATTCAGGACAGTAAAAAATACACATTATATTGTTGCATTTTATTATGTTGACTCGCTTCTTTTTATGACTGGTTTTCATGGTGATATTGTCGACCTTTTGAGTCAGGTCGTTCATGGAAACTCGCTGACACTTCCCCTCGATCTGAATCAAAAGATTAGTCTACTTACAAATAAATTTAAGACCGAGAAGTCCAACACATTTCTGATGTTTTATCTTCGTTAATCCTTTTGTCATGATATCTGCTGTCATCTCGTCGGTTGGGATATACTCGATCGACACCAACTCCTCCTTGACTGCATCACGCACAAAATGATGCCTAATATCGATATGTTTTGTGCGTGCATGGTATACCGGATTCAATGCTAACTTCTGTGCACCCATGTTGTCGATTTTCAGGATGACACTCTTCGGATTCATTCCAAAATCGTCTAACAACCTTTTCATATACATAGCCTCCTTGGTCGCCTCGGATTAAGCCATGTCACAGTATAAGGAAGAGACAGTAGCGACACTTCGAGGCGGCAACTTTGATGTTGTATCAAAATAAATATGGGCGGCCATATTGTATGGGGTGAGCGAAGCCGGCAAATTTGAAATACTGTCACAAGAAATGAGCAGTGCGATGTGGCGATAGTGTTTAGGTAATGCAGAGTTGCTGTCAATAGTTAAGGAATCGGGTAGGTTTTATTTAGATGAAACATTTTACTGTTTATCATAAATTTGTATTAATTGTGCAATAAAATATTATTTTTTATTAGTATTTTCAGAATTAAAATTTCTGTTTATAAATTTTAAAGAATAAAATAACCGCTTCCTAAAATACAAATTTACCAAATAATGTTTAGGAAAGTGTTCACATGGATGGTCAAATATTATTCTATTCACATTTGGAACAAAACGTTGAATAATGTTATTTTGCGTAGAAAATGTTTCAAAGTTTTGAATAAAAAAAATTCTAACTTAAATACAAAACTTATAAATAATTCATTTGGCATATATAAACTTCCGAATGTCTTTTCCTCAAAAGGCCATTCTTCATATTACTTAAAATAGGAATATAATGAGGTATTGTCCAATTCTTCATGTTCTTTAGCAAATTTATTGCACGTGTCACATGAATGTATATTTAAACATTTTCTCATGGCACATTTACTTACACCTCTTCTCCTAGCTGTATTTGTATCCATTTTTAAAAGTGCACAAGTCAAAAAGAAAAAACAAAGTTTGATGGAAATCAAGCAAGGTTATGTTCTTAAACGAAAACAAAACACGCTTCAGTAGCGTAAATAGAAGGGATTAGACAGGACCCTTCATCCACCTAGCAAAATTAATATAATACATATGAGACAATTGAAATTTAACTTTTTGCTAATTTCATTTATTATGTTGAGTAAAAACTTAATTCATTGCTATTATTGATCTAAATATTATATTATTATAAATCTTAAATTTGTTACGCCACTGCTAAGCAAACTAAAAGTTTCCACTCATGTTTTCAAAGGTGAATTTTCGCACATGCGCATAGAAATTTCTGACATGAAATTTAGCAGAGTGTCCCTACTGCCTCTTCCTTATACTGTGGCCATGTACTCGGCCTCTGTTGACGACAATGCTACGGTGCGCTGCTTCATGGAGTCCCAGCTAACTGCGCCGCCATTCATTATGAAGACGTGGCCAGTGTATGACCTTCGATCCAAATGGCAGCCACCCCAATCGGCGTCAGCGTACATCATAGGTTGGCCGTTGGTACGCTTGAATATCAGACCCATATCGCTTGTTCTCTTTAAGTAGCGCAGGACCCGCTTTGCTGCTTTCCAGTGATCCTCGACATAACAATGATTTAATTGGCTTAAATAACTTACTGTATGTGTTATGTCAGGCCTCGTCCCCACAGACAAGTACATTAAAGCCCCTACCAGTTCTCGATAAGGAACTTTGACCATAGTTTTGTCCTTCTTAACGTTTTCATCTGACAGCTTGAGACCCGGTTCCATTGGCGTCGAAACTGGCTTACATTCCGACATACCAAACCTGTCGAGAATATCTTTAATGTATCCCTTCTGGCTGATTTCGATACTATTCTCATTCCTCGTGAACTCCAGCCCCAAACAATATTTGACGTTACCCAATTCTTTTAATTCGAACTTGGAACTAAGATGACTTTTCACCTTCTTTATAATTGCGTCATCACGTGACATCAACAAAATGTCGTCCACGTAGATGATGATGAAACTCCTGTTTTCAACAGGCCCAATGTGATAAATACACGGGTCAGCATTCGAGGAAACAGCTCCAATCTCTCGAAGTTCCTTGTCGAGACGAAAATACCAAGCACGGCCTGCCTGACGCAGTCCATATAGAGCCTTTTTCAGTAGACAGACCATGTTGTCGTTCTTCAGCTCGCGTAACATCTTGTTCGCAGTTTCTAGTATGGATCTGTTTCCATGCCCTGCCTGAATGATGTGCTCCAAGATATCTTCTAGGTGCTCCGGCGGTTCCATTAATATGTGCTCCTCAATATCGCCATTTAAATAAGCAGTGGCAATATCGAGTTGCTCAATTTTCATATTTTGCTGGATTGCTGCAGCCATCGCTACACGTATGGAACTTAACCTTGCCACCGGTGCGAATGTTTCACGGAAATCTACACCAGGTCTCTGAGAAAATCCGCGTGCCACCACACGTGCCTTCCTTTTCTCAATTGCTCCATCAGACCCGTACTTATTTCGCAAAACAAATCTGCTTCCAATCACCTGCTGATCATCAGCTCGTCTTACCAAGATCCAGGTATTGTTTTTAATTAAAGATACTACCTCTGAAGCCATTGCATCTTTCCACGCAGGTGAGTCTACTCCTCGGATTGCTTGTGTAACTGGAATTTCTGCAATGTTGACAGTCTCTGCTTCTTCGGGTACACTTCTGGTCTGATCTTTGCGAGGTCTTCCTGGTCGTCCAGTTCTAATTATACGGGGACGCCCGCGTCTTCGAGCCGTTATAATTTCTTCATTTTGGACATCTGCTTCCCCTGGTTCCGCAGCGACTTCTTCAAAGATCTCGTCTACCGTATCTGGCTGTCTTAACGTCAGGTCAATGTCAATCCCTACATCTGTCTTCGCATGCTCGTTGAAATCACGCGAAACATTTTCCGGGTAGAAATCTTCGAACGTTGATTTTGATGTACTAGCCTATTCTTCTAAGAATCTTACATCTCTTGTAACTTCGACTTTGCGGACTTCCGGCAACCAAATTCGGAAAGCCTTCGATTCTTCGGAGTAACCAATAAATATCCCCCCCCCCCCTGGATCGAATGTCGAATTTTCCCTTTGTCGGAGTTTTGTTGAGGCAAAACACTTTACATCCAAATTCTTTAAAATAACTGACATTTGGTGCTTTGCCGTGCCATGCTTCATATGGTGTTTTTCCGTCGAGCTTCTTCGTCGGACAGCGATTTCTGATATAGTTCGCTACATGAACCGCCTCAGCCCAAAACGACGGCGGCAAACCGGACTGGAGTAGAAGACATCGTGCAGACTCTACCAAAGTTCGATTTTTCCTCTCCGCCACCCCATTTTGTTCGGGTGTGTAGGCTGTTGTAAGTCGACGTTGGATTCCCTGTAACTTTAAATATTCGTTGAAGTCCCTATTTACATACTCACGGCCATTGTCAGATTGCACAGCCTTTATCTTCATTTCATGCTGCTTTTCGACGAATGCCTTGAATGCTTTGAACTCTTTAAGTGCTTGGCTCTTGTTTTTGATGAATTTTACCTCCGTCCATCTCGACTTGTCATCAGTGAAAGTGATAAAATACGTTGACCCACCGTTCGACGGTACCCGCATTGGACCACATATATCTGTATGAATCAGTCCTAACTTCTTTGATTCTCTATTTGATTCTTTCGGAAAAGAAGGCCGCGTCATTTTTCCCTGAATACAAATCTCACAACTCTTGGTTTCGTTTCCATCTTGTAGATCAATGCCACGAATCGATCCATTCTTCGATGCGTTGATCAAATCTCGGTAGTTGAGGTGACCCATTCGCCGATGCCAAGTCTGCGTAGATGCCGAAAACTTGCATTTCTTCTCAACTACAGGTTCGGCGTTTCGACAGCTATCCAATGATTCTCCTTCTACGTAGTAGAGATTATTGACACGTTTCGCAACCAACCTGGCATGTCCTTGAGTGTCGACGATCGTTGCCCTATGTTTGTCGAACAGTACCTCATATCCCTTGTCAGTGATCTTCGCAACAGACAGCAAATTTGTCCGCAGCTCAGGAACGTGTTTAAAGTCACTTCACTCTTTTCGCCATTCAAAGCTGTCACAAATTCTGCTATACCTTTAGCTCTTATTTCGGCGGATGCATTGCTTGCTAATTTTAATTTATCTAATTTGCTCTCTTTGACATCGGTGAACATGTTAATGTCTCTGCAGAGGTGTGATGTGCAGCCGCTATCTAAACACCACAGACCATATACACTATTTTAGATAAGAAACGTACGTGTTAAGCATCGGAACCACATCAGTGGCGCCGTCCGTGTATGGAAGCATTAATTAAATGTAAAACTCGGTCGGTATAATTATTATCTACAATTAATATTGGTATTTTCGGTTTATTAATTACTTCTAGTTTGTACGATTTGTAGTTAAAGCAGTTTTTCACAAAATACTATATCATTGCTTAGTATTTTATGAAAAATCTACTTCAACTACAAATCAATCTTACAAAGATTACATCAAATGAATAAAAAATATTACATTTTTAAAAAAATTATAATATTATTTAAAAAGGATACAATACTAATAGTTATTTTTTTACGAGATAATACAATTTTATTTGATCGACGAGCAGAATTATTATTCGCGAGTCAGTTATCAAATTTTATTGTCATGTATCATATTTTTATCTTTATCAGTTATAAAGAAAAATGTAAGAAAATGAAATTAATTTATATGAGCACAATTTGTGGTTCTATTACATTAATACAAACCACCAAAATTTATAATGTATTTAATTTAATTTAAATAAAAATAAATATAGGATCGCGTGTCTATATGCATTAGGTGACCAATTGTGTTTCGGATTTATTTCAAATTTTCGAATAGCACAAAAGTGACCACTGTGGTGCTCTCTCCACGATAGCATTGAGAGTCCGTGAGCGTGAGGTGACGCTGCTTCCAAACGTTTAAATGAGTTGTTTTTCTTTTTTGATCAGACTGCCTGTTCCAATACTTAGCGCTAGAATAGAGCTTCCTTCCTTTTCGGGTCCTTTTAACTGCCACTTACCGAAGTAGGGGTTGCATCAAATTAACTGAAAATAAATATTTTGCTAAATTTTAAAGATCCGCATCTTTTTATTTAAAACAAAAGCTAAATACGTAAATAATTACCTGGCTGCATTTCAGGAGTAACGTCTCGTACATTTGTATTAGGTATGTTTAGATCAAATGCGGTAATTGATGTAGATGGAATTGGATCTTCTATGTTTGCCGGAAAACCTAATTCGGTATTAGGTTCATTTGCGTCAGGTGCGGTATTTGAATTTAAAGAGTGAACTATACCTGTAAAAATTAAAATAATGAAAATTGGAAGATAAGTATAGAGTAACATCTAAACGCATTCTTCGTATTATTATGCGTTAGGAAAACTAGAATATCTAGTCTAATAACTTAAAAACCTCAAAGATACACAAATTAGATAAAGAAATCGTAAATCAATTACACTTACCAGGATGGAACTACAAGCACGTGGAGAGGTCGATTGTGTGGGTATTTATGCTTTGCCTCAAAATGGGTAAAGCAAAGACGCTTATTATTGTATACGATTTGCGGATCTAAAATTAGAAGTTCTTTCATGTTTAATACTTCCAACCGCTTGACAAATAAATCTCGATGTGTTCTAGGACTAGGATTGCGAAATCTATGCTGTCTCATTCCTAGAATACGATTTTGTAATACATTTTACTAGTATAAAAATACAATTATATAAGAATATATTTTCACTTACCGGTAGCAGTACAATTCAGTACACAACACCTTAATTGTATCATCTTAAATATTAATAAAAATTTTCAATAACTTGCACAAGACGATAAAGACAATACTGTTTAAATAGTATCGTTTCAATAATTCAAAATGACATCACAAAATTCGCGTCAAGGTGGCGTCAAGCGTCAAGTGAAAAAAAATTGACATACTAATGATACTGGTGTCGCCATCTCTTGTACGGAAGCAAAACTAAAATTGCTATCCCGGTATCCGCCATTTGCGTTTCCCGGGCCTGCTAAACACCAAACATTTTTAGCTACATTGTCTACTATTTGACAGCTGTCATATTTGTCTTCTGTCGACGGTTTTCTATCGTCCACTTTTCGTGTCGTACAGTCAGAAGCCTTGTGCCCCTTTTCGTGACATTTGAAACACTTGTATTTGAACGTATTTTCTTTCCTTTGTTCCTCTTTCTTCTTGTAACCGAAATTGCCTTTTGGTTTCTTCGATTTCTTGACGTACATAGCACCCTTGTCAAATCGGTGTTTCTTCTTGCATCATACTTTTCGATTATTTTAGTACGCAAATTCACGGGAGTGGGTAGCTCATCACGACTTTCTATGGCGATTCTAAAATTCTCGAAACTTGATGGCAGACTGTACAGCATCATGATGGCAAGTTGATCCGGGTTTATGATAACATCCATATCAACTAACTTGTCAACTGCGTCAAAGAAATTGTGTAGATGTTCATGCACATCACCGCATTCACTCATTTTCTGCAATATAAGACTTTTCAATAATGTGGCTTTACGTGCAGGACCTTTCGATTGGAACGTATTTTCTAATTTAATCCACACTTCACGAGATGTCGTGCAATTTTTAATTAATTTCAAATTACTTGCACCTATGGATAAAATTAAATCAGACTTAGCTTTTTCGTCTCTGTTTTTCCAATCTCGAATCGCTTCTTCATTGGTCTTTGTCGGTTCGGGCTTCACAATTTCGCCGCTCACGTAGTCCCATGCATCGTTCTTGACTAACAATGCACGCATTTGAAGCTTCCACGTATCATAATTTTCGCGTCCGAGTGCCTCGATACGTACAACGTTAGCGTTCATCGTAGATATAGTTTTTTGACGTATGAAATTAGCTGTTTTTTTTTACACTTCGCGCCAACTGTCACTGTCAACGCTCAAACGCAAACCACAATGACCGATCACGCCCCAACGTGAGTTCCGTGTGTATTTCCGAACACACTACCCGACAACACTTTTTCGCGTTTTGTATTACTGTTCTATACCAAACTACCGGTCGATACGCGGTCACACAGCACTCTTACCGATTTCGCCTTTTTCGCTTTTTCTCGATACCTCTACCGACACATGTCGCGATCGCGTACCTCAGCGTTTTTTGTATCACTCGTATTTATAATCAAGACGACTGGCGCCCATAACCTGATAGAGTTGGGAAGTGACTATGATTAGAAATAAATTCCCGATCACAAGTATAACGGTGTTTATTCAGGACAGTAAAAAATACACATTATATTGTTGCATTTTATTATGTTGACTCGCTTCTTTTTATGACTGGTTGTCATGGTGATATTGTCGACCTTTTGAGTCAGGTCGTTCATGGAAACTCGCTGACAATAATAATAATAATAATAATAATAATAATAATAATAATAATAATAATAACAATAACAATAATAATAATAATAATAATAATAATAATAATAATAACAATAACAATAATAATAATAATAATAATAATAATAACAATAACAATAATAATAATAATAATAATAATAATAACAATAACAATAATAATAATAATAATAATAATAATATTAATAATATTAATAATAATAATAATAATAATAATAATAATAATAATATTAATAATAATAATAATAATAATATTAATAATAATAACAATAATAATAATAATAATAATAATAACAATAATAACAATAATAACAATAATAATAATAATAATAATAATAACAATAATAATAATAACAATAATAATAATAATAATAACAATAATAACAATAATAATAATAATAATAACAATAATAATAATAATAATAATAACAATAATAATAATAATAATAATAACAATAATAATAATAATAATAATAATAATAATAATAATAATATTAATAATAATAATAATAATAATAATAATAATAATAATAATAATATTAATAATAATAATAATAATAATAATAATAATAATAATAATAATAATAATAATTATAATAATAATTATAATTATAATAATAAAAATAATAATAATAATAATAATAATAATATTAATAATAATAATAATAATAATAATAATAATAATAATAATAATAATAATAATAATAATAATAATAATAATAATAATAATAATAATAATAATAATAATGATAATAATAATAATAATAATAATAATTTTTTTTAACTAGGTTAGGGCATCAACTGCTGGGGTTATTAGCCCAAGTACTACTCAAAAGTAATACATAAATAAATATACAAATATACGAGAAAAAGAACTAATATCGCTTTTATAAAATTTATATATAGTCGTAGAAATATTACACGCAAGAAAGACAAATTCTATACCCATAAAATATTTTATAAAAAATTAGTATATACGCATACTTATGTAAACGTATACATACATACATATATAGTAGCATATACATATAATTGCAAAAATAGAGAGTACAAAAATCTGATATAGGAAATATAAATGAGATGAAAAATAGAGAAGAATACAAAATCAGATATAGAAAATATAATTGATATGAAAAATAATTAAGTCTATAACTTATCATAAATATTAACCGCACGTAAAAACTTTAGAACATTGCGAATCTTACCAGAGTTTGTTAATATCACTGAAAGGTTTTGATCTAAAAGATATAGTCGCCTGAGTGGATCATACTGTGGACACGCAACAAGAATGTGTTCAACTGTCAGAGCAGAGTCACATCTGTTGCACATAGGGGCATCATCCCGACTTAAACGGTACCCATGGGTCAGACTTGTATGACCCATTCTGAGGCGATGTATCTTGACATGGTCCCTTCTGGTAAGATCACTTGGCATAAAGAATGATACAACCAACGGTTTAATGGTTTTATGATGATTCTGTACCCCTTCCCATGTGCGCTGCCAAATAGCCAATGTCTCTTTCTTCAGATGAAGTCTAATATCTGACGATTTATACATTATCACATCAACAGAGTCACTATCAGCGGCAGAACGTGCTGCCTCGTCAGCCATCTCGTTACCTCTTATTCCAACGTGACTTGGGACCCATAGAAAATAAATATCTTTTCCTATGTCACGAAGATGTTTCATGAGGGATAAGATATTCTGAATAATTGGATCAACGGTAAAAGGGTTTGAGATGGCTTGGAGAACGCTCAATGAATCGCTAACTACGAGAAACTTTTTATAAGTTCTGACGAACTCGCAGTAGCGTAAAGCTTGCCAAATAGCATAGGACTCTGCTGTGTAGATAGAGGTTATAAAAGGCATTGACCATGAGTGCTGCATGTTGTCAACAGCAATTGCGCAACCAGTACCATGGTGGGTTTTAGAACCATCCGTATAAATCACCATCGTGTTTTTGTATCCGTGCAGAACTTCTAGAAATTTTGTCTGTATCATTATCGGGGGACTGTTGGACTTGTCGTACCTGGTTAATTCGTAGTTAGTCCTAGCTAATGGTACCAACCACGGCGGTACCTCACACTCCCCTACAGGAATCAATAATGGTATATCAAAGCTCATTTGTTGTAGTAGCTCTTTTGCACGGATACCTGCTGGCCTGCTTTGAATTCGTCGTCGCTGCACCAATTATTATTTTGAAAGAAAGTACTAAAATTTTTGTGTTGCGGCAAGGACTTGATTTTTGAAACATAAAGCAGCAGAAACTTTTTCCGTCTTAAGTCGAGTGGCGTAAGTCCTGACTCTGAATATAAATTTAGTGTTGGGGTACTGGGGAACGCACCAAGAGCATACCGTAGAGCCTGGTTGTGGATTGGCTCTAGTCTACTGAGGGTTGTACGTTTTGCTGAGGCATAGACAACACACCCGTAGTCAATCTTAGATAGAACTAGAGATTGATACACCCGTAAAAGAGTTTTTGGCTCTGCTCCCCATTTAGTACCCGCCAACATTTTTACAATGTTGAGAGCTCTAAGGCAGACAGTCCTCAGCTCTTCAACATGCAGTTTCCAAGTTAGCCTTGGATCAAAATAAAGTCCAAGAAATCTTACGCTGTTGACGATTTTAATTGTATTTTCCCTCATATATAGGAGTGGTCCATAGTGAGGTCGGTTAAGGCGACAGAAGTGCATGCACTGGGTTTTTTCGCGAGAGAATTTGAATCCAATTTTGTCAGCTCTGCGTATAATGGTGTTAATTGCTGATTGCAAAGTTTTGTTGATATCTCCCATTTTCTTGCCAGAACAGAAAATAGTGAGATCATCAACATACAGACACATACCTACGGAGCTAACATAGGATACAAGGTCATTTACCGCAATGGCAAAAAGCGTGACGCTCAAAACAGAGCCTTGGGGTACTCCATTCTCTAATATCCTTGTGGATGATTGAGATGTACCGACCCGAACTCTAAATTTGCGTTCCCCCAGAAAAGACGAAATAAGTTTAGGCAAATTACCACGAAAACCCCAGACATGCAGCTTTTTAAGAATGTGATACCGCCACGTCATATCATAGGCCTTCTCCAGATCAAAGAACACTGCTACCAAGTGTTCTTTTTTGTTGAAAGCAGTGAGAATTGCATCTTCCAGATATGCGAGATGATCAACGGTGGATCTGAATTTTCGAAACCCGGCCTGGTGGTCTGACAGAAAATGATTGGTTTCCAGAATCCACATTAGACGGTTGTTAATCATTCTCTCGAATATTTTTCCTATGCACGACGTTAAACTGACAGGCCTATGATTTGACGGTATCGATAGGTCTTTTCCGACCTTAGGTACAGGGACGACAATGGCTTCCTTCCACTTCTCGGGATATGAACCTTCTTGCCATAGCATGTTGTATACGGAAAGCAAGTGAAGTTTAAATTCAATGGTTAAATTTTTAAGCATATCGTTTGTGATTCTATCTAAGCCTGGAGCTGATGACTTAGATTGGCTGAGAGCATATTCCAGTTCCATAAGTCCGAATGCAGCATTATAATTTAGAATTTCAGCAGTACTGAAATCTAGCGGAATTTCCCTGTCCGCTTTCAATATTTGAAATTCAGCCTCGTAATTAGAAGAGCTGCTAGTACTTTGGAACTGGTCAGCCATTATTTCCGCGATTGTTGATGGATCATGCGTGTAAGTACCATTATTCAGTTTTAGGCATGTTATGCCCGTAGAATTACCATGCCCAGCGATACGTTTAACCCTTGACCAACACTCTTGTGAAGTGGTACTTGACGAAATACCAGAGACATATTCGTCCCAAGATTTACGTTTGCTTTCCAGCATACAACGACGTGTTAATGCTCTGGCTTTTTTAAAGAGAATAAGGTTCTCCTGAGTAGGAATTCGTTTAAAACGATTAAAAGCAGTTTTTTTTATGCCGGACCAACTCCTGGATTTCACGATTCCACCAAGGGACCGACCTTTTTCGAGCTTTGGACTTGCTCTGAGGGATTGCAGTTTCTGCTGCTAAGAAGATATTTGCTGTTAATTCTTCCACATTTACATTGGTGTTATCAGTCATGGGTGGAACTTTAAGGAATGACTTAAAACATGGCCAGTTGGCTTTACTAATAAACCAACTTGGCACAAACACTTGATTACACACGGGAGTGTCTGTAGTGATCACTATAGGAAAGTGATCACTGCCATGTAGATCATCTAGTGCCCGCCAAGAGTAACGAGCTGATAAAGTTGAAGACAGCATAGTTAGGTCGATACAAGAAACGGACCCTGAACGAGCATTAAAATATGTGGGCGAACCATCACTCACAAGAACAAGATTAGGATCATCAAGCAGGTTCTCTACAATTCTTCCCCTTGGATCGATATGCCCAGATCCCCATATGGTATGGTGGGCATTGAAGTCTCCCAGAAGAATAAAGGGAGTGGGAAGTTGCTGAATAATACCTTGAATGTCAGCCAAATCCCAGTTCGCATCAGGTAAATAAATGTTACAGAGAGTAACGTTAAATGGAGCTGACATTCGTACAGCAACGGCCTGAAGATTAGTGTTGAGATTTATCTGATTGAAGCTCGCATCTTGTCTTATGATGATCGCCACACCTCCGTTAACCCGAAAGTGGGGTGGAGAATCCAACCTAACTATACTGTAATTCTTTAATGTGTAAGCTTGGCCTGGTGAAAAGTGCGTTTCTTGAAGACACGTAAATATCGGATTAAATTCCGATAGCAGCATCTTCAAGTTGCAATAATGAAAGATACATCCCCTAATATTCCACTGAATAATATTATTCATGACTTATAATATAATGTAAAAGAACTAAACAGGTTTCCTTGGCTTGCCCAGAGGCCAACCCTTCTTTTTCTTTTGCTGCTGCGAAGATGCAGAGCAAAGCGAAAGATCTTCGTCGGAAGAAGAAACTACACGAGTATTTTTTGTCCTTTTCTTTTCCTTAGTAGCAATGATAGTAGGAGATGGGCCAGAAGAAAAAGACACTGGAGAAGAATGTACTATATCCCTCTCTTTTGTTGGAATTTTGGTATGAGCCGAAATTGAGTTACAGGAGATCAATGGTGCACTTTGTTTGACAATATAAGTTTCCGTCGTATGATCTTCGTTGGAAGAAGAAATAAGTGGAGACCTATTTGCCCTTATATTTTCCCCAGAAGAAATGATAGTAGGAAAAGGGCCGGAAGAAATAGACACAAGAGAAGAAGAAGAAGAAGTGTTTACTTTTCCTTTCTCTTGTGAAGAAATTATAGTTGGAGGCGAAGAAGGGTTACATGAGATAAGAGGTTGGTTGGCATGAAAAGTTTCTTTTGTAACAAAGATACTTTTTAGTGCCTGAACAAGATGAGGAATTACTTGCTGCGCAAAAGAAGTAGGATCCGGTGTCACTAAAGCTGATGCTTTGGCGGCATAGGAAATACCAGCCGGAGTAGAAATAATCTTCTTCTTTGCTTCAAAATAAGTAATGTTTTCCTTTACCTTAAGTTCTTGTATGGCAACCTCTTGTTTATATACAGGACAATTTTTTGATGTAGGTGAGTGGTCTCCTTTACAGTTGACGCATTTAATTGGCTGTGTGCAAGGGGTACCTTCATGTAAAGCATTTCCACATATGCACACCTGTTGACTCTGGCACCGTGCAACTGTGTGTCCGAACTTATGACACTGAAAACAGCGCATAGGTGCAGGTACGTAAATACGTACAGGGAGGGACATATATGCTACTTTTAATTTAGCTGAAAGTTTCGGGGTATTGAAGGTTAATATGTGATTTGGCGTGTCTTTGGATTGACCATTAAATCTGGTCCTAATTCGCCTTACTTCAATTACACCCTGTTCCCGTAGCTCGGAGCATATCTCCTCCACTGTACAGTTTAATAAGTCTTTGCAATAAATAATACCCCTGCATATATTAAGTGTCCTGTGAGGGACAACTTCTATACTCATATCGCCCATTTTTGTTAGTCTTAATATTTTTTTAGCTTGTGGAGCAGAAACTGTCTCCACAAGCAGACCATCTTTAATTTTCTTAATAGTTTTTAAATCTCCTACCAATCCAAATAATAATTTTTGCAAAACACAGGGGCTAATTTTTTCAAAATTACCACCAAGCCTTTGAATGACCAAGAACCGGGGTACTACCTCCTTCTCTTGGTTCATATCAGAAGTGGTGTTTTCAGATACACCCGCACAAGAAGATTTGTTTTTTGACGAGGTTTTCTCCCCGAGAGCGTTTGGCACGGCTCCAAGCGCACCGTTTTTGATGGTCGGCAAACCAGAGAGCGGCTTAAATAGATTCATGCTCATATGATATGTACTTTCGGTCTTTGGTGTCCCCACCCTCCACGGAGCCTCAAAAGGGACATCAATACCGCAAACCAGTAAAGTGCCAGGGCTTCCCAAAGACTATAGCAGTCCTGGAGGGCAGCAGGGTCAGTCGACGGGAGAGATCTCGATGGGGCCGCTAAGTCCTCGTGCACGCCCGTTTCCTGGTGAACCCGCCACATCTCTAAGACTACTCACCCCCCAGCCTCGCAATGGGATGGGAACCGATTGGCCGCAGGTGGGTTAGCCTGCGACTTCCCGTTTGGATGAATTTAGGGCCAAAGTAGTGTGTTGGGGCTTCCTCAACTACCAGGATCCCCTCTTCCACCGACACGGGTCACCGCACACGGTCAACATGCAGGTAGGTATGAAGAAACTTGCGCACGGACGATCACCTACTAATCGACCGGTTAGGAGACAGAATGACCCAGAGGTCAGGACCCGTTAGTTTCACCATTGCTGGCAACAAAGGCTACTAAACCCCCCCACCACGACAAGGTGGGCCCGCGGGGGGGAATAATAATAATAATAATAATAATAATAATAATAATATAATAATAATAATAATAATAATAATAATAATAATAATAATAATAATAATAATAATAATAATAATAATAATAATAATAATAATAATAATAATAATAATAATATTAATAATAATAATAATAATAATAATAATAATAATAATAATAATAATAATAATAATAATAATACTAACATAGACAGAAAAACAAGAAAGATCTTAACACTCAATGGCCAGTTACACCCTCGTCAAGATGTTGACCGTTTATATGTGCAAAGACAGTTAGGTGGAAGGGGTCTTCAACAAATAGAAAGTGTGTATTATGATTCTGTTTACAGCCTCTTTTATTACATAACAAATAAAGCATCAACCGACCCAATTATTAGGAATATAATAACCTACGATGAAACTCTTTCACAGTACACGTCCCTAGCAAAAAGATCTATACGAATTAAGCAAAAAATCTACAAGCCCGTAGAAAAATATGAGGACAGAAGGAACCATGTTAGGCATGAAGAAGGTTTAGAATTAACAGTAGAAAACGCTGACTTAGATGTGGAGAAAAACAATACACATGATGAAAGAACTAATGTTAGCCCTGCTCAAATAAAAACACAATGCAAGAAACGTTTATACGATTTGTGGAGAAATAAACCGCTTCATGGTCAAAAACTGCGTGACATGGAAAAAATAGAATATGACAAAGTCGTGTCGTTCATGTGGCTTAGAAATGGATCAATTAAAGGAGAAACTGAGAGTTTAATAACAGCGGCTCAAGAACAAGCATTAACAACAAGATATGTAGGAAAGAAACTCCACAAAACATCTGAAAATACGAAGTGCAGAATATGTAAAGCTGCAGATGAGACAATCCATCACATAATGTCATGTTGCTCAGAATTGGCCAAAAGAGAATATATCGAACGACATAATAAAATTTGCAGTATAATTCACTACAATCTAAGTAAATATTTTATAGACCAACCAAACGAACAGCTATGGTATAAACATGAGCCTCAGAAAGTCTTGAATAATACTGTCTGCACTGTAACAATATTGTATGATATGGGAGTACAAACAGACCGTACCATCAACGCTAATAGGCCTGATATTATTGTTAGAACTCGCAGCACTACGTACCTAATAGACGTCTCTGTACCAGCCGATGAGAAAATAATAACGAAGGATGCCGAGAAGCAGTTAAAATACAAAGATCTGTGCATTGAAATCAAGCGTATGTGGAAAACAAAATGCGAAATAATTCCCATAATAATTGGAGCGACGGGTTACGTAAATAAAGAATTTATAAGAAACGTCAGACACATCCCAGGAAACCATGACCCTAATCAATTACAAAAACTAGCAATATATGGAACAGCCCACATAATAAGGAAGGTACTTACATAAGAATACTTGTGTCCTGAGCTGTATGGTTTATAGCTGGACCAAGGTAGAAACTAGGACACTCGAAAATCACGCCCTAGTAAGCAGATGAGGCCTCCATTTTGCCAAGGCTGATGGAAATACCCTGCAAGCCCGAAGTTTAGGACTTCACTACGAGCAGCCCCAACACAATGAAAAACTAACCATATATATATATATATATATATATATATATATATATATATATATATATATATATATATATATATATATATTGTATTTTTCCATGCTCTTTGATGTTCTTGAACGTAGGTGAATAAAGTAAATAATAATAATAATAATAATAATAATAATAATAATAATTATAATAATAATAATGATAATAATAATAATAATGATAATAATAATAATAATAATAATAATAATAATAATAATAATGATAATAATAATGATAATAATAATAATAATAATAATAGTAATAGTAATAGTAATAATAATAATAATAATAATAATAATAATAATAATAATAATAGTAATAATAATAATAATAATAATAATAATAATAATAATAAACTGTTTTATTTATTAACTAATGTAAACTATTGTCCATTACTGCAATTGTTACTTATTAAAAACACAATTTCCATAGTATACTAGATTCAAATTAAATAAATTTACCCAAAAATGGTGAAAAATCTATTAGTGTTAGGCATAGGATAGCTTTAATAACATA
This sequence comes from Harpalus rubripes, assembly GCA_963082715.1. Classification (NCBI taxonomy): domain Eukaryota; kingdom Metazoa; phylum Arthropoda; class Insecta; order Coleoptera; family Carabidae; genus Harpalus; species Harpalus rubripes. Next base: position 36,586,390 of record OY720451.1, on the reverse strand, counting down.
TAAAGAAAACACAAAAAGAAACACAACTAAATATAGTAATTTAAAATTGAGTAAATTTGATTCGCTTTATTGAACATCCTGTAAAATTATATTTTTTCAAATTATATGAGAACAGAGAATAGTTATAGTTGCACAGAAAAAAAATTCTTAATTTTTAGTATTAAAACTACCCTAAACTCGGCTTCGCCGAGTTCAGCCTAGGGCTCCGCCGATAGTGCTTTATGATAGACTATACGTACATCCAATACGACGGATGACAATGTTTATCTTTTTAATTTTGTACATGTACCCTTAGATGGATTGTGATATTGATTCTGCCTTTCTGATCCTTTTCGACGTGTTTCCTTATACAATTTCCAAAATTCTATTTTAAAAATAATAAATATAATAAATTAACATAAAACATGGCTTAAAATCATTTTATATACCTACCTCGTTTAATTCATTATTTTTTCTTCAATTTTACATATTACTTAAGCATTTTTTTGCATTTGTATGATGAAAACCGATAATTTGTAATCATTGACATTGACATACCATATGACATGACAGCGTTTATTGTCTTAAATTTTCAAGGAAAACTGTGATCGTTACTGTGAAAAATATTGTTTAGTTAGAAATATTTGTTTTTTACCTAGTTACTTATGACACATTTGGTAACACTGTCCAAGTACATATGAACCGTCAAATTTTATAATTTTTAATTAAAATGGTTTAGGCCTTTTTTACCTGTGCGGATATAATTACCCATTCTCAAAATTTATAATTATGAATTAAACTTCTTTCAAATTGTCTCCATTTCATAAATATTTCCATTTAAAGGTTCAAAATGACATGACAAACATGGCGTTCTTCGTCTTAAATTTTCAAGGAAAACTGTGATCGTTACTGTGAAAAATATTGTTTCTGTCCCAATTTTCAATCTTTAATAATTTTTTACTCGAAAACTATACATCCTACAGAAATTCGTCCCATTAGAAGGGCCCTGAAGCCAATCATTTCCTACAACTTGGTACAAATTTTATGAAAATCGGTCGCACCGTTTAAGCTGTAGCCTTGTCTAAAGTTGGGCGATCGTCGTGATGAATTCAAATATATATAGAACTATAGATAGTGAATCTGATCGTTTAGTATTAGGACTAGCCTAACCTCGGCTTCGCCGAGTTTAGCCTAGTGCTCCACCGATAGTGTTTTATAATAGTCTACACGGACTGGACTTCACATTAGTCTAGTTAGGAATATTTGTTTTTTACCTAGTTACTTACGACATATTTGGCAACACTGTTCAAGTACATATGAAACGTCAAAATTTATAATTTTTAATTAAAATCTTTTTGGCCTTTTTTACCTGTGCGGATATAATTGCCCATTCTCAAAATTTATAATTATGAATTAAACTTCTTTCAAATTGTCTCCATTTCATAAATATTTCCATTTAAAGGTTCAAAATAACATGACAAACATGGCGTTCTTCGTCTTAAAATTTTCACGGAGAACTGTGATCATTACAGTGACCTATTGTTTCTGTCCCAATTTTCAATCTTTAATAATGTTTTACACAAAAACTATGCATCCTACAGAAATTTGATCCATTAGAAGGGAGCTGAAGCCAATCATTTCCTACAACTTGGTACAAATTTTACGAAAATCGGTCGCTCCGTTTAAGCTGTAGCCTTGTCTAAAGTTTGGCGATTGGCTTTTTGATTAAAGAATATATAGAGAGTGAATCTAATCGTTTAGTATTATAGACTAGCGAAAACTCGGCAAAGCCGAGTTTTCCCTAGGGCTCCGCCGATAGTGTTTTATAATAGTCTATACGTACATCCAATATATCTACGCACAATTTAAAACCAAAGTGCTAAAGCCAACAGTCTTGTTAGATACCCAAATTCTCTCAAACGAATTAACTTTATGCATAAAACAAAAGCCAATTAACGTGTCAGAAATTTTGATACATGTATCTAACAGTCCTTGCACAAAACAAAAGCCAACTGTAATGTCTAATTGTTAACACTTCTATATTATAGCTCGGCAGAAAAAATTTCACTCGATCCCAATCACGACATGGTTCTGACTTTATGCGAAAAACAAAAGCCGATCGAGTTGATGCCTAAATTTTGAAAGTTCTATAGTTTAGCCATGCAGAAATCTTTTCGTTTAATACCAAACAGGATATATTTCTGACAAATTTATACGAAAAACAAGATATGTTTTGTAAAGGGCTGTCATGGAGATATGTCAAAAATACGACAGCTCGGTAGGCTACCGTTGTCTTGCAAAAAGTTGTCAATAATATTTCAGATGTATAATCAAAAAATGCAGTTAATATAATCTTTCGATATACTTACATACCACGTGGCGCTCCAAATCCGTTACATATAGGCATTTAACATGGGAAAACAGTTTTTCCTTGCGCGTTGCTTTCCAAATTATTTTAGAAAAAAAATACTTCAAATAAAAGATGTAGATCATGAAATTCTGCTTTTGAATCAAGATTTAAATTTAATTGTGTGATTTTTTATTAATTGGCAATAAAAGAATTTTAAAATGGGTAATTTTAAACGTAATATATGAAAATGAAATGCAGATTAAAATCTGTACCGTTTTAAAGTGTAAGAAAATGAATTGCAACAAATAACATTAAAACATACCATCTAAAAATATTGAATTGTCTTATTCCAAACATTAAGGCATGATTTTGCTGTAGGATTTTGGTTTCTCCAATGAGTAACACATTTCTGGCTGGACTCGATGAAGAACAACTAACTAACGCGTATCTTTCTAATTTTGTACATGTACTCTTTATCGATTGTGATGTTCATATGTCTTGCTCAGCCTGACATTTTGTTAAATCTATTTACAAAATAAATTACATAAATTAACAATAAACATGGCTTAAAATCATTACATATACTTCATTCTACGATGTCTTCCGATGCCATTTCTCCACTGCTCTCTACCTTGCCGTAGGTCTTCATTTAATCCTCTCTCTCTCTTATTTCTTGTTGGGCTCCTGCTATACCGAACCTCTTCTAGGTCTCCTTCTTTTCTTATTGCCGATAGGTGTCCACTGTAGTATTTGTTTTGGAAGCCTATAGTAATTTGAATGTCCATGATATCTCTTTCTTTCGTTCCTTATCTTTTCTCTTCTTGACTTTCCTGCTGCCCTCCTCCAATAATCCATTTTCATAGCTAGGAGAATTAATTCAGCCTTTTTCTTTAAAGGTCACATATGCTTTTTCTAATGGTGTTATGAATTCTTCTTTTATTTTCCTTTGAAATAATTTAATCCCATATTAGGCTATTTAGTTGGAATATAGCTTTTCCTAGTTGTGTACAGCGTTCCTTTATGGTGCTTATTCATAAATTTTATCCCAAGTATTTATATTCTGTAGTGTTTAATCTTTTGTCCTGTGTTTAGCATCAAATCTTGCTGGAACCCTTTTAAACCCATATATTCTGTTTTATGCTGTTTACTTCTAAACCCCAGCTACGGTATTTTTCTATAATTTTTCGTGTCATGTATTCACTATCGTAGTAGTCATGTGCAATAAGTATTTGATCATCTGCAATAATAATAAGGTGTAAATTGTTTGATCTTCCAAAGGTATACCCATATTTTTGCACTTTTTCTACCACGATTACAGTGCTTTTGTTACATATACCTACCTAATTTAATTCCTTCATTCTTTTCTTCAATTTTACATATTATTTAAATATTTTAAGCATTGAAAGGGACAACTGATATGACATTCATAATTTGGCATTAACGTATCAAATGTGACACATGGCAATGTTTATCTTTTTAATTTTCGTACATGTATACTTGGATCGATTGTGATATTATTCCTGCCTTTCTTATCTTTGTCGACGTGTTTCCTTATACATTTTCCAAAACTCTATTCACAAAATAAATTATATAATAAATTAATAAAAAAACATGGCTTAAAATGAAAATATATACCTACCTCGTTTTAATTCATTAACTTTTCTTCTTCAATTTTACGAGTACATAGTATTTATGAATTTTTTTACATTCAAAAGGATGAAAACCGATAATTTGTCATCATTGACACTGACATGCCACATGACATGACAGCGTTTATCTTCTTAAATTTTTCAAGGAAAACTGTGATCGTTACTGTGACCTATTGTTTCTTTCCCAATTTTCAACCTTTAATAATTTTTTTACACAAAAACTATGCATCCTACTGGAATTCGACCCATTAGAAGGGCATTGAAGCCAATCATTTCCGACAACTTGGTATAAATTTCACGAAAATCGGTCGCACCGTTCAAGCTGTAGCCTTGTCTAAAGTTTCGGCGATCGTCTTGATTAATTCAAACAACTATATATGACTCTAACCTTTTAGTATTATAGACTAGCCTAAGCTCGGCTTCGCCGAGTTTACCCTAGGGCTCCGCCGATAGTGTTTTATAATAGTTTATACGTACATCCAATCTGTCTACGCACAATTTTAAACCAAAGTGGTAACGCCAACAGTCTTGTCAGATACCCCAGTTCCCCCTTCTATGAAACGAATTAACTTTATGCATAAAACAAAAGCCAATCAACCTGTCATAAATTTCCACACTTGTGTCTAAAAGTTCGTAATCAGACCTCTCATTTGATACGAAACACGACATATTTCTAGCACCTTTATACAGAAACAAAAGCCGACCGAGATGTCTATTTGTTGACACTTCTATGTTATAGCCCTGCAGAAAAAAATTCACTTGATCCTAATCACGACATGGTTCTGACAACTTTATGTGAAAAACAAAAGCCGGTCAAGTTGATGTCAAAATTTTGAAAGTTCTATTGTTTAGCCATGCAGAAAACTTTTCATTTAATACTAAACAGGATATACAGGTGTTTCATATAAGAGTGCAAGGCGTAGGAGTATGAATTCTGATACCAAAAGGGGGAAAAATCCCAATAAACATTGGTGCTATAACGCTGACTAACAGAGATACCCAGGATTTTATTTTTTAAAAAAAACAGAAAATAGGTTAGTTTTATTTATTTTGTATTAGGTCATAAATAATTATTTATAAAAAGAATCCCAGAGCAAGTGTTCAAAATGAAAGCCATTACATTCAATAAATAAATCAGTATTATTTAAAAATACTACGGTAAATTATTAAAATATTACATTTTTATTAAATACAGAGTGCTTGGCAATACTTTTTTGTATTAGAAATATTATCAAAATATTAAATAACAGGTGTAATAATTAAATAATTATCGGATTGAAATGAGTAGAATTTTTAATTAATTAAATCTCATTTAAATTTTAAATGAATTAAACAAATGCCATCAGCCAACTATTTTCTATTTCAGTATTACGCTTCATTTAAGATAAATCCTCGGTATCTCTGTTATGAAGCGTTCTAGCACCAATGTTTATTGGATTTTTTTTCATGTTGGTGTCTAGAATTTATACTCCGAAGCCTTACTTAGTTGATTGAAACACCCTGTATTTCTGACAAATTTATACGAAAAACAATAAATGTTTTCTCAGGGACTGTCATAGAGAATTGTCAAAAATACGACAGCTCGATTGGCTATTGTTTTTTTTTATAAAATTGTCAGTAATATTTCGGAAATGTAGTATCTATAGCTGAGTGCACGATGTATAATGTATTACAAAGAATGGCTAAATAACCGGGTTAGTTCATACAGTATGCTGCTAGATGTCAGGTTTTTTGCGATCCGGTTTTTACAAATATTTAAAATAGTAAATTATTCCTATATAACGCACAATATTTTATATTTTGAATACATTACCTTTTATCTTTTGTCAGTTCTATGTATGTATTTTGGACAAATTCCATACAGAAGGCTTCTATATTTTCAGCAAAATTATAAAATAAACATTATGTCATGTACTTGACACTGACATCTTTCAATCAAAATTTTCTTAATCGTAGTACCTGTTTCTATGGTTATAGCATGGCTGGCTGCTACAAAATCGCACATTTTGGCACCTTAAAAAGACCATGGCCCGTATTTTTACATCTTAAAGTAGCGCTACTTTCGAAAAATCGCTACTTCAACTGTTAAATGTCAACTTTAACATTAAAATTAGAGATGTAAAAATAAATTAAATTGTAAAAAGCATTTATTTCAAATGTCATAGGTTTCATTTACAAAAATATGAAACCTATTCTTATCTATTCATAAAATAAAATAAATAAAAAATCGAAATAGCGCTACTTCTGAAGTAACGTTACTTCAAGAGGTGAAAATTCGGGTCTATATCTCTTTATTTGATCCATACCCTGTTGTGCATCCTATAACACAACATTTTCTATTTATACGCGAACTTATTTTAACCGCAACCGGCACACTGCGGCACATCAACTTGCCAAACGCCTGTCAAATGGTAACGGGTCGCGTTAGCGTCTTTTGTACCAGCTAGTTATGTCAACGCATCTCGTGCTCTCACCTATAGATACTACACCGTGGTAGGAACTGATTAAAACATATAATAAAATGTGCATTTTATGCGAGCAAACAGGACAAAATGTCCCAATTACAGGATAAATATAAACATAATACAGGGTGCCCATTTTATATGTTCCCGCCTAAAATTTTAAGAAGAAGCAAAACCAAATACATTTCATAAGCCACTTGATTAATATTAGTACTTTGAATCGAATAATCACAGTAGGTATAAGAGCAAAACAAAATTTTAAAAACCAACTCACTTATGAAATGTATCATGGATTGCCTAAACATGAATTTTCTGGCGGGAACTTTTAAAATGCGCAGCCTGTATTAGTAACATGTATATGAGTACACAATACTAAATTTAAAGATAAAAATATATCAAACAAAACTAAAAGATGTGATATTTTAATTCTAGAGTAAATAGTTTACAAACTGCAGAAAAGTAAGTACTTACATTACATTAGATCTGAACTTTTACAACGAATTTGAAAATATATCAATAAAGTTTGGATTGTTAATAAGGGGATAGAATGCAAAAATCATAAGATGACTTTTTTGGCACATGCTGTATGATTATGTAATTTAAAAGATTTTTTATTAGTACGATACAATAATTGAGAATAAATTTTTTTTAATATAGATAATTTTAACGTAATATAAGAAAATAAAATACAGATTAAATTCTGTACCGTTTTAAGATAGATATCGAATTATGTATAATCTGAAATAATTTTAAACGTAATGTAAGATAATGAATTACAAAAAAAGAACAGATTAAAACATACTATCTAAAATTATTGAATTGTCTTGTTCCAGATTTTATGATTTTCCTGTAGTATTTAATTTTTATTCTTGCCTCTAAATACGTATTAGATATTGTACATGTGTTCTTTGTCGATTGTGATGTTTATTATGTCTTTCTCAGCCTGACATTGTTAAATCTATTTACAAAATAAAATATATAAATTAACAATAAACATACGTCTTAAAATAGGTAAAATAGGTATAGCCTTTCTTCATTTTGTACAGAGTTCCTTTATGGTGCCCTCATTCCTTATTTTCATTTTTTTATTCTGTAGTGTTTAATCCTTTGTCCTGTGTTTAGCACCAAATCTTTTTGGGTTCCATTTAAACACGTATATTCTGTTTTGCATGTTTACTTCCAGACTATGTTTTTAGTATTGATACGACATGCATAATTTGTTATTAACATATCAAATATGACATGACAATGTTTATCTTTTTAATTTTGTACATCGATTGTGATATTATTCCTACCTTTCTGATCCTTTTCGACGTGTTTCCTTATACATTTTCCAAAATTCTATTTACAAAATAAAATATGTAACATAATAATAAACATGGCTTAAAATCATTACATATACCTACCTTGTTAAATTCATCATCTTTTTTTAATTATTACATATTATTTAAACATTTTATTGCATTTAAAAGGAAGAAAACTGATAATTTGTCATCATTGACATAACAGCGTTTATCGTCTTAAATTTTCAAGGAAAACTGTAATCGTTACTGTGAAAAATATTGTTTAGTTAGAAATATTTGTTTTTTACCTAGTTACTTATGACACATTTGGTAACACTGTCCAAGTACATATGAACCGTCAAATTTTATAATTTTAAATTTAAATGGTTTAGGCCTTTTTACCGGTGCGGATATAGTTGCCTATTCTCAAAATTTATGATTATGAATTAAACTTCTTTCAAATTGTCTCCATTTCATAAATATTTCCATTTAAAGGTTTGAAATGATATGTCAAACATGGCGTTCTTCGTCTTAAATTTTCAAGGAAAACTGTGATCGTTACTGTGAAAAATATTGTTTCTGTACCAATTTTCAATCTTTAATAATTTTTTATTTGAAAACTATGCATCCTACAGAAATTCGTCCCATTAGAAGGGCCCTGAAGCTAATCATTTCCTACAATTTGATACATATTTCATGAAAATCGGTCGCACCGGTAAGGTTTAGAACGTACGGGTAAAGCCGTGCGAATAAAATACGCTGGGCTGCCAACCTATATACTACCAGTTTTGTCAGTTTTGTAAAATCTATTTACAAAATAAAATATAAATAAACATATCTTAAATTAATACACTGACCGGCACAGAAAACAATCCTTGACATTCTCTCTGTACACTGTACATTTTGTCCTCCCGGTCTTTCTTGTCGTTGATTCTTTTCCTACATTTCTCGTCCATTTCGTCGTTTAATAACCTCGAACATTTTCAACAATCTATTTACAAAATAATTTATAAAATACGAATAAACATATCTTACATTCAAAGCGTACCTACCTTACGTCGTTTAATTCTCACATTCTTTTCTTCAATTTTAAACCGATTACTTTCTGTAGTTTGTCATTAACATATCATATGTGACAGAAGACAGTATTTATCTTTTTAATTTTACACATGTATTCTTCGTTCGATTGTGAAACTCTTCTAGTCTTTATCAACGTTTTCGTAGTTTTTAGTAACTTCTGACATTTCGTAAAATCTATTTACAAAATAAAATCTAAATTAACAATAAATATTGCTTAAATTCATTACGTATACCTACCTCGTTTAATTCATATTCTTTTCTTCAATTTTACACAATATATTTATTTATATTTAGCATTGAAATGGTCGACAACCCATACGACATTCATAATTTGTCATTATTGACATTGACATCATGCCAAATTTTACACATGACAGCATTTTTATCTTCTAAATTTTTACATGTATTCTACGATCCATTGTTTTATTTTACGTTTAATAATTTTTTACTCGAAAACTATGCATCCTACAGAAATTCGTCCCATTAGAAGGGCCCTGAAGCCAATCATTTCCTACAGTTTGTTACAACTTTCATGAAAATCGGTCGCACCGTTTAAGCTGTAGCCTTGTCTAAAGTTGGGCGATCGTCGTGATTAAAGAATAGAACTATAGATAGTGAATCTAATCGTTTAGTATTATAGATGTAAAACGGCTTATTAAGTCGCAAATGCGTGATTTAAAAAATATGATAATCGTTTCAAGTCATAGATAGGTACAAAGCAGTCCGTTTTGATGTATAATAAGTCATATTGGCGATATATTCCAAAATGTGTGGAACAGTTTAAATTTTATTCATACAAAATTGTATAATATTGTTTAAAACTATGTAATATGATAAATAAAGATAAAAAATAATAATAAATTAATTTTATTGTAAAAAAAAATGTAATTTTGTTATAAAATACGTAATTAATATGAAATGAATGAAGTCAGATATAGGTAAATATTTATTAAAATAATAATAATAATAATAATAATAATAATAATAATAATAATAGTAATAATAATAATAATAAAAGAACATAAAAAATTATATCTGATAATAATAATAATAATAAATAATAATAATAAGCAGAGAGGTACAAAAATAAATAATTTTTATTTAAAATAATCAAATACAATAAATGTATTTAAAATGGTTTCAAAATGACATAAAACTTTTTCAGACTGTCTTCTTAAAAATTTTCACGCATACTCAATTCAAATAATTAGCCTGTATTCTCTGATTTTGTACATTTGACATCAGTACAGAGAACTTTGATCTATTGTTTTAATGTAAGAATTTTGACCAGTTAATAATTTTTTCCACAAAAACTATGCACAGTAAAAATAAGAGACATATCAAAGGCACTAAGTTGATTTATTCTCTACTATTTAAAGCAAATTCCATCCAAATCGCTGAAACCGTTTCAGTTGTAGCTTTGTCTAAAAATTTCCCGATCGTCGTGATGAATTTTGGGGGGCTTGACCTTTTAGTATTAGGATGTAAAACGGCTTATTAAGTCGCAAATGCGTGATTTAAAAAATATGATAATCGTTTCAAGTCATAGATAGGTAAAAAGCAGTCCGTTTTGATGTATAATAAGTCATATTGGCGATATATTCCAAAATGTGTGGAACAGTTTAAATTTTATTCATACAAAATTGTATAATATTGTTTAAAACTATGTAATATGATAAATAAAGATAAAAAATAATAATAAATTAATTTTATTGTAAAAAAAAATGTAATTTTGTTATAAAATACGTAATTAATATGAAATGAATGAAGTCAGATATAGGTAAATATTTATTAAAATAATAATAATAATAATAATAATAATAATAATAATAATAATAATAATAATAATAATAATAATAATAATAATAGTAATAATAATAATAATAAAAGAACATAAAAAATTATATCTGATAATAATAATAATAATAAATAATAATAATAATAAGCAGAGAGGTACAAAAATAAATAATTTTTATTTAAAATAATCAAATACAATAAATGTATTTAAAATGGTTTCAAAATGACATAAAACTTTTTCAGACTGTCTTCTTAAAAATTTTCACGCATACTCAATTCAAATAATTAGCCTGTATTCTCTGATTTTGTACATTTGACATCAGTACAGAGAACTTTGATCTATTGTTTTAATGTAAGAATTTTGACCAGTTAATAATTTTTTCCACAAAAACTATGCACAGTAAAAATAAGAGACATATCAAAGGCACTAAGTTGATTTATTCTCTACTATTTAAAGCAAATTCCATCCAAATCGCTGAAACCGTTTCAGTTGTAGCTTTGTCTAAAAATTTCCCGATCGTCGTGATGAATTTTGGGGGGCTTGACCTTTTAGTATTAGGACTAGCCTAAGCTCGGCTTCGCCGAGTTTACCCTAGGGCTCCGCCGATAGTGTTTTATAATAGTTTATACGTACATCCAATCTGTCTACGCACAATTTAAAACCAAAGTGGTAACGTCAACAGTCTTGTCAGATACCCAAGTTCCCCCTTCTATCAAACGAATTAACTTTATGCATAAAACAAAAGCCAATCAACCTGTCATAAATTTCCACACTTGTGTCTAAAAGTTCGTAACCAGACCTCTCATTTGATACCAAACACGACATATTTCTAGCACTTTTATACAAAAACAAAAGCCGACCGAGATGTCTATTTGTTGACACTTCTATGTTACAGCCCTGCAGAAAAAAATTCACATGATCCTAATCACTACATGGTTCTGACAACTTTATGTAAAAAACAATAGCCGGTCAAGTCGATGTCAAAATTTTGAAAGTTCTATAGTTTAGCCATGCAGAAAACTTTTCATTTAATACCAAAGAGGATATACAGGTGTTTCATATAAGAGTTCAAGGCTTTGGAGTATGAATTCTGATACCAAAAGGGGGAAAAATCCCAATAAACATTGATGCTATAACGCTTCTAACAGAGATAGGCACCCAGGATTTTATTAAAATAAAAAAAAAAAAACAGGAAACAGGTTATTTTTATTTATTTTTGTATTGGGTCATAAATAATTATTTATAAAAAGAATCCCAGAGCAAGTGTATAAAATGAAAGGCATTACATTCAATAAATAAATCAGTATTATTTAAAAATACTACGGTAAATTACTAAAATATTACATTTTCATTAAATACAGAAGGCTTGGCAATACTTTTTTGTATTAGAAATATTAAATAACAGGTGTAATAATTAAATAATTATCGGATTGAAATAAGTGGAATTTTTAATTAATTAAATCTCATTTAAATTTTAAGTGAATTAAACAAATTCCATCAGCCAACTATTTTCTGCTATTTCAGTATTATGCTTTATTTAAGATAAATCCTCGGTATCTCTGTTATGAAGCGTTCTAGCACCAATGTTTATTGGGATTTTTTTCATGTTGGTGTCTAGAATTCATACTCCGAAGCCTTACATAGTTACATGAAACAGCCTGTATTTCTGACAAATTTATACGAAAAACAAGAAATGATTTCTCATGGACTGTCATAGAGAATTGTCAAAAATACGACAGCTCGATCGGCTATTCTTTTTTGCATAAAATTGTCAATAATATTTCGGAAGTGTAGTATCTATAGCTGAGTGCACGATGTATAATGTATTACAAAGAATTGCTAAATAACCGGGTTAGTTCATACAGTATGCCGCTAGATGTCAGGTTTTTTGCGACCCGGTTTTTACAAAAATATTTGAAATAGTAAATTATTCCTATATATCGCACAATATTTTATATTTTCAATACATTACCTTTTATCTTTTGTCAGTTCTATGTATGTATTTTATACAAATTCCATACAACAGGCTTCTATAATTTCAGTCAAATTATAAAATAAACATGTCATGTACTTGACACTGACATCTTTCAATCAGAATTTTCTAAATCGTAGTACCTGTTTCTATGGTTATATCATGGCTGGCTGCTACAAAATCGCACATTTTGGCACCTTAAAAAGACTATGGTCCGTATTATTACATCTTAAAGTAGCGCTACTTCCGAAAAATCGCTACTTCAACTGTCAAATGTCAACTTTAACTTTAAAATGAGAGATATAAAAATAAATTAAATTGTAAAAAGCATTTATTTCTAATGTCATAGGTTTCATTTACAAAAATATGAAACCTATTCTTATCTACTCATAAAATTATATAAATAAAAAATCGAAATAGCGCTACTTCCGAAGTAACGTTACTTCAAGAGGTGAAAATTCGGGTCTATATCTCTTTATTTGATCCATACCCTGTTGTACATCCTATATCACAACATTTTTTATTTAAACGCGAACTTATTTTAACCGCAACCGACACACTGCGGCACACCAACTGCCAAACGCCTGTCAAATGGTAACGGGTCGCGTTAGCTTCTTTTTTACCAGCTAGTTATGTCAACTCATCTCGTACTCTCACCTATAGATACTACACCGTGGTAGGAACTGATGAAAACATATAATGAAATGAACAAATGCTGCGCATTTTATGCGAGCAAACAGGACAAAATTACAGGATAAATATAAACATAATACAAGGTGCCCATTTTATATGTTACCGCCTGAAATTTTAAGAGTAAGCAAAACCATATACATTTTATAAGCCACTTGGTGAATATTAGTACCTACTTTAAATCGAATAATCACAGTAGGTATAAGAGAAAATATATCAATAAAGTTTGGATTGTTAAAAATGATAGGTATTAAAGATTACTTTTCTGGCTCATGCTGTATGATTATGTAATTTAAAATATTTTTTATTAGTACGATACAATAATTGGGAATAAAAGAATTTTAATATAGATAATTTTAACGTAATATAAGAAAATAAAATACAGACTAAATTCTATACCGTTTTAAAATAGATATCGAATTATGTATAATCTGAAATAATTTTAAACGTAATGTAAGAAAATGAATTACAAAAAAAGAACAGATTAAAACATACTATCTAAAATTATTGAATTGTCTTGTTCCAGACTATGATTTTCCTGTACACGTCTTAAAATCATTACATATACCTATATATACAATCGGTTTATAACATTGTACCATGTCTTCCGATGCGAATTCTCCACTGGTCTTGCCATAGATCTTCATTCTCTCTTATTTCTTCTTGGATTCCTGCAACCCAATTCCTTCTAGGTCTCCCTCTTTTCTTTTTGCCGCTAGGAGTTTACTGTGGTATGTGTTTTGCCATTACTCATTTGCTGTACGTGATCGTACCATCTTAATTGACTTGTTTTTATATCATCGGTTATAGTAATTGATACATGCATAATTTGTCATTAACATATCAAATATGACATGACAATGTTTATCTTTTTAATTTTGTACATCGATTGTGATATTATTCCTATCTTTCTGATCCTTTTCGACGTGTTTCCTTATACATTTTCCAAAATTCTATTTACAAAATAAAATATGTAACATAATAATAAACATGGCTTAAAATCATTACATATACCTACCTTGTTAAATTCATCTTCTTTTCTTTAATTATTACATATTATTTAAACATTTTATTGCATTTAAAAGGAAGAAAACTGATAATTTGTCATCACTGACATTGACATAACAGCGTTTATCGTCTTAAATTTTCAAGGAAAACTGTGATCGTTACTGTGAAAAATATTGTTTAGTTAGAAATATTTGTTTTTTACCTAGTTACTTATGACACATTTGGTAACACTGTCCAAATACATATGAACCGTCAAATTTTATAATTTTTAATTAAAATGGTTTAGGCCTTTTTTACCTGTGCGGATATAATTGCCCATTCTCAAAATTTATAATTATGAATTAAACTTCTATCAAATTGTCTCCATTTCATAAATATTTCCATTTAAAGGTTTGAAATGACATGACAAACGTTCTTCGTCTTAAATTTTCAAGGAAAACTGTGATCGTTACTGTGAAAAATATTGTTTCTGTCCCAATTTTCAATCTTTAATAATTTTTTACTCGAAAACTATGCATCCTACAGAAATTCGTCCCATTAGAAGGGCCCTGAAGGCAATCATTTCCTACAATTTGATACAAATTTCATGAAAATCGGTCGCACCGTTTAAGCTGTAGCCTTGTCTAAAGTTTGGCGATCGTCGTGATGAATTCAAATATATAAATATAGATAGTGAATCTGATCGTTTAGTATTAGGAAGCGTAACCTCGGCTTCGCCGAGTTTTCCCTAGGGCTCCGCCGATAGTGCTTTATGATGCCCACGCAACATGCCCACCCAAACTGCCCACGCAACATGCCCACCCAAACTGCCCACGCAACATGCCCACCCAAACTGCCCACGCAACATACCCACCCAAACTGCCCACGTAACATGACCACCCAAACTGCCCACGCAACATGCCCACCCAAACAGCCCACGCAACATTCCCACCCAAACTGCCCACGCAACATGCCCACCCAAACTGCCCACGCAACTTGCCCACCCAAACTGCTCACGCAACATGCCCACCCAAACTGCCCACGCAACATCCCACTCAAACTGCCCACGCAACATGCCCGCCCAAACTGCCCACGCAACATGCCCACCCAAACTGCCCACGCAACATGCCCACCCAAACTGCCCACGCAACATGCCCACCCAAACTGCCCACGCAACATGTCCACGCAACACGCCCACTCAGACTGCCCACGCAACATGCCCACGCAACATGCTCACGCAAAATGCCCACCCAAACAACCCACTCAGACTGCCCACGCAACATGCCCACGCAACATGCTCACGCAAAATGCCCACCCAAACTGCCCACTCACACTCTCTTTTCTGGCTCATGCTGTATGATTATGTAATTTAAAAGATTTTTTATTAGTACGATACAATAATTGGCACCCCCCGCAATGGCCTTGAGGATATATTTATTTATTTAAAAAATAATAATTAAATAAATTAAAAATAAATAATTAAATACATAAATTAAATAAGAAATTAATAAATTAATTAATAAGTAAATAAATAAATACATAAATAAATAAATAAATACATAAATACATAAATAAATATATAAATTAAATAAATTAATAAATTAATAAATTAATAAATTAACAAATTAACAAATTAACAAATTAACAAATTAACAAATTTATAGATTAATAAATTAATAAATTAATAAATTAATAAATTAATAAATTAATAAATTAATAAATTAATAAATTAATAAATTAATAAATTAATAAATTAATAAATTAATAAATTAATAAATTAATAAATTAATAAATTAATAAATTAATAAATTAATAAATTAATAAATTAATAAATTAATAAATTAATAAATTAATAAATTAATAAATTAATAAATTAATAAATTAATAAATTAATAAATTAATAAATTAATAAATTAATAAATTAATAAATTAATAAATTAATAAATTAATAAATTAATAAATTAATAAATTAATAAATTAATAAATTAATAAATTAATAAATTAATAAATTAATAAATTAATAAATTAATAAATTAATAAATTAATAAATTAATAAATTAATAAATTAATAAATTAATAAATTAATAAATTAATAAATTAATAAATTAATAAATTAATAAATTAATAAATTAATAAATTAATAAATTAATAAATTAATAAATTAATAAATTAATAAATTAATAAATTAATAAATTAATAAATTAATAAATTAATAAATTAATAAATTAATAAATTAATAAATTAATAAATTAATAAATTAATAAATTAATAAATTAATAAATTAATAAATTAATAAATTAATAAATTAATAAATTAATAAATTAATAAATTAATAAATTAATAAATTAATAAATTAATAAATTAATAAATTAATAAATTAATAAATTAATAAATTAATAAATTAATAAATTAATAAATTAATAAATTAATAAATTAATAAATTAATAAATTAATAAATTAATAAATTAATAAATTAATAAATTAATAAATTAATAAATTAATAAATTAATAAATTAATAAATTAATAAATTAATAAATTAATAAATTAATAAATTAATAAATTAATAAATTAATAAATTAATAAATTAATAAATTAATAAATTAATAAATTAATAAATTAATAAATTAATAAATTAATAAATTAATAAATTAATAAATTAATAAATTAATAAATTAATAAATTAATAAATTAATAAATTAATAAATTAATAAATTAATAAATTAATAAATTAATAAATTAATAAATTAATAAATTAATAAATTAATAAATTAATAAATTAATAAATTAATAAATTAATAAATTAATAAATTAATAAATTAATAAATTAATAAATTAATAAATTAATAAATTAATAAATTAATAAATTAATAAATTAATAAATTAATAAATTAATAAATTAATAAATTAATAAATTAATAAATTAATAAATTAATAAATTAATAAATTAATAAATTAATAAATTAATAAATTAATAAATTAATAAATTAATAAATTAATAAATTAATAAATTAATAAATTAATAAATTAATAAATTAATAAATTAATAAATTAATAAATTAATAAATTAATAAATTAATAAATTAATAAATTAATAAATTAATAAATTAATAAATTAATAAATTAATAAATTAATAAATTAATAAATTAATAAATTAATAAATTAATAAATTAATAAATTAATAAATTAATAAATTAATAAATTAATAAATTAATAAATTAATAAATTAATAAAGAAATAAATTAATAAATTAATAAATTAATAAATTAATAAATTAATAAATTAATAAATTAATAAATTAATAAATTAATAATTTAATAAATTAATAAATTAATAAATTAATAAATTAATAAATTAATAAATTAATAAATTAATGTATAAATAAATATACAAATAAATAAATATATAAATAAATAATTATATAAATAAATAATTATATAAATAAATAATTATATAAATAAATTAATCTCGCAAACTATAGAAGATCGGACCCATGTTGATTAAACTTTTTACTCACTTGAAATGTATCATGGATTGTCTAATCATGAATTTTCAGGCGGGAACTTTTAAAATGCGCACCCTGTGTTAGTAACATGTATATGAGTACACAATACTAAATTTAAAGATAAAAATAAATCAAACAAAACTAAAATATGTGTTATTTTAATTCTAGAGTAAACAGTTAGTTACAAACTGCAGAAAAGTAAGTACTTACATTACATTAGATCTGAACTTTTACAACGAATTTGAAAATATATCAATAAAGTTTGGATTGTTAATAAGGGGATAGAATGCAGAAATCATAAGATGACTTTTCTGGCTCATGCTGTATGATTATGTAATTTAAAAGATTTTTTATTAGTACGATACAATAATTGGGAATAAAAGAATTTTAATATAGATAATTTTAACGTAATATAAGAAAATAAAACACAGATTAAATTCTGTACCGTTTTAAGATAGATATCGAATTATGTATAATCTGAAAAAAATTTAAACGTAATAAGAAAATGAATTACAAAAAAAGAACAGATTAAAACATTCTATCTAAAATTATGGAATTGTCTTGTTCCAGATTTTATGATTTTCCTGTAGGATTTAATTTTTATTCTTGCCTCTAAATACGTATTAGATATTGTACATGTATTCTTTGGCGACTGTGATGTTTATTATGTCTTTCTCAGCCTGACATTGTTAAATCTATTTACAAAATAAAATATATAAATTAACAATAAACATACGTCTTAAAATAGGTAAAATAGGTATAGCCTTTCTTCATTGTGTACAGAGTTCCTTTATGGTGCTTTCATTCCTTTTTTTTTTATTCTGTAGTGTTTAATCCTTTGTCCTGTGTTTAGCACCAAATCTTTTTGGGTTCCATTTAAACACGTATATTCTGTTTTGCATGTTTACTTCCAGACTATGTTTTTAGTATTGATACGACATGCATAATTTGTCATTAACATATCAAATATGACATGACAATGTTTATCTTTTTAATTTTGTACAGCGATTGTGATATTATTCCTACCTTTCTGATCCTTTTCGACGTGTTTCCTTATACATTTTCCAAAATTCTATTTACAAAATAAAATATGTAACATAATAATAAACATGGCTTAAAATCATTACATATACCTACCTTGTTAAATTCATCATCTTTTCTTTAATTATTACATATTATTTAAACATTTTATTGCATTTAAAAGGAAGAAAACTGATAATTTGTCATCATTGACATTGACATAACAGCGTTTATCGTCTTAAATTTTCAAGGAAAACTGTGATCGTTACTATGAAAAATATTGTTTAGTTAAAATATTTGTTTTTTACCTAGTTACTTATGACACATTTGGTAACACTGTCCAAGTACATATGAACCGTCAAATTTTATAATTTTTAATTAAAATGGTTTAGGCCTTTTTTACCTGTGCGGATATAATTACCCAGTCTCAAAATTTATAATTATGAATTAAACTTCTTTCAAATTGTCTCCATTTCATAAATATTTCCATTTAAAGGTTCAAAATGACATGACAAACATGGCGTTCTTCGTCTTAAATTTTCAAGGAATACTGTGATCATTACAGTGACCTATTGTTTCTGTCCCAATTTTCAATCTTTAATAATGTTTTACACAAAAACTATGCATCCTACAGAAATTCGTCCCATTAGAAGGGCCCTGAAGCCAATCATTTTCTACAACTTGGTACAAATTTCATGAAAATCGGTCGCTCCGTTTAAGCTGTAGCCTTGGATAAAGTTTGGCGATCGGCTTTTTGATTAAAGAAACTATATAACTATAGTGAATCTAACCGTTTAGTATTAGGACTAGCCTAAGCTCGGCTTCGCCGAGTTTACCCTAGGGCTCCGCCGATAGTGTTTTATAATAGTTTATACGTACATCCAATCTGTCTACGCACAATTTAAAACCAAAGTGGTAACGCCAACAGTCTTGTCAGATACCCAAGGTCCCCGTTCTATCAAACGAATTAGCGTTATGCATAAAACAGAAGCCAATCAACCTGTTATAAATTTCCACACTTGTGTCAAAAAGTTCGTAACCAGACCTCTCATTTGATACCAAACACGACATATTTCTAGCACCTTTATACAGAAACAAAAGCCGACCGAGATGTCTATTTGTTGACACTTCTATGTTATAGCCCTGCAGAAAAAAATTCACTTGATCCTAATCACGACATGGTTCTGATAACTTTATGTGAAAAACAAAAGCCGGTCAAGTTGATGTCAAAATTTTGAAAGTTCTATTGTTTAGCCATGCAGAAAACTTTTCATTTAATACTAAACAGGATATACAGGTGTTTCATATAAGAGTGCAAGGCGTAGGAGTATGAATTCTGATACCAAAAGGGGGAAAAATCCCAATAAACATTGGTGCTATAACGCTGACTAACAGAGATACCCAGGATTTTATTTTTTTTAAAAAAAACAGGAAATAGGTTAGTTTTATTTATTTTGTATTGGGTCATAAATAATTATTTATAAAAAGAATCCGAGAGCAAGTGTTCAAAATGAAAGCCATTACATTCAATAAATAAATCAGTATTATTTAAAAATACTACGGTAAATTATTAAAATATTACATTTTTATTAAATACAGAGAGCTTGGCAATACTTTTTACCTTCCGTCACATTTAGGTAAGGAAGGTATTGTCACTGCGGCACACCAACTGCCAAACGCCTGTCAAATGGTAACGGGTCGCGTTAGCGTCTTTTGTACCAGCTAGTTATGTCAACGAATCTCGTGCTCTCACCTATAGATACTACACCGTGGTAGGAACTGATTAAAACATATAATGAAATGTGCATTTTATGCGAGCAAACAGGACAAAATGTCCCAATTACAGGATAAATATAAACATAATACAGGGTGCCCATTTTATATGTTCCCGCCTAAAATTTTAAGAAGAAGCAAAACCAAATACATTTCATAAGCCACTTGATTAATATTAGTACTTTAAATCGAATAATCACAGTAGGTATAAGAGCAAAACAAAATTTTAAAAACCAAGTCACTTATGAAATGTATCATGGATTGCCTAAACATGAATTTTCAGGCGGGAACTTTTAAAATGCGCAGCCTGTATTAGTAACATGTATATGAGTACACAATACTAAATTTAAAGATAAAAATGAATCAAACAAAACTAAAAGATGTGATATTTTAATTCTAGAGTAAACAGTTTACAAACTGCAGAAAAGTAAGTACTTACATTACATTAGATCTGAACTTTTACAACGAATTTGAAAATATATCAATAAAGTTTGGATTGTTAATAAGGGGATAGAATGCAAAAATCATAAGATGACTTTTCTGGCACATGCTGTATGATTATGTAATTTAAAAGATTTTTTATTAGTACGATACAATAATTGGGAATTAATTTTTTTTAATATAGATAATTTTAACGTAATATACGAAAATAAAATAAAGATTAAATTCTGTACCGTTTTAAGATAGATATCGAATTATGTATAATCTGAAATAATTTTAAACGTAATGTAAGAAAATGAATTACAAAAAAAGAACAGATTAAAACATACTATCTAAAATTATTGAATTGTCTTGTTCCAGATTTTATGATTTTCCTGTAGGATTTAATTTTTATTCATGCCTCTAAACACGTATTAGATATTATACATGTGTTCTTTGTCGATTGTGATGTTTATTATGTCTTTCTCAGCCTGACATTGTTAAATCTATTTACAAAATAAAAATATAAATTAACAATAAACATACGTCTTAAAATAGGTAAAATAGGTATAGCCTTTCTTCATTGTGTACAGAGTTCCTTTATGGTGCGCTCATTCCTTATTTTTATTTTTTTATTCTGTAGTGTTTAATCCTTTGTCCTGTGTTTAGCACCAAATCTTTTTGGGTTCCATTTAAACACGTATATTCTGTTTTTCATGTTTACTTCCAGACTATGTTTTTAGTATTGATACGACATGTATAATTTGTCATTAACATATCAAATATGACATGACAATGTTTATCTTTTTAATTTTGTACATCGATTGTGATATTATTCCTACCTTTCTGATCCTTTTCGACGTGTTTCCTTATACATTTTCCAAAATTCTATTTACAAAATAAAATATGTAACATAATAATAAACATGGCTTAAAATCATTACATATACCTACCTTGTTAAATTCATCATCTTTTCTTTAATTATTACATATTATTTAAACATTTTATTGCATTTAAAAGGAAGAAAACTGATAATTTGTCATCACTGACATTGACATAATAGCGTTTATCGTCTTAAATTTTCAAGGAAAACTGTGATCGTTACTGTGAAAAATATTGTTTAGTTAGAAATATTTGTTTTTTACCTAGTTACTTATGACACATTTGGTAACACTGTCCAAGTACATTATGAACCGTCAAATTTTATAATTTTTAATTAAAATGGTTTAGGCCTTTTTTACCTGTGCGGATATAATTGCCCATTCTCAAAATGTATAATTATGAATTAAACTTCTTTCAAATTGTCTCTATTTCATAAATATTTCCATTTAAATGTTCAAAATGACATGACAAACATGGCGTTCTTCGTCTTAAATTTTCAAGGAAAACTGTGATCGTTACTGTGAAAAATATTGTTTCTGTCCCAATTTTCAATCTTTAATAATTTTTTACTCGAAAACTATGCACCCTACAGAAATTCGTCCCATTTGAAGGGCCCTGAAGCCAATCATTTCCTACAATTTGATACAAATTTCATGAAAATCGGTCGCACCGTTTAAGCTGTAGCCTTGTCTAAAGTTTGGCGATCGTCGTGATGAATTCAAATATATAAATATAGATAGTGAATCTAATCGTTTAGTATTATAGATGTAAAACGGCTTATTAAGTCGCAAATGCGTGATTTAAAAAATATGATAATCGTTTCAAGTCATAGATAGGTAAAAAGCAGTCCGTTTTGATGTATAATAAGTCATATTGGCGATATATTCCAAAATGTGTGGAACAGTTTAAATTTTATTCATACAAAATTGTATAATATTGTTTAAAACTATGTAATATGATAAATAAAGATAAAAAATAATAATAAATTAATTTTATTGTAAAAAAAAATGTAATTTTGTTATAAAATACGTAATTAATATGAAATGAATGAAGTCAGATATAGGTAAATATTTATTAAAATAATAAAAATAATAATAATAATAATAATAATAATAATAATAATAATAATAATAATAGTAATAATAATAATAATAAAAGAACATAAAAAATTATATCTGATAATAATAATAATAAGCAGAGAGGTACAAAAATAAATAATTTTTATTTAAAATAATCAAATACAATAAATGTATTTAAAATGGTTTCAAAATGACATAAAACTTTTTCAGACTGTCTTCTTAAAAATTTTCACGCATACTCAATTCAAATAATTAGCCTGTATTCTCTGATTTTGTACATTTGACATCAGTACAGAGAACTTTGATCTATTGTTTTAATGTAAGAATTTTGACCAGTTAATAATTTTTTCCACAAAAACTATGCACAGTAAAATAAGAGACATATCAAAGGCACTAAGTTGATTTATTCTCTACTATTTAAAGCAAATTCCATCCAAATCGCTGAAACCGTTTCAGTTGTAGCTTTGTCTAAAAATTTCCCGATCGTCGTGATGAATTTTGGGGGGCTTGACCTTTTAGTATTAGGATAACACCTTTATAAAGCAATGCGTGTATTAGGTCATTTTAGAAAAAAAAAACAGAATAACTTGGCAACGCCATGGAAAACTAAAACAAAATTCATATGCCTGTATAAGTGAATAAAATACAATTCTAAATATATATGAAAATATATAGGGTGTTCCATTAAAAAAAAGACAAACAGTTCTCGCCGAGCCGTAATGCAACATATATATATATATATATATATATATATATATATATATATATATATATATATATATATATATATATATATATATTATAATTTTTTTGTGACTTGGGCGGTACATGGGGGGATGTATTGTGTTGGCCACACCAGATTTTTTTTTCTTTGAGAAGCCATCGTAGATGTGCTTTTGTTTTGACAAAAAATCTCATAGGTTACTAGAAAATGGCGGAAAACTGAATTTGATCGATATTTTTATTCTGAAATTACTTCTAAACTATCCGTAATCGAGAAAAATGTTTCAAATAAAAAAGTTAAATATTTTTATTTTCTATCAAGTGGCTTACGAAAATAATTTTTCTATATTTGATTTTTGCTTCAAAAAATACTTATTTTTTTCTCTTTTGATTGGAGTAAGGGTTTTTGTTTTTCAAATAATTTTTCAAATTATACCTGATGTACCTACTTACTTGAATTTGAAAATATATAGTTAAAATTAAATTATAAAACAGGGTAGTTATGAAATAAGTTATTTAAGTAAAATAAAATGCTATTTTAAAAAACTAATGAAATTACTGACATAAAAATAATGAAAAATCTAAGATATTGAGGGCAAAATAAATTTAGAACACAATAACCCTTATACCAATCGAAAGAGAAAAAAATAAGTATTTTTTAGAGTAAAAATCAAATATGAGTTTCATTTAAAGAATTGTGTAAATTTGTGATATATCTCGAAAATTCACCGATAAAAAATATTTTCATGCGCCACTGGATAGATAAAAAAATATCTAACTTTTTTATTTGAAATTTTTTTCTAGATTTCTCATAGTTTAGAAGTAGTTTCAAAATGAAATTATCGACCAAATTTAGTTTTCCGCCATTTTCTAGTAATCTATGAGAATTTTTGTCAAAACAAAAGCACATCTAAGATGGTCCGTCTATAACTAAACCAGCAAATATCTCGCTTATTATTACTTTTAGCGATTTCAACTACATAACATAAATTATGTTATTTTAATTCCTCTATAAAATTTCGGAAGTAGATCAATATTATTTTTTCCGGTTTTCGAGTAATTGATAGCAATAGAAACTTTTAATTTTCATATGGAACATCCTATATTATTTAAATTTGAAAAGTACATAAAATTTTCTATCCAACTATATAAAAACAATCATATAATGACGAATGATTAAAATATTACTTTTTTATTAAAATAGAAGCCATTGCAATACAATTTTTTGTGTAAGACATTCTAATGACAAAATAATAGATATAATAATTAAATATCGTATTAGAGTAAATGTACATCAATTTAAATATCTAATTAATTAATTTTCTTTATATTGGAAGGCGTATTGCAAAATAAATGAAATGCAGAACCTCCTAAATTTAACAAATATGTAATAGTTTAATCATTCGCCATTTTTTTTAAATAATACAACATATGATTATTTTTATACAGATGGATAGCAAATTTCATGAACTTTTCAAATTTGAAAAAATATATATGTATAAAGTTGCTATCAATTACTGAAAAACCGTAAAAATAATATTGACCTACTTCCGAAATTTTATAGAGGAATACTATGTTATGTAGTTGAAATTGCTAAAAGTAATAATAAGCGAAATATTTGCTGGTTTAGGGTGTCCGGATTTCGATGGCCATTATTAAGATCTATAAGAGATACGACTTCGGTTAAATGGGACATGTGGTGCGTCTTTGGGAGCAATCTTAGATGTGTTTTTGTTTTGACAAAAATTCTAATAGGTTATTTTCCACCGATCGAAAGAGAAAAAAATAAGTATTTTTTTTAATGTAAAAATCAAATGAGTTCCATTTAAAAAAATCTGATGTGGTCAGCACATTACCTTCCGTCAGTTCTATGTATTTTATAAAAATTCCATACAGAAGGTTTCTTGCGAAAGACTCTATATTTCCAGTACATTACATTACCTTACCTTAGTTCTATGTATTTTCTACAAACTCCCTACAGAAAGTTTCTTAGAATTGATTCCTTATTTGCAGCAAAATTATAACACAAACATACTATGTCAATCGCACTTGACATAGACATCTATCTATCAGAATTTTTTATTTATATTAGCTGTTTCAAGTGTTATTGCATAGCTGGCTGTTTTATGATATTTAATTTCCTTATAACTTTTTAACTCAAATATCCATTGAATATGAAGTATAAAATGTAATTAAATCGTATAGAGAATAAAATATTCTTTAATATTTATAATAACATTAAATGTGAAAAATGATATTTAACAGCGTTTTTTTCAAGAAAAAATGTTAAAATCTTCAAAGAAGGATACTTCCGGTCGACCAATTATAACCAAAATCTAATCAGCTCTTTATATGGATATAACGAAGAGGAATACGAAAGAATTATAATTTTTAGAGTTGGTGTTATCGACGGAAAAAAATCGTCAAACACACATACACACAGACATACAGACATCATCGCAAAAATAGTATAATCGTATTCTAGAGACTCTAAAACGTGCTTATTCATTAAAAACTCACCATCAAATTTTTGACCGAAAACAATATCTTCCTTACCTAAAGGTATGACGATGACGGAAAGTAAAAATGTAAGTTTGTATTATATCTTGAAAATTACCGATAGTAAAAGTATTTTCGTACGCCACTGGAAACAATAAAAATATCTATTTTGTTCATTTGAAACATTTTTCTCGATTACGGATAGTTTAGAAGTAATTTCAAAATGAAAATATCGACTAAATTCAGTTTTCCGCCATTTTCTAGTAATCTATGAGAATTTTTGTCAAAACAAAAGCACGGACTTAAAATACAGACCTCGTTTGTGCTTTTGTTCACCTTGCCTGTTGTGTTCCTTGGAATCTTGTCTTCGATTACTGATAAAATTTGTCTTTTTCAAGACTAAAATTACTTTTCAACTGTTATATTTCATTCTTATGATATATCATATATTATTAAAATTTCTAAATGAAGTTTCTGTATTTTTGAAATCTTTGAAATCTTCGATATCTCCCTTGTCGTCAGAAATACAACATAAATTTATTAACAGAATTTATTCGTCTACTCAAGAAGCATAACGTAAAATTATAATATATATATATATATATATATATATATATATATATCATAAGAATGAAATATAACAGTTGAAAAGTAATTTTAGTCTTGAAAAAGACAAATTTTATCAGTAATCGAAGACAAGATTCCAAGGAACACAACAGGCAAGGTGAACAAAAGCACAAACGAGGTCTGTATTTTAAGTCCGTGCTTTTGTTTTGACAAAAATTCTCATAGATTACTAGAAAATGGCGGAAAACTGAATTTAGTCGATATTTTCATTTTGAAATTACTTCTAAACTATCCGTAATCGAGAAAAATGTTTCAAATGAACAAAATAGATATTTTTATTGTTTCCAGTGGCGTACGAAAATACTTTTACTATCAGTAATTTTCAAGATATAATACAAACTTACATTTTTACTTTCCGTCATCGTCATACCTTTAGGTAAGGAAGATATTGTTTTCGGTCAAAAATTTGATGGTGAGTTTTTAATGAATAAGCACGTTTTAGAGTCTCTAGAATACGATTATACTATTTTTGCGATGATGTCTGTATGTCTGTGTGTATGTGTGTTTGACGATTTTTTTCCGTCGATAACACCAACTCTAAAAATTATAATTCTTTCGTATTCCTCTTCGTTATATCCATATAAAGAGCTGATTAGATTTTGGTTATAATTGGTCGACCGGAAGTATCCTTCTTTGAAGATTTTAACATTTTTTCTTGAAAAAAACGCTGTTAAATATCATTTTTCACATTTAATGTTATTATAAATATTAAAGAATATTTTATTCTCTATACGATTTAATTACATTTTATACTTCATATTCAATGGATATTTGAGTTAAAAAGTTATAAGGAAATTAAATATCATAAAACAGCCAGCTATGCAATAACACTTGAAACAGCTAATATAAATAAAAAATTCTGATAGATAGATGTCTATGTCAAGTGCGATTGACATAGTATGTTTGTGTTATAATTTTGCTGCAAATAAGGAATCAATTCTAAGAAACTTTCTGTAGGGAGTTTGTAGAAAATACATAGAACTAAGGTAAGGTAATGTAATGTACTGGAAATATAGAGTCTTTCGCAAGAAACCTTCTGTATGGAATTTTTATAAAATACATAGAACTGACGGAAGGTAATGTGCTGACCACATCAGATTTTTTTAAATGGAACTCATTTGATTTTTACATTAAAAAAAATACTTATTTTTTTCTCTTTCGATCGGTGGAAAATAACCTATTAGAATTTTTGTCAAAACAAAAACACATCTAAGATTGCTCCCAAAGACGCACCACATGTCCCATTTAACCGAAGTCGTATCTCTTATAGATCTTAATAATGGCCATCGAAATCCGGACACCCTAAACCAGCAAATATTTCGCTTATTATTACTTTTAGCAATTTCAACTACATAACATAGTATTCCTCTATAAAATTTCGGAAGTAGGTCAATATTATTTTTACGGTTTTTCAGTAATTGATAGCAACTTTATACATATATATTTTTTCAAATTTGAAAAGTTCATGAAATTTGCTATCCATCTGTATAAAAATAATCATATGTTGTATTATTTAAAAAAAATGGCGAATGATTAAACTATTACATATTTGTTAAATTTAGGAGGTTCTGCATTTCATTTATTTTGCAATACGCCTTCCAATATAAAGAAAATTAATTAATTAGATATTTAAATTGATGTACATTTACTCTAATACGATATTTAATTATTATATCTATTATTTTGTCATTAGAATGTCTTACACAAAAAATTGTATTGCAATGGCTTCTATTTTAATAAAAAAGTAATATTTTAATCATTCGTCATTATATGATTGTTTTTATATAGTTGGATAGAAAATTTTATGTACTTTTCAAATTTAAATAATATAGGATGTTCCATATGAAAATTAAAAGTTTCTATTGCTATCAATTACTCGAAAACCGGAAAAAATAATATTGATCTACTTCCGAAATTTTATACAGGAATTAAAATAACATAATTTATGTTATGTAGTTGAAATCGCTAAAAGTAATAATAAGCGAGATATTTGCTGGTTTAGTTATAGACGGACCATCTTAGATGTGCTTTTGTTTTGACAAAAATTCTCATAGATTACTAGAAAATGGCGGAAAACTAAATTTGGCCGATAATTTCATTTTGAAACTACTTCTAAACTATGAGAAATCTAGAAAAAAATTTCAAATAAAAAAGTTAGATATTTTTTTATCTATCCAGTGGCGCATGAAAATATTTTTTATCGGTGAATTTTCGAGATATATCACAAATTTACACAATTCTTTAAATGAAACTCATATTTGATTTTTACTCTAAAAAATACTTATTTTTTTCTCTTTCGATTGGTATAAGGGTTATTGTGTTCTAAATTTATTTTGCCCTCAATATCTTAGATTTTTCATTATTTTTATGTCAGTAATTTCATTAGTTTTTTAAAATAGCATTTTATTTTACTTAAATAACTTATTTCATAACTACCCTGTTTTATAATTTAATTTTAACTATATATTTTCAAATTCAAGTAAGTAGGTACATCAGGTATAATTTGAAAAATTATTTGAAAAACAAAGACCCTTACTCCAATCAAAAGAGAAAAAAATAAGTATTTTTTGAAGCAAAAATCAAATATAGAAAAATTATTTTCGTAAGCCACTTGATAGAAAATAAAAATATTTAACTTTTTTATTTGAAACATTTTTCTCGATTACGGATAGTTTAGAAGTAATTTCAGAATAAAAATATAGATCAAATTCAGTTTTCCGCCATTTTCTAGTAACCTATGAGATTTTTTGTCAAAACAAAAGCACATCTAAGATGGCTTCTCAAAGAAAAAAAAATCTGGTGTGGCCAACACAATACCTCCCCCCATGTACCGCCCGAGTCACAAAAAAGAGTAAGCTAATTGTTATTTTTGGATTAGCGAATTTTACTCTAATTTTGGCAGTTTATTTCTTAAAATATAGTCTAATCTAATCCAAGTAACTATCTTTTTTGATAATAAAATGAAGATTACATTTTGAATACCGGAATAAAATAGAATTCACTAATTCAAAAATTAGAATTAGCTTAAACTTTTTTTGCGAATCGTTAATTTTTATTAATCTAAATACATACCTACATATTTGCATATGCTGGAAACTGTATTGATTTTCTTTCCTATTGTTCTATTTACTTTTTTCTTTTTAAAACGTTACTATTATTAATTTGAAATGATTAGTTCTTTGACTTTGAATAACTGCGCAACCAAGGAGTTTTGTTTGTTTAAAGCGTATACTCCGGGATTTAAATTATAGATAATTTTATAAATTAATCCATAAAATATATAGAAAAAGTATTAGTGTAAATTAGTAGAAAATTTAATAATCTTTAATTTGTATAATAACATTAATGTCGAAAAAATAACATTTAAAGGCATTTTTCGAAGAAAAACTATTTTGAGTTTCTAATAACGTGCCATTTCCGGTTATCCAATTTACACCAAAATCTAATGGGCTCTTTCCATTACAGAAAAAGTTCGAAATACAAATTCAAAATTTTCTGAATGATAGTATTTGAGTTAGAGTGGAGGATCCACACATATATATACACACACACACACACGCACGCACGCACGCACGCACGCACGCACGCACGCACGCACGCACGCACGCACGCACGCACGCACGCACGCACGCACGCACGCACGCACGCACGCACACACACACACACACACACACACACACACGCACGCACGCACGCACGCACGCACACACACACACACACACACACACACACACACACGCACACACACACACACACACACACACACACACACACACACACACACACATCATCGTAAAAATGTTAAATTGGATTCTAGGGACCTTAAAACGTGCTCACTTATACCAAAATCTCGATATGCGATTTTTAGCACGATCCCTATACC
This sequence comes from Harpalus rubripes, assembly GCA_963082715.1. NCBI lineage: Eukaryota > Metazoa > Arthropoda > Insecta > Coleoptera > Carabidae > Harpalus > Harpalus rubripes. The sequence continues at coordinate 36,555,730 of OY720451.1, read as the reverse complement.
TCCCTTACCAAGGGTAGCGAGAGGTAAAAATATGTATTTTTTTTTAGAGAAAAATCAAATATAAGTTCCATTTAAAAAATCTCGAAAATTTACCGATAGAAAAATTGTTTGCGTACGCCACTGGACAATAAAAATATCTAACTTTTTTATTTGAAACATTTTTCTCGATTACTAATAGTTTTGAAGTAATTTCAAATTGAAAATATCGACCAAATTCAGTTTTCCGCCATTTTCTAGTAACCTATGAGAATGTTTATCAAAACAAAAGCACGAGATGGCCCCCCAAAGACGCACCACATGCCCTATTTAACCAAAGTGACGTCAAACGTCAAACACATGTGCCAAACTTAAAAGACAGACCCCGTTTGTACATTTGTTCACCTTGCCTGTTTTTGTGTTCCTTGGAATCTTGTCTTATTACTGATAAAAATTTTGTTTTTCAATACTAAAATCACTTTTCAACTGTTATATTTCATTCTTGTGTTATATCATGTTGTATTATTAAAATTTGTAAATGTTTTGTATTTTTGTACCCCTTTATTTATTATTTTACAAAAGATTGTCTACGTTTGTAATTCAAGCGGAATTCACATGTTTAATGCTTTAAAATTACTAATAAGAAATACTTTCATATAATACGTGTCATTCTTTTAAGTTTAAATTTCTCGCTGAAAGGTATTCCTAAAACATGGCCGCTAGTTAAAATTTACGATTGAAACATCAAAGAAGCCAACGCTAAGTATCCTTACTGTTTGTTTCTTATACTGTGCCTAGGCCCATAGGCCTTAAGTTATTGTTCTCAAAGTATTAACGCTCGGATTAATTGGGTTTCTGTACAGTTATTTTGACCAGTGGGGTTCCAGCACATATGTTTTCAAGGACACTTAAAACAGCTGTATACCCGCGCCCTATATCTTGTTCCACTTAAGCCAGTCATTGTAGAGCATAGGATATAGTTTCGACCTCTGATTGGTTGAAATTGGAGACATGAGACAAATTTACCCACTGTAATTTCGGTTACTTACAACTGGCGCTGATGCGAGCGCCATCTACTGCATGGCTTAAATGGAACACAGTATAGTTGTCAAAAAGATTTGCCAACTGGGTCACGGAAATGAATGAAGATAGAATTACGACAGTAGATGGCGTTACAAAAGCATGACAGTCTGATTCTAATGTTTGAAATAAATTTGTGGATCAAAAAAATAATCTAATTAAATATAATTCGAGAGTTCGATAAATTAGAAAATAATTTTCCAGTTTCTTTCTCAAAGTTGTTACCATTTGCCAAAAACCATACTCAAGCCGTACGGGCTTTCGTGACTATGGACCTTTTACATCAAAAGTGAGAGAAAGACAAAAATGATATATGTGTAGTGCGCAGTAGGTTATTTGCTCATTGAGAAGGCCAGTTACATTTCAAATAAAATTACAAATGGCGGAAAGAAAAAAACTCTGGCAAAACTTAACTTTATTAAGTAAATTCACAGAAGACGTTTGTAATGAATATTTTCAAACAAGAGGAAGAGGAGATGGGAATCAGAAAAAGTGGTTTTTTGTTCTTCAAGATGCAAAATAAACACCAGATAAAGTGACAGATAATTGCGTAGATGCCAGTTTGATATTAGGAAAGTAATAAACAAGAATAAAATTGTTGTTTTTTCCTTTAAATATATCATTATTAATTATTTCTTTATAATCAGACAAATTTATTTAAGTTTTTGTGTTGTTTAAATATTTTTTTATCGAAAATATATGCGTATCCTTTTAATCATTTTACTTGACAATATGGTGCCTGCTCATCTCTATAGTTCTTAAGAATTTCACTACGTGGCGCATTGAAAAATAACGTCCGGGTGCAATAAAAATATAAAAGGTCCATTGCCTGGCAACAAGTTTGCCAAAAATTCTGTCAAATTATTTTCAATTTCTCACTCTCTTGTTATATTATTACTAAGAATTACACCGTGTATGTGCGTTTCTCGAGTGGGGTGAATATATTTGGAACTGGGTTAGTGATAGTATGAACTTGTTTGTAATTAAATATTCACTGGCAACGCTTACATAATCTACTATTACGAACAAAACATGTTAAAAGAATGTTAAAATAATTTTTAAACGTTAATACTGGCTGAAGTGTTCCCGCCAAGGCACCACCTCTCCCTCTCTTCTTCTACATGCATTGGAAAAAAATTATATTTTTCTATGCAAATGCTGGAAGCGACTTTCTGCGTGTAACGGAAACCAGAAGATATATCTAAGTAGGCTATCTTTCTCTGTGTTGTCTGCAATGTGCACACTGAAATCTCATTGCGTGCTCCGCATTTTTTTTCGTTCTCTACACCGTTTTTGTCTGTTATCACTTACACACATTACACTCGCAAGATTTTACGTCCTAGAGTTTGGAAATTATCTTTAAGATACTTTTACCAGAACTTTACCATAACACCGTAAGTCAAGTTATTTTATTTTTTGTTATTAATACACTACATTAGAACACATTATGTCATAACCCAGTCACCCAAGACTTTGCTAGTTAATACTGATAAAATTTAAAAATTGTATTAACTATAAAGTTGATAGTAGATATACACAGTGCGTAGCAAAGGTAGGGTAGCTACGGCGAGTTCCTGTTAAAAGCTTTCCAACATAAGCTGCGCAAGGATTTCCCTTTCCCGTAAAATTTTAATGACATTTTTAACCACATGAATATTTTAATACATTAATTTGCGAATATAGCACTCCACATCTGTGCCGGGCACACATGTGGTTAGACACAACCACATTCTCAGTGTAATATGATCACATAAATTATATTTATTTGTTTTTCGGCTACAAGGTAGGCCTGTAGTCATAATACCCGTATAATGGCAACGAGAACAACAAAATTGAAGCCTTCACTCACTGTAACCGATATAACCGAAAGAGGAATGTATGTATAAATACAATGTATATTATACTATGCTAATTAGCAGTATAATTTTATTGTTAATATACACCGTTTTAAACTAACGGAATAATTTCAAAAGTTATATTTATATTCTACAAAATAATGTATATCCAACAAATTTATATTATGAAACATTTGAACAATACTTAAACAATAATTAGTTTGTACAAGATATGTTTTTACCTTCCGTCCGGTAAGGAAGGTATTGTCTTTGATGAGTTTTTAATGAATAAGAACGTTATGGGGTCCCTAGAATACGATTTTACTATTTTACGATGATTGTGTGTGTGTGCACGCGTGCGAGCGTGTGTGTGACGATAATTTCGGCCGCGATATCTCTAATACTACAATTCCAAAAATTATTATTTTACGTATTCCTCAGCGTCATCAAGCTATAAAACGATTGTGTGCACTCTACTTGATACTCTACGCTATCTGCAACTATCATCGAGTAAATAATTAGACTTGAGTGTGTGTGTGTGTGTGTGTGTGTGTGTGTGTGTGTGTGTGTGTGTGTGTATGTACGTATGTATGTATGTATGTATGTATGTATGTATGTATGTATGTATGTGTGTGTGTGTGGGTGTGTGTATGTGGGTGTGTGTATGTGGGTGTGTGTGTGTGTGTGTGTGTGTATGTACGTATGTATGTATGTATGTATGTGTGTGTAGGTGTGTGTATGTGGGTGTGTGTGTGTGTGTGTGTGTGTGTGTGTGTGTGTGTGTGTCTGTGTATGACAAAATTTTCTAATGCAATAACTCTACTGCAATTCCAAAAATTATAATTCTTTCGTATTCCTCTTCGTTACCGGAAGTACTCTTATTTGAAAATTTTAACAGTTTTTCTTGAAAACACGATCGCCAGATATTTTACCTGGTTGTACGCATAAAACGAAAAATATTTTTAAATACAAATACATATATTCATGTCTCACTACAAAATAATTCTCACATATATTTGCAAACTCTATGGGATATTTTAATATAAATTATGTATAATACATACATTTTCTTTATATT